>VDFB02193867.1:235506433-235576672 GCA_007258455.2 Sequoia sempervirens
TGTGACTCCATGACACATCTTGTACTTGTGAAAGTCATGTTGAGGTGACAACATCATGCAAGTGATGAACACTTGTACACACCATAGTATGGTTGTAGCCATTATGGTTGATATCATGTTGAGGTGATATCTAATATCACGATGAGGTGATATTCTTCTTTTCACATTTGGTTGTGCTTGATGTGGTAGACATCATGTTGGTGATTATGTCTTTGTGCGGTTGGAAGTATGATCCCTAGTTGAGAGGGAGTGTTGATGTTCTTGCAGCGTCGGGCTACATCTTCCAGACCCGCGTATGGAGATAATTCAAATGGAGCCTCAATGGCTATTTGAATTATACACTCTTTCTCCTAGGCCGACTTGAAGCAAGTGAAGAGACACATCTTTTAATATTATTTATTTGTGATGAGACCGACCTCCTATCCTTTGGCGTGATTATCTATGAAGGACGACTTATTATTTGTGAAGTCTTATCTCTTGTTTGAGGCCGACATGATGATATTGAAGGGTTGTCTCTCTCTCCATTCATTATGTATATATTACCATTCCTTGCTCTCATTCGAATATCATTCATTGTACACATTCATCATAAGTCGTCATATTCTTAGAGCGAATTCTGTAGAGGAGCAGATTGAAGAATTGTATAAGGCTGAGTCTCATTGTTGTGCATCTATATCAGTTTGTAGTGTCTCTTGTTGGCCTTCATATCGGCCTTTGTAAAGGAGACTCTTGGATTTACATTTCAATATAAAAGTGATATATTGTTGCTGGGTTTTTCTCCCTCAAGAGGAGGGTTTTCCCAGGGTATCTCTGTGTGTTTGTGTCTGATTTTGAATTAATTTTCTGTGCACTTAATCTGATCATAAAACTAACATGGACAATTAAAAAATATACACATAAAATCTTTTCCAACACTTATCCCAACACTTCAAAAAATTCAAACTCCAAAGAGAAAAATCTAAAGATTTTGGCTAAAGATGGCGCTTGGATAAAATTTAGAAGCTTGCCTTGAAGATTTTTGAGGAAATTAGAAACTTGCCTTTGCGAATGAGAGAAAACAAGTCTAAGTTCGATGAACTTAAGAGAAAAGATGAAGTTGCCAAAATAAATCGAACTTCTCAACCTTATAAGGAGTTTCAGCAAGTCATTTTCAACTCACAAGTTCGATTCAAAGGAGAATTAAGCTCTCTCCAGATCACAAGAGATAGAATTTTTGAGAGAGAGAATTTTTTGAGAGATAGTATATTGGAGATTGAGTGATTTTTTTTCAAGGTGAAGAACAAGGAAGGAAGTGAAAATTCTGAGTTGGATAATGAAATTTTCAAAGGAATAGCTTGCTTTTTCAACGACAAAGACATAATTCTCAAAGTTTACAGCAGAATTACCATCCAAGAGTATAATTCCAGAATTTAGAATCAAAGTTTGATGGAATTCTTTATTCTACTTTTGTCTTTATTCATTCTCGAAAAATTTACTAAGTGTTTTTGTTTTCAGCTTGATTTTTTCACAGAATCTAACCTTCAATAGGTTGAAAGTTAAAATTTTTGAGAAGGTTCAAAGAAAATCAAAATTAAAGTTTTAAAATTAATATATTTTCTTTTTCTCACAGGTTGATGACCACTTGAGGAGAACCTTCGAGGAAAGCGCAAATGAAGTTTGCGAGCAAAGGATTACAACCATAATCGAAGATCAACTCAAAGTGGAAGAATGTCACAGATACAAATCTTGGACACGTTGACTTCCAGGAATTCAAGAAGAGAATGTATGGACTAGACGAACTCCTACCAACAACAATTGCTCGTCGGATGATGTGGAATGGCATTGTCCAGGCAGCTGGGTTTCCTCCGGCAGTGGAGTGTGTTGAGCTGATGGTGGAGTGTGCCAGGCACTACAACTAGGAAGAGAGACAGATTGTTGCCCCTGATGGAAGAATTTTGGCGCATCTCGGAGAGCTGGCCATTCAGGAAGCATTCGACATTCCCAACTATAACAGGACTTCATATAAGACCAAAGATGATGCAAGGAGACTCTTTGAAGACCGGACAGATCAGTGTGCGACCAACATCAAGAAGTCATGGTTGGAAAAGCCAAGGGCCTCTATTAAAAAGATGCCAAAGAAGTTACTCCGGACAAACTTCAAAGAAGACTATGGTAATATAATTTTGCTTTTGAACAGGATAATGGGCAGCCCTCAAGGTGCTCCATTCGAGACTTGGATGTACTTCTTCATTGATGAGATCGCCTCAGGAGTCAGAATGTTCAATTGGTCGAGGATGATTAGTGACAACATTTATGGGCAGCTAGTGAATTTGGAGAGGACTAAATCTTTCTATATGAGTTCTTATGTTATCTATCTGTTGGCAAGGACCTACATATATTCAGGACTAATATGCAAAGGCGTGGTAAGCAACGGTGAAAATGAATTCAAGTCATATGACTGTTACCCGCATCTACAGCGTAGTGAGAAATCTCACTTCAGATGGGCAAATGATGCTTTTCTTGTGTACATCACTAGAATACTCCAAGGAGGAACTCATCAGAGGCTAACTCATGAAGCCAAAAGCCTGATCAACAAAGATGGATCCTGGTTTATCCAGTTTCCAAGATTCACATACATAAGGATTTAGGGATTCACTAGAAATCCTTTCAGGCTCCCAATTTATCCCACCAACAGAATGATCTTGCTAGAGGTTCTTAGGCAGCTAGAAACGTATCAAAACTTCCAGAGAGTAAAGAGGAAGGCAGCCATCACTTTTCCATTCTTTATTGGAAATATGGAAGAATCTTGCCCATCGGCACAGGCAGCTGAAAGTGCCAGGTTAGAGATGCAACGGTATCTATTCATGTCATACAGGTCCAGAGCTGATTTTGACCCTCACCATCACATTAGGGCCGTGAATGGAATAAAATACAAACACAAGATAGACCTAGAGGACTACTGGGTGAACGCTGTAGATGAGTATGACGTCCGGAAAAGACTATGGTCTAGACTGCCGGTCAGCTTAATCAGGACAACCGAGCTCTTCCATGTACCGGATCAACTTGAAGATGATGGCAAATATATTCAGCCAGGTTTTGATGAGAATTGGCCTCTTCTTCCCATAAGATGGTCAGAACCGGAACTTGCAGACTTGACCACCTTCATGAGGTCAATCATCAAGTATTCACAATGGTGGACAGATCAACAGATCCAGGAGTTGCGGCGGAAAAATGTGAATTTGACTTATAATCTAATGGGTGAAGTAGAATCCTATTCTTCAAACTGTGGTGCGTCCCAAGGTGATGAGCCAATTGAGAGCACCAATCCTAGGAAAAGGAAGGAGGCAAAAGAAAAAAAGATTGCGAATGAAGAACCTACTTGGAAGAAGCAAAGATCATAGCCTCTTCATTCTGTTGTGTTTGCGAACATGAACGAGATATTAGATATTGATGAGTCATTGGGAGACATAAGGATTCCTTCTCCCATTCCTATCCAGCTAGAGGATGATGAACCACCATCTCCCACAGGCACAAAGATATTGGAGTCTAAGGACGAAATTGATACTCTGGACAATGAATTCCAAGAAGGAATGATTTCCGCCCTCAAAGGAATTCAAGATATTCCATGTGCACAAGATATTTAGGAGGAAGAAGGCACTGAGCAACCTACCATCCCTGACTGGCTGAAAGAGAGATTGAAGATAAAAGAACAAAAACAAATTACAGAGGAAGATGATATGGCTGATTTCTTGGCTAGATTGGAAGCAGTTAATGTAAAGAAGCCTGCTAGAACGTTTTCCACCATTCAAAGAGATGAAGCCAACCATCGTACAATACAAATTGATGTGCTGACAGTTGATAAGTCACGAGAGGATATTGCTCCTCAGGAATATGCCATCACCACTGTTGACTTGGGCTCAACTACAAAAGGATAGGAAGTGGAAGATTTGGATAATTCAGTTGCCAGTATCAAAGTGAGGCTAGAAAAGGAGGTAGCAAAGAGGACTACCAAAACGAGGTTGAACGCTTAAAAGAATATATTCAACATTTAACTAAACCTCTTGATCAGGCTAGCTCAACAATTCCTCCATTGATGAACTCTTCCCAGGAGACTTTCGAAGAAGAAAGGACGACAACCAAAGAAACCAAAGAGTGGGTAATCAACAAAAGCGAAGAAGTGGCTGTATTTGTAGAGAAACTGATGTTGGCATATGGGAAAACTTCCTCTTTGCTTTCGAGGATTGCAGCTCTGGCAGAAGCATGGGACAACGCTCAGGATATCTAGGATAGAATTATCCCATGTCTCAAAGTCCTGAGAGGAGTTCCGAAGTAGGAGCTAGTCGATGGAAAAGTTATTGCAAAGCGGACTACCAAAAGGAGGTTGAACGCTTAAAAGAATATATTCAACATTTAACTAAACCTCTTGATCAGGCCAGCTCAACAATTCCTCCATTGATGAACTCTTCCCAGGAGACTTTCGAAGAAGAAAGGACGACAACCAAAGAAACCAAAGAGTGGGTAATCAACAAAAGCGAAGAAGTGGCTGTATTTGTAGAGAAACTGATGTTGGCATATGGGAAAACTTCCTCTTTGCTTTCGAGGATTGCAGCTCTGGCAGAAGCATGGGACAACGCTCAGGATATCTAGGATAGAATTATCCCATGTCTCAAAGTGCTGAGAGGAGTTCCGAAGTAGGAGCTAGTCGATGGAAAAGTTATTGCAGCAGGTGCTGCATACGACTTCAATAGCTGGTACTTGGCATTGATTACACGGAATGAAGTCCTAGAGAAGGTGAAGGCTGATACTATCCGAGTTGAGGAGCGGACGAAGGAAATTCAGAACAAGATTCTACTTGTGGCTGCAGATGCACTTGAGAAAGACACTGTTCGAGCAAACAACATGCAGCTTGAAAATCTGAGGCATAGAGTTCGAGAAATTTTTTTCGCCACCACTGGGTTGATCCTTAAGCAAAATTTGACTAAGGCAACCGACTTCTGGTCCATCTAGCGTGCCTTCCAACGACAAGAGTTAGAGTGGGAAATTGTTTTCGTGGAATGTGCGGATGATTTGGACACACTAGAATACAAGGTCAATATGCTGCCACTTGTCACGATTGAGGAAGTCAGCACAATAGTTTCCAGATTCATCCAATACAATGCCACTAAGGAGGATAAGTATGCACCCCCTCAAAGATAGCTCCTCATGCCACTTCACTCACTGATTACTCACCGATTACTGATTGTTATTCTGGGAAACCCTAGTCAGGGTTACTTTGTTTTAATCTCTGCCGTTGATCATGGATCAATCTTGGCCGTCTATTTCATTTCCAAAACTCTATATAAACTCTCATTCTCGCATTTCATTGTATGGGAGAGAGTCTTATGAAATTGTTGCTCATAGCTACTTTGAGAATAAAAGTTCATATTGCATGATTTGCTTTGAATCCTTCTATTGTCAAGTGGTTGCATGGTTACATATTCTTCTTCCACCTAGAATAGATTAAAGTACTATTTGATTTGAATGCATGTTAGATGAATGATAGATTGATAGTATAGATTGGTGAAACTTTCGCTCATACTTTCTTTGAATGGATGATTTTCGTTCAATGCGTAAAGTTAGGCTGAGCTTATAATGTGGATGCTTTAATGCTTACTTTGAATAATATTGTTCTCTTGATGGTATCATTCATGGTAAATAAACCTTAAGCACAAATCCTAGAAGATTGCACTTGCTTTGTGTAGTTGTCGTTAGTGTGGCGAAGCAAAGTATTGTTCTTAGTTTCACTCAATTCGTACCGTCTCTTGATTTCATAGGAATAGTATAGGACCTTTGAACCCTCATCCTTTTTTCCTTTTTTTTTTAAAATCTCAAAATTGAAAATCCCAAAATAAAAATAAAAATAGAGCATTCAATGTCAAATCCACCTAAGTCCTCACTTATGAGTAATTTGTTAATATAGGTCCCTTTGTTTTACCAACATATCACAACACCCATTGAGCTTATCCACACGTCAAGACCTAACATAAGAAACATTGGAATTGCCATATGATCTTTCTTGCAATCTTAGCATACGCGGTAGTTTTTCAAGAGAGGATAGAGCGTCTTTGGACTCTTTATTCTAGAGTGTTCGGTGTGTCACAAAACACATATCAACACCACCTTGCCAAGAATTAGTGAATTTGGAGGTTAAGGTATCATTATAACCCTGCATGGCTTGGAAGAAAGACAACAACCCCACTCTAACAAAAAGATCCTAGAGTTCAACATATTGCTTCAGAATACCACAATTTACCGGCTCCGTTCTCTTCCTCAAACCACCCATATTAATGTAATCAAAGATACTGCTTCCCTTCTTCCCCTAGACAACCCTTCCCAACACACAAAAGACACCTTCAAACTGAGATACAAAGCTCTATGACTGTTCAAAGAGAGAGTTGAAATGAGGCCTTTAACAACAAAAATCTAGCATAACATGAGGTAGATAATAATTATTAAACAGAGAACAATCCAGAAATTTTTAAAGTAGAGATTGTCCATAACACCCTCCCTTAATTCTGAATCATTGTTATTAAGCCCTTCCTCAAGAAAATAGAAAGAGAGGTCATAAGACACGTGAGATATGATAGATATCTCACACATTAATCAGGCCTTATTATTTGAAGAGCCTTTTCTTATAATATCATCATTAATGATATTAAAGCAATTTTTCATCATCTGCATGGTACAATCGCATTTTAAATTACGTTGATTAAACATCATTGTACCACCCACACTTAAATCCCCCTTGATCATAAAATCACCCATTACCATTCGACGTGATATTAAATAAGGACTCATATTTTTCCTTAATGATAATCTCCTTTATTTGATGTGGCATATGGGAAAAATCCCAATACACCCAATTTTGGTACTTTAAGGCCTCATTGCATATTGAGTCTTTTTTGGTAAAATGTTTAACCCAATTTATTTTAGTTAAATCCTGTTTAAGCCCCCAAATTTGTTTAATTCTAATCTCCTTATAAGAAGGCATCTGTTTAGAGAAAGCATACGCTCCTACATTGATATTTTCCTGAATTTGATGTTTTATAGCCATGAACAGATCTTTACTGCTTCTTTTCCGATCCTTGAAAATCCTATTGTTTCTTTCCTTCCATAACCCCCACTCAATGAAAGGAGGAACCTGTCGCCAAAGATCAACCATAATATTATGTGAAAAAGGGTAGCTTTGCCAACTTTCAACAAACTGTTTAATAGGGGAAGGGAAAACCCATTCTATCATCAACAAAGGAAGAAAATAGGACCAAACCTCTCTGGAAAACGGACAATGAGAAAACAAATGCTCAATGTTTTCCAAGTTTTCATAACAGAGACAATATCTAGTAACAAATTGAAAGCCTCTTTTGTTTAGGTTAGCTGTAGTTAGAATAGTCTCATGAACAACAACCCACCAGAAATAGTTCACTCTGGGAGTCAGATTTTTAATCCAAACCTGTTTCCAATGAAATTCATTAGGAGGTAACAAAGAATTTTCCATTACAGCATAAGCAAATTTAACCGTAAGGCACCCAGAAGAAAGCTTAGTCCATGTCCATTCATCATCTCTTTCCTTTGAGAAAAAACACAGTCTCCTATATGTTGGTTTAAAGTTTGCAAAGCAACATCCCAATTTTGCTATCTTCTTCCTCTGAGAGATCTGTCACCTCTTAACTGTTCTTTGAAGTTTTTCCATTTAGTCACATTACCTTCCCAATTAATTTAACCCTGAATCTGTTTACCATTAATTTTGATCAACCTTTCTTTTAATTGGAGAAGGTTATTAATAGAAGAAAGCGGAGGACGATTAAACCAGAGATCTTCCCAGAAAACAGTATTCTTACCATTACCAATCCTTTTCCTAACCCCAAGGTGTAACACATTTCTAATTTTCAAAGATTATTCCAAAAAATAGAGCCATAAGGAAGATCGGAAGCACGATGAAAACTACTCTGATCCATGTTTCTTAAATATTTGGCCTTTAAGATTTTGACCCAATTGCAATAAGCCCATTCGACTGCTAACAAAATCACACAAAGGCATTTGACGTGAGGAATATTAATTACATCATCACTGTGCAAAGGAAAAATCAGTTGATCAAGCATTAGCCTTGGCGTGAGAATCATAGTCATCGCTATTTAAAGTAAGGGCAATCGGGTCAATCAAGCACTTGCACTAATTAATTAGTTAATGGTATTTAAAATGTGATTAATTAAGTTATGTGCAAGAGACATATTTTGAGAAGATACAACTCCTCACATCATGCAATTTCAAATTCTATTTGAGGAGGTTCATAGACCATTCAAGAGGCATCAATCATTTTGTGAATTCATATCCTGAAACTCAGATCTGCAGTGTTCTTTAGAGCCTACGATCAGGCAACTAAGGGTGGCTTCTAGTCAACCTATTACAAGGCCGATGGACGCATGGACACTCATTCAACATTCAGACACAATGCCAAGATAAATTCACATGAGTATAAAGATTAATTCAGGGACAGCGATCAGATAGAGGTCTACGCCTCTTATACATTCAATGCATGATCTTAAAGCAATAAATCAAGAACAACAATTATACTTTCTTGTTAATTTTCCTTTATTGAACTAATAATCTAATTACACTTAACTATTCAGAATTCATATAAAAAATATATAAGTTAATCAGTTAAGTTAGAATTATTCTCTAAGTGAATCAAGGGTGCATATTAGAGATCCATAACCATTTCTTAAAAGCATTGGTTCTTTGACATATTGGATATCTTAATCTATAAGATTGAAGACAAAATTTAGAGTAACTCTATAAAGGGACATTACAATTGGTATCAAAGCTGGTAAAACCTGCCAGCCTGTGAAGCTTTATGAGTGAGAGGGAGAGAAGATATTATAACAAGGAGATAAGAAGACAGTGGAAACTTGCTCGAGCTTTAGAAGGAAAAACAACTTTGTGTAATGTCCCCTTTTCATCGGTAATCTGTTGACACTCATCGGCCTATTAGGAAGCTTAGGCATGTGTGAGGTAAAATTAGGGTTTCCAATTCGAGGTTCTTTGGCATTTTGAGAGTTTACTATTTATAGTAAATTCTATTTTAAGCAGTATGGAGTTTGTCAGCTTTCAGTACTTCATTTCCAGTTGGAGCAATCGTTTGCAATTCATGTCTGACTTCTTAAGGCATTTTTATGTTGAATAAAGGCATTGAGGTTATTATTTGCAGTTGACCCCCTTGGCCTAGTAAGACAACTTAAGTTGTGTTTAAAAGGGGGACTTGGAAGGGGTATGCTATCATAAAGGTGATTTAATTATTAATAAAGTTAAATGCCTTGTGAAATAAAGTGGACGCCTTTTTGAAGAAGTTATTATTTTAAAATAAAGATTTATGTTGCCTTGTAAAGTGGACGCCTTTTTGTGAAGCTGAAAGGTTTCTGGAAATTTGAAGAGTCTCTGTGACTGTTGGCGTCTTTTCTTGAGGGATTGAAGAGTCTTCTACTCTTCTATAAAATGAAGGCTTTGTTCCAGCATTGGTATCCATTCATGTTATCATACTGTTATGCTGTCGGAATGACAAATGAAATCTTGCTTCGAGGATGCTACCTCCTAGCCAATTATCCAATTTCATGTTTGAAATACAACATCTAGTTGGAATTCGCTGCTTCTCATCCAGACTAGCAGATTGAGCTCAATTGTGAAGAAATTTTGAAGATTTATCAATTTTGGTTTTGCTGTTTCATCTACAGCTGAAGGTGATTTCAAGTTATAACTTTATTTCCAGTTTGAAATTGGTTCTGGGCATTTCATCATTCTAATTGCTGTTCAAGGGCGCCCCTTCATGCCAATTTTTGGATTTTATGATTGAGAACTTGATTTTTAAAGAGAAATCGCCCCTTCAAGGAGGGCCGTACTTTTCTGGAAGTGCTTTGGGATTCGTGCAAAATTCACAGGAGTTCTTTGAAGCTGTTTCTTCATCTCAGCATGGTCGCCTACCTTCTAGCAATCCATTGCACTTGATCTCATTCGATTTGGAGGTGAAATGAGTAAGTTATGAATATTTCATTGGTTTTCACAGTTGCTGATTGACATTTCCAGTTTACTGTTTTTTGTATCAGACTTTAGTAGTTCTGATTTTTGATTCATTATCAGCTGTTAGAGAGATAAATAATTGTATGAGATCATCTATTACTCATGTGTTTGAAGACTATTGTAATTCATATGTAATTTGCAACTTATTTCTTATTTGTAAAGATTGTAAACAGTAGTACTGTTCCAGTTCTAATTGCTGCATTTAATTCTTATTCTTCTCACATAAGTACCCCTGGATGGTTTACCGCCAGTGTGGATAATTTGATTGTAACACTCTTGTACCCACTTTCTTAGTGGTGAATCCCCACAACTCTGTGGATGCCCGCCGCAGCGGATGAATTAGTTTGTAATAGCTTCATGGCTGGTTATCCGCCTATTAATTTCTAGCTTTCAATTAAACACTCCGTCATATGTTAGCACCTCGCCCTCAGTGGGATCTTGAGTGCACATTCTTGACGTTGAGTAGTTTCTTTCAAGTACTTTCCTTTAGCTCCTCCGCCATATGACAACACCTATCCTTCATTGGGATTGAGTGTGCATTCTTGGTGTGAGTTCTTTCAAGTTTGGTTTTCTATTTGGAGCTAACGCTAATCAAGTTGGCTAAGTGCTGGTTATGTTGTGTTAATTTATCAAAAAAAATTGGTTAGCATATTTCATTATGATATCTTGGGTATCCACCAAGAATCATCATTAAATACCAGCCCCAACAGGCCTGAATCTTGGAGAAGTGAACAAGGAGGCAGTAACATGGGAGATGCAGGAAATATCGTTGACCGCATGGATCAATTCATGGCAGAACAAGAGCTACTCAACAACGAATGGCACAATTATTGGACACGTTGACTCAAGTCATGACAAATACAAATAACAATAACAACCGTGGTGGCAATAGTGGAGGCAATGAAGACAATGTCACAATTCAATCAACAATAGAACTCCAAATCATCATGTTCATACAACCAGTTATAGACCCATGATACCTACTTCCCACCTAGAGTGGAACATCAAGAAGGCAATGAACCTACATTGGTAGAATTACAAGATCAGTTCTGCCAAGATTGGTTAGATGGAGGACTGCAAACAAATATGTCCCTAAGAGACTACATGGGCCTAAGAATGAGGCATTTTCCCAACAAGGGTAATAAAGACCATTACAATTATTTAAGGAGGAAAATTGGTAAGCTTAGCTTGCTATACTTTGATGGTTTGAGAAAGACTTAGCACGTGCATGGGTTCAAAAGGTTCATACATACTTCAAGCTCAACCAAATGCTGGAGAACGAAGCAATCAAATATGCTGCCCTACATCTTGACGGGGGGCTCATGAATGGTGGTACCATGGCATGATCACCATGGGCCATGAATAAATTACACTCATATATGGAATTCATGGAGAAGCTAATAAAGAGGTTTGACAACAAGGATCCCGAGCTCCACTTTAAAGAATTGGCACAACTAAAGCCAGGGGGAACCATTGATGAATATATTAGAGACTTCTAAAGACTTTCTGTATTGGCCACTGACATTTCTGAAAGAAGGTTGGTTGTTCTATTTATGGATGGCCTAATGAATCCTCTAAGGGGTTGGGTCAAAGCTCTCAACCCCAGTGCACTTCAAGTAGTTAAGAAGGCTAGGGATATGGACTGAAGTGCGACAAAGAACAAAATGCCATCAAATGGATCATCATTCCAAAAAGACAAAGCAAAACAAGAGTTGAGGAGAAAACTTTGTTTTACTTGCAAAGAACTCTGGGAACCAGGACATAGATTCCTTGGCAAGGGGAAGGTTCATTATATTGAGGTTGTGCCCGATAGTGATGAAGAAGACAAATCTGATTTAAGCAGCAAGTGAGATGAAACAAAGGAAGAACCACCAAAGGTAAAGGAGTCCCCACTTAAAGTAAAAAGGGTGGTGTAATTGCCACTATGACCAGAACTCCAAGATTTAACTCCTTTAAAGTTCGTGGTGTATTGCAAGGACAAAGGATAACGGTTCTAATTGATAGTGGAGCTAGTCATAACTTTATTGATTCGGCCTTGGTCACCAAGAAAGGAGTTCAAACAGCTGATGTAATAAACAACCCCAAATTTTTTTCTGTTTTTTGTCCTTTGACTGTCTGCTCTTTATGGTTTGTTTCTTGTTTTTTTTTTGAAGTTTGTTGAAAGGTTTACATTGTATTTTTGCTTTGAAACATTATGCATAAACAGTAATATAAAGAGAGCATGAAGAGCAAATAAAATCACTTCAAAGAACTAGTTTTTTTTTCTGATTTCTTCATTATAAATTTCTGTCTTAAAAATAAAATAAAATCAGAACTGTAACTTATATCAGACCTGGAAAAAACAACCAGAACAGCATTATTTTGAGTCCTTTTGAAACCCATGCCAAACCCGAGTCTCCAAATGCTGCGACCAAACTGGTAGGTGTCCTAAAGAGGCAAAAGGGTCTTCAAAAATCTGTCTAGTCACCTTCAAACAACCCAGCAACCCTGTGCACTGCTCCCTAGAAGGCCGTACCTCTCTAACTGGGGCGATTTCTTCTAGAAATTCAAAATCTTCATAAAAAATTCTGCACTTGACCTTGAAATGATCGCCCTGAGAGGAGAAAAGATAGCTTAAATACCCATTTGGAAATCTGTGGTCCTTTGTGACTTGTAAGCAAAAATATGGTTCACCAGGCAAATTGAAAACTCCAGAAAACTCACCAAAATCATACCAAACTGAGAAAACTTAACACACCACTCCACACCAGCAATATCACATCAAAATCCTACTGCAAACCAATCAAAAGTACTGAAATATTTTTATTCTTGAAAGCCCAAATGTGTTCTTTGTCTGAAAACACCCTACACCAGCTTGAGCAATGTCTTTCACTGCCGGGGCTGATCTTAGAACTGAGGGGTATTGTCCTCAACTCCGTCCTGCAAGTCCTGGCTTGAAACCAGCAGCATATCACCATAAACAATCTCCAACATAAGTGTAAAAATGAGCCTCCAAAAAACTTTTACGTTTCATCTTTGAGTTGGGCGCCCTAAACCCTAAACCCACACCTTGCAAAAGCTTTGTTTGAATTTTAATTTATTTGAAATATTTCACCAAGTGGGATGCCCAAGGTGAGGGTCATAATATTTTAACTTTTAAAAACACTTTAAGGTGATTAGACTAGGCGCCTTGGTCACCTTTTTAAGTCCCCTTATGACCCCTTAATTTAACTTTATAACATAAAGTCACCTTTTTAATAAACCCTTTAAAAACATTAGCCAAATATTAAAATAATTTCACCAAGTGACTTTAGTCATCAAAATATACTCATACTGGCAAGCCGGACCTGGTCCATGCACTGAAAAGGACTTACTATTTTAAGTAATATACTAAAAATAGCAAATCATCGTCCAACGACTCAAAACTGGAGGCAACTAAAAAGCACTGGAGCTCAACACCGACAACCCACAACCGCTGACCCTTGCTAAAAATAGTAAAGACCCGGCAAAAACACCAACTCAACTGGAATTGAGTCCCCTAACTAAACCTCCTAGCCAACAGGAACCCAAAAATTGGCTAGAGGTAATGTCCACAGATACTTGACTAGGAGACGACATTACAGCTGAACATGAAGGGTTTAGTGTGATGGTGGCTACCAAATGTCTTGTTCAACAAAGGTACCAAAATTGAAATTTAGAATTGGTGACTACACAATCATCGATGGTTTTTATGTTGTGGAGTTGGGTGATACCAATGCTATTCTTGGTATCCAATGGATGATGTCCATTGGTAAGTACTCACAAAACTTTCAAACAATGGAGTTCAAGTTCATGGTGAATGGTAGGAAAGTGGTATTTAGGGGAGTATCTGATGGAGCTCCTCAAGTGGTATTAGCGAAAAGGATGGAGAGCATCTTTAGGCATGGAGATATAGCTTGGGCTGCACAATGTCTTGTTTTCTCCAAGTCATTAAGCAACAAGCCCGAGTATCATTGAAATGACCCCCTTATAATTTTTTCAAATTTTTTGCAACAACACTTCAACAAGGCACCTGTTAGGGTTAGCCAAAATCATAAACCAACACTGGAATGTAACCCTACACCAAGAATGTACACCGGGATCCCAGTGATGGGCAAGGTGTGAGCATATGGCGCTGGGGATCGTTAGCTTGTAAATTGAAAGCTGGAAAATTACAATGCAACTTGACCACTTATTCAATGGGAGTGATTTGACGGCGCAACCAATCAACAATATGAATGCAAGTACAAAAAGTAAATGGACGGCTCAGTCGATCAACAATGCAAGTACTGAAAGTAGAGAAGGGTGGCAAGTCGACCCAAGTACAATATGCAAAGATGGCGAGGCCTGTCTCTTCCACCAATGGTGGGGATGATAATGCTTAAACAAAAAGTAAACAAGGCGGCGAGGCCGGCATCTTCCACTAAAAGTGGGAATATAATAGGAAATTGCAGAATGTAAATGATAGCTGATCAGTACTACTGAAACAGCCTTACAATTAGAATAAATCCTGCAAGAAGCCAAAAGTTAAGCTGTCGAAGAAGCTGCAATACTATTATTTGATCTCCATTCTTCAAAGACTCACTAAATATGAAGACCAGTCCAAAAACTCCAACTTCTACAAATTGAAATATCAGACCAGCAAACTGAAAACTACAGACCAACAACTAAGAAACTCACTAAATTGCTCATAACCCACTCAAAACTACTCCAAATGACATGAAACGAAATGCATATGACCCCTAGAGAGATGGCAACCAAGCTAGGACTAAGAAACAACAACAAATTGGAGTTTTTTTTAGCACGCTTTCCAAGACAACTCCCAAGCAAAGGTAGAGAGGGTCGACTTGCAAGATAAAATCAATGACTCCACAATAAATTCCCAAAACTTGCACAAAGGGGCGCCCTGAGCCAAGGAAGTGATTTATCAACTACCCAAAAACAAACAAAAAATTGCCTTGAGTGCTATGAGTAAAAACCTACTTCAGCCACACCCAAACCAACAACTTGTAAACTGACAAAACACACCAAAAGACATCAGTAAACATCAAAAGACTGCATTTCAATAAGCTCAATCTGCTCTTCAGTATAAAGAACAACCTCTAACTCTGCTAGTTGCTATCTTTCAAGCAAGAAACCAAGTCCAAGCTAGGAGGTATGCATTCCTCAAAGCAAACCTGTCACCATTTCGACAACATTTCATTATAATTTCTTCATGGATGAGAACTGAAAGAGCAAGTGCCTCCTTTTATAGACTTGAGATGATTCTCTAGCAGCTTCTAGAAAGTGTGCCCAAATCTCTTGGAGGTTATTTGAATTTGAATTGACTTTATTTCCCTCCTTCATGATGGCGTCCCACTCAAGGAGAAATAAGATTTATTAATAAAATAACATCTTCCTCAAAAGTGGCGTCCAAACTCCTCAAGGCAATATTTAAACTTTAGAAATATTTAATTAGCCTCTAGATGAGGTGTCCACCCTCAAGTACCCTTTTTAAAAACAACATGAAGTTATGTCTCTAGGCTAAGGGGGGCTCTAAAGTAAAATTATAACCTTTATAACTTAAATAATTAATATCTCCCAAAAATTGCACCTCGAAGCCAAAACCAAAAATATTCATTGCATTGCTTGAAGTGGAAAGCCCTCTGTGCTGTTGCCAACCAAAACACTGCTATAAAAAATAGTAAACTTTGGAAAGTTGCCCAAATGCCCTGCAAATTATATCATTGCGAAGCTCTCTGAAAACCCATAAAGAATCCGCAATCCGCAATCCAAAACTCCAAATGCAAGCCTCTTGAAAATGTAGAAACATCCTCTTAGATGGTGGGAAACCCTAATCTCTGCTTCCGACTAGCCTACGGGCTTCCGGGATAGGCTAACGGCCAACTGCACTGATCACTGCTGAGAAGGGGACATTACAATAATCATGATGACTTACAACCAATCTTGGATAAGCATAGTCTAGTTTTTGGAGACATACCACCAAGGAGGCCACCAAATAGAGGGTTTGAACACACCATCGAGTTAGAAGAAGGTGCAAAGCCTGTCATCACCACACCATACCGGCATCCCAAGAAGTTTAAGGATGAAATTGAGAAATGTATCAAGGAGTTACTAGAGATGGGACATATACGACCTAGCTCTAGTCCATTTGCATCTTCCGTGGTGTTAGTAAAGAAAAAGGATGGAACTCTCCGAATGTGCATTGACTACCGGGCCTTAAACAAGAAAAAAAATCAAAAGTCGGTATCCAATCCCTAGGATCAATGAACTATTGGATGAATTGCATGCTGCAGTTATTTCTCAAAGATAGACTTAAGGTCAGGCTACCACCAAATAGGAGTTCGAGAACAAGACATCCATAAGACCAATTTTTGTTGTCATTATGGCCATTATGAGTTTTTGGTTTTGCCTTTTGGTTTGACCAATGCACTAGCCACATTTCAATCTTGTATGAATCACATATTTAATAAACAACTACGAAAATTTTTGCTTGTGTTCTTTGACGACATACTCATATATTAAGACATGGGAAGATCATTTAAAGAACTTGGATGAAGTTTTGGTAATCATGGAAGCACAATCCTTATACGCCAAAGCATCTAACTGTGAGTTCGGTATGACCAAAATTTTATACTTGGGCCACATTATTAGTGCAAAAGGAGTTCAAGTGCACCAAGAGAAGATTCAAGCCATTCTAGATTGGCCCCCACCAAAAACCCTCACAAAATTATGTGGTTTCTATGGGTTGTGTAGTTATTGTAGAAGGTTTGTTAAAGGGTTTTCCCAACTGGGGACCCCCTTAACAAGTCTAACCAAGAAGGGAGCATTTAAATGGACAAATGAGGCACAATGAGTGTTTGATAAGTCGAGGCACTTGTCCAGTTGTTGCCCTACCAAATTTCAATAAGTCCTTTGTACTAGAATGCGATGCATTGAGAGAAGGCATTGGGACAGTCTTGAAACAAAATGGTCATCCTATCACTTTTGAAAGTAGGAAATTGAAAGACAATGAAAGATTATACTCTCTATATGACAAGGAAATGCTTGCCATAATGCATGCATTGAACAAGTTTGTAGTATGAATGAACCATAATAGTTTGAAATACTTCTTGGAGCAAAAAGACCTAAGTGAATGACAACAAAAATGGGTTAGTAAGATCCAAGCATACGATTTTTATATTGAATATATAAAAGGAAAGAGGAATGTGTTGGCCGATGCCCAATCTCGAAAACCAACCATTTGCTCTTTATCCGAAATCTCAACTGATTGGAAAGCACATCTACTAGTAGAATATTCAAAAAACACTTTTGCACGTGAACTAATGGAGGGACGAGTTCAAGATGACCAATACAAGGTGGTTGATGACATCATTTATTACAAAAAATGAATCTACTTAGTACCTGAATCAAAACTAAAGAAGAAGATCTTGAGGGCCATTCATGAGACACCATTGGCAACATACCCAGGATATTTTAAAACCTACAAGCAAGTTAGAGAAAGGTTCTCTTGGAAGGGCCTCAAAAATGATGTCCTTCGTTTTGTTAGGGTGTCATGTCCCCATTTTAGCGAGGACCTAAACTTGCATTAGGCGGCAAATAGTGTTTGTAAACACTTAATTTAAATTAAAAATAATATTAAAATAACAATTATTAAATAATAAAATAAATTTAAATATTTGAACAATAACATTTAAATTTGAATATTCCTCTAGTCGATTGAATTTGAAAAGGCATCCTTGAGTAGTATTTATATGCAAGCATTTGTTGGTCTTTGGCATCGAATCACAAATGGACAAATGAGTCTGTGGCAAGTTGAGACGTAGCCCTCTATTGCCCATGCCTAGGTGAGATGAAATCCTCGCCTTGACATTTGTGTTTCCTGCTACAGTCACATTCAATCTCATAAAGCTAATCTACTTGTAATAACTCTAGGCTTCCAGCGACAAAGGAGGGCGATATTCATTTAGTAAGCAGCGGAGCCTGGCTCCCAACTCAAGTTCATCCTGTGCGGTTGGTAGCGCATCCGGTCATCAACAAATCTTGTGGGTCCTGGCGGGGGTCTCATCTCCCAAATCGCTCGAGCATTTGAGCTACGGTCGGGCAATTGGCACCGTACAAGAGGTCATCATCGCTCATCGTAGACAATCGGCCCAACTTGGGAAGAAGCGAGTCACGGAGGCACATAGCGAATTGGTGATTCCTCTAGTAGATAGGGGTATTGAGTGTTTCCAGCAATCAAAGGCCTTGTTCATTATAACGGACGAAGTCCTTGTCCAAGCAACATGACGAATATATCTTATCGGACTTGTATATGTCTCTCTGATTTCCAATCGAGAGACTTCAATATTGGTTGGGGATTCGTAAGTGATCTTGATTCCCACTTCCTCTAGATTCGCGTGCAACCTTACTAGTTCTGGGAGTTAGTAATCTGTGATGTCACTATGAACGATTTGCATTTTGAGTATTCATTCTGTGTGGAACTGTCCCTGTATTGCTACTTGAATCAAACCATGGTTGTGTTGAGCATGCATTGGGTTTATATCCTTTTCATATATGTATTTATATAGATCAGTGACAATTTCTTGTGTTATTGTTTATCGAGCCTGTGTTGGAAGTTTCGTGTGGTTATGCTTTGCTGTTGATTACAACTCGGGGTATATGTATAGATCAGTAACTCGCCTTCATTGCTGTTGCTGATCTGGGGTTCTTATGAGTCAAATTGCTATTCAAGTCTAATTAAAGCTGGACATTGAATGTCCGGGATTAACAATTGTTGTTGCTGAACATAATCAGGGACTAGCATTTTACATAGGGAATGTACATGTCAACAAAATAAGGCAAAACATACTTTCCCAATAGGATTGTTACAACCTCTTCCCATTCCAAAACAAAAATGGGAGAGCATCTCAATGGACTTTATCACAAGACTCCCTAAGGTCCATGGTAAAGATTGTATCTTTGTGATTGTCAATTGGCTAACCAACTATGCACGCCTTTTTGCAATCCCTTTTGAGTACAAAGCACCAAAAGTTGCAGAATTGTTCTTCAAGGAAATATTCAGGCTCCATGGACTTCCAAAAAACATAGTGAGTGACCATGATAGCAGATTTCTTAGTATCTTTTGGACTAAGTTTTTCAAACTATTAGGCACGGAGTTAACACCCAGCATCGGCTACCACCTGCAAATAGACAAGCAAACCAAAATTGTAAATATATAGGTGGAAGGTTATTTGCATAACTATGTGGTAGGCTAGTAGAGGACATGGATTAAGTGGCTTCATTTGGGAGAATATTGTTATAACACTAATTATCACATGCCAATTGGAATGACACCATTCAAAGCATTATATGGATATGACGTGTCATTGTTCTTAGATATGGCATTTGGAGAAAGTAAGGCACCTAAGGCCAAGGAATGGGTACAAGAATGCCAAGATATTTTATGTCCCTTACGAATAATGTACAACACACCCAAAATCAGCAAAGGATCTATGCGGGTAAACATCGGGTTGAACGAAGTTTTGAGATTTGGGGTTTGGTTTACCTCCTCCTAGAACAATATATACAATCATCCTTGAAGAAGAGTGGCGTCGAGAAGTTGAAGCCCCGATTCTATGGACCTTATAAGGTGATTAAATGAATAGGGGAGGTGGCATTTGAACTAGAGCTTCTAGAAAGCAGCAAAATACATAACGTATTCCATGTGTCATGCTTCAAAAGGGCTCTAGGACAACAAGTTACCGCCTCCATTGAACTTTCACCCTTGAACGAAGAAGGCAAGTTGGTCTTGGTTCCTGATGAAGTTATAAACATAAGGGAGAAAAGGTTGAGGAACTGGGTCATCAAAGAATACCTCATCAAATGGAAGGATTTACTTGTGGAAGATGCTACGTGGGAGAATGAGCAAGTCCTCTAGCATCCTAACCTAAGAGTGCTTGTGGGCAAGCAATTCCAAGGAGGGGAGACTGTAATAATCCCATTTGAATGCTAACAAAATCACACAAGGCATGCCTTGATGTGGGGAACATTAATTATGTCATCGCTGTGCAAAGGAAAAATCAGTTGATCAAGCATTGGCCTTGACGTGAGAATCATAAAGTCATCGCTATATAAAGGAAGGGCAATCGGGTCGATGAATCACTTGCACTAATTAATTAGTTAATGGTATTTAAAATGTGATTAATTATGTTATGTGCAAGAGAGATGTTTTGAGAAGATACAACTCCTCACATCATGCCCATTCGAATTCTATTTGAGGAGGTTCATAGATCTGCAATGCTCTTTAGAGCCTACAATCAGGCAACTAAGGGTGGCTTCTAGTCAACCTATTACAAGGCCGATGGATGCATGAGCATTCATTCAACATTCAGACACAGTGCCAAGAGAAATTTGCATGAGTATAAAGATTAATTCAAGGACAGCGATCAGATAGAGGTCTAAGTCTCTTATACATTCAACGCATGATCTTAAAGCAATAAATCAGAAACAACAATTATACTTTCTTTTCAATTTTCCTTTATTGAACTAATAATCGAATGTAACTTCATTATTCAGAATTCATATCAAAAATATATAAGTTAATCAGTTAAGTTAGAATTATTCTCTAAGTGAATCAAGGGTGCATAGTAGAGATTCATAAACATTTCTTAAAAGCATTGGTTCTTTGACATATTTGATATCTTAATCTATAAGATTGAAGGAAAAATTTAGAGTAACTCTATAAGGGGACATTACAGCAATCCTTAACACCTTCAAAAAGGTGCCAACCCATTTTAGCACTAAGGGCTTTATTAAAAAGTTTTAATCTTCTTATACCAAGACCTTCATCTTGTTTAGGAGCACACACTTTTTCCCATTCTACTAAAACAATTCTATTACGCTCTTCAGTCTGCTTTGGATCTGTTCAATCTTATCTGCTATAAAAGCAGGAATCTTAGAAAGATAAAGATAGTAAACAAGAATCTTCTGTAATGAAGGTTTAAGCAATTGTAATTTCCTAGCTTGACTAAGAAGTTTACCCTTCCACCCCACCAACTTCTTTTGAACTCTTTCTATGATGTAATTCCAATAATTGTTATTTGGTTACTTAGAAATTAAAGGTAGCCCAAGGTAGGCAGCAAGAAGAACGACATCCTAACATCCGAGAATTCTCATGACCCTTTCTTTCACAATCTGATCCGCATTAAAGAAATAAATTTTGCTTTTGTTATAATTTATATGCTGACCAAAAGCCTTAGCATAATCACTCAAAATTGATTTCCAGTACCCAACTTCAATAACAGAAGCTCCACCAAAAAGAATAGTATCATCAACGAACTATTGGTGCGAAGTAGGAGAAAGAGAAGAAGCAGCCTTAAATCCTTTAAACAATCTCTGATCCAAACACTTTTGAATATTTCTTCCAAGGACTTCTACCACAATAATAAACAGGTAGGGAGACAAGGGATCTCCTTGTCTTAAGCCACACCCACAAGAAAAATACCCTTTTGGGACACCATTAACCAAAATCGAGCACTTAGGAGTAGTAATACAAGTGGTTATTAACTTTAGAAATCTTCCTTGAAAACCATATTTCTTCAACACAACAATTAGAAAAGGCCAAGACACTCTGTCATATGCCTTGGAGATATCCAATTTCAAAGCCATCCCCGGTTTCTTACTGAGCTCCATAGAATGAAAAATTTCATGGGTAGAGATAGCAACATCCAAAATGTGTCTACCTTTTATGAAGCCTTTTTGATTCTCAACAGTCATCTTGTTAAGAACAACTTTCAGTCTATTGACCATAATCTTAGAGAAGATTTTTTATGTCATGTTACATAAGCTTATAGGTCTAAAATCTTTCATTGAAGAAACATTTTCCTTTTTAGGAATAAGAGCAATAAAAGTAGAATCGATTTTGTTTAACAGTCTACCAGATTGGAAAAAGTCCCGAACAACATTCAAAAGATTGAGGTAGACAACATCCCAAAACTCTTGAAAGAAAGCAAGGGGAAAACCATCTAGCCCCGAGGCTTTAAAAGCACCAAAAGAGAAAACAACAGATTTAATTTCCTGAAGAGAAACAGATTTAGAAAGATCTTTTAAGTCTTGATCGGTTATAACTTGAGGAATGACTTTAAGGAGATCCTCAAACTCCAAAGAACAAGTGTTGGAATCCTTCTGAAAATTAGTTTAGAAGGAGACAACCTCGTCTGCAATCTCATTCTCCCCAGAAAGAGTAGTGCCATCCTCTTTAACTAAACACCTTATTCTGTTTCTACTTCTGTGCTTCATAGTAGACTGATGGAAAAACTTAGTATTTCTGTCCCCTTCAGTTAACCACTGAATTCGGGATTTTTGTTTCCAAAAAAATTCCTCCTTATTACAAATGACCTCATTCACATCACCTTCCTCCATGTTATTCTGAACCTCTTTGAGATTATCCACAATGGTCTTCTTTTTCAGGAAAATGTTATGAAAAGAAAACTTATTCCAGCCTTTAACCTTATCTTTTAGCCTTTTTAATTTTAGGTTAAATAGTGCATAGGGGTTCCAAAACGATGCTTCCTCCACCAGTTTTCTAAAATATCTTTAAAATCAGGATAATGAGTCCACATTATTTCATATTTGAAAGGAAATTGGCCTTTGCTAGCATTATCTTCTCGACAAAGAAAAAGAGCATTATGATCCGATCCAGTTCTAGGAAGAGCAGATAAAGTTAGATTAGGTAATATTTTCCAATTACTGGAAATTAGAAAATGATCCAACTTAACTTGTATAAGGTGATTACCCTGCCTTCTATTTGACCAAGTAAACAGGGAGCCTCGTAGAGAAAATCTATAAGACCAACTGAAGATAGGAATTTAGGAAGATCCATCATACTGTTTGAAAAATCCTCCAAACCTCCAAGCGTTTTAGAAGGAAATAAAGGAGAGTTAAAATCACCACCAAGCATCCAACAATCCCCATGGCAGCCAATAATTTAATTTTTCGAAGTATCCCACAAAACGACTCTGACTCCTCTAGAATTAGGAGCATAAATATCGATCAAATTCCAATTTTTAGAGGTGATCAAATATTTCATAGAAACCATCAAGCTATTTCTACAGAAAAACCTTTAGTCCCCTTAAATCTTGATGGGTTCCACAAGGTAGCAATACACCCAGAGGCACCTTCAGCATCACTAAAAAAATAATTTGCACTAGGCTAGATATTCTTGACAATCTTTGCAAAAGTTTCCTCCATTTTAGTTTCTTGAATTAGGAGAATGTCCACTTTATAATCTGCCAAGCAAGTCTTTAGCAGATGTTGTTTATAAGGGCTATTAAGGCCTTGAATATTCCAGGAAATCATCTTCATAATGAAAACACAAAACATAAACAACACCACCTTGGTACTATGAAGAGGAGGAGCCTCCTCCCACCTTACTTCTTATTCTTAAGCCCTGAAGGATTGTCGAGGGTCTTTTGTCTACCAATTGCTACATCTCTGACGGTATCTCTATTCCTAGTATCCCTTTGTGAAGGTCTACCAATTTTATTTTCTCCCCCAACATCAGGTTTCTTCTTCCTTTTTGATTTACTATTAGCCTGAATCCAGTCTTCATCTACCACGCTCTTAGTGTTGGCTTGTTTCCATATAGACCAAGTTTGGTTATTGACCATGCTAGAAAGTGCCTTTGAACCTTCACAAGTTATCACAGGATTATTGTATTGGAGGCAAAATGGGTATCAACAACCCATTCAAAAATAACAATAAATTGTCAAATAAATAAAAACAAATTTCAAAGAAGAAAACATAATTAAATTAAGTTTTAAAAAATAAAATTTTAAGTAACTAAAGTGAAATATAAAATTTTATATTGATTCGCATATCTTCAGCAGCTTCAGTTTTGAAATTGTTGTAAATATACCTTGTGACATGTTGTGGTTGGTGATGAACATTCAGAGCTTGTCAGCCTTTGCATACATCTTCTTGATTCAATCAATTTTGATTCTAGTTTTTTGTACATAAGGTGTTTAAAAAGACATGTTAATAACGTTTCTCAACCAACAAAACCAGCTGCTATGCATTATTTATTATGACTTAAACAATATTATCGTCTCCTTTTCTCAATTGTTGTGGAGGATATTAGCAATAAATTGGCCATCCTTCACCACTTGCTCACAATCCACAATTCTCTAAAATGTTGCCCCTTATAGGACATTGCAATCCCATTAATCAAGGGCCAATTTTTAGTATCCTTCTATCTGTTGAATACAATGGACACCCTTGTCTCGGTCCATGAATCTATTAAGGGATTCAATCAATCTTCAAGTTTGATCTCCTTTTCCAACAAGGTGCCACACACCTTCTCATAACCTTTTGGAGCTTCATTAACTTTTTTCACCATTTCTTGCCAATATGGGGAGCGGACAATATTGAAAGACAACCCATTTGTATAGATACGTCTTGCTATTTATTGATTGGCAATCTTTGGACAATCACTTTGAAATGCCATTTTTAGATTTCCCTTTGATCTCTTATTTGTAAAGGGTTGTCCATGAGGGGAGGCCAAAATAGATAGCTCTCTACCACGACACTAGCATTAGATGGGGGTAAAGGGGGCTTCATTCCTTGAGATCTTTTATTTGCTAAAGGATGATTTGCTCTTTGGGTTGGTGCTTCATTTGCTTGCTCCTACGCATGAATATATATTATCGCCTGCTCTGATGGCACAAGTACACTGTTCTTTTTAGGGCAAGATTTGATGTCTTGTCCAAGAATACCACACAAATGAACTTTCATCTAATTGTATGAGCTTGAATACTGGACACCACACCCCTTGCAAATCCAAATAGAACCCCACTACTTAGAATTTGTTGTATCATATCAACATATATCCATAAAAGAAAATTTGAGTATGTTTTGAAATGGGATTGGTCCACGGAGCTAGAACTAGCTGCCATTGTAATTCCTATGGCAACAAGTTTGATAAACAATACATTTGAAATGATATATATATATATATGGGAGTACTGGGTGCTTCATTCCAATAGTGCAAAATTGTGCATGCAGACCAAGGTGGCCAACAGGGCTTGGTCAAATGAAGAATGGCTGCAGTGAGGCATTGTAGTGGGTGCATTAGAGAATGGTGCTAGTGTTTGAGGTCAATCTGATGAGGGAGAAGGGCAGTATGTTCGTGGCCAAGTTCCTATGGTGGAGCGCAGTGGGTAAAATCTTGTGCATTAGGAGCCTCATTGTTTAGTGGGAGCCAGTAGGTGAGGTGCAAGTCAGTGTTGAGTAGAAGTTAAGTACTATGAATGGGCAGTTCTGGGAGTGAATGCTAAGTTGATGCATGAGTGCCAGTGAGTGGATTCAAATGTGGGGGCCATGAAAATGGTGCCTCACAAGCAAAAGTGAAGTTTTGGTGCATTAGCACAAGAGGTTTGTGCACTACAGCCTCTTGTTGGGAAGTCAATCAAAGGAAGTCTAGGAGAGAGACGTGGTTGTAGTGACTTGTCTAGGGGATGGGATTGCCTTGGAAGTCATGAAAGTCGCTTGTGTGCAGAGAAGGTGGGTTGTGTCTTTGGCCGGATGCAAGTTCACATGTAGTAGAATGGGAAACTTGGGTTCTCACAACAGGTGGGACTCAATGTTTAGGGTGTAGGATCTTGTCTGGAACATTGGATCTGAGGTGAAATCGAAGTGGCGTTGGAGGCCTCAGGTGAAGGATACCAAGATGGGGCCGGGTCAGAAGAGGTAGAAGAACTTGTCACATGGTGTTGGCAAGGGTAGGCATAGTAGATGTCTGGGAGATGAAGTAGAACAGGGTGTTCATGCGGAGTCATGTCGACAAAGGTATATCAAAGAACTTTGGAATAAGAAGATGGTTTGTTGGAGGATGTTGGATAGTGGTTTGTGGTGCAGTGTTGCAAGAAAGGAATGGGTGCTGGGCATGCCATGAGGTAGCGCAGTGGGCAGAAAAATTAACCTAATGGATTTTGGTGGGCGAACTAAGTGTGTTCAAAGCATTTTAGGGTGGGTGTCTTTAGGGAAGTGCACCAAGGTAGACTCAAAATGGGTTTGTTAGTACACCAGAATGGTGGAAGTGAACTTAGACGAAGTATTGAGAGAGCACTGGAGATGGGAAGTGTATCGGTGGGAAAGTGTTGGGTGGTCTATTGGGTTGAGTTGTTGGGGGACAGGAATGGGTGCAGGACATGCCATGAGGTCAGTCGACAGGCAAGGGGAGTGACTTAGTTGACTTAGGAAGTCCTGTACTAGTACAAGGGAGTAGCTCAAGAGGAGCAAGTCGGAGTAAAGTCGCAAGGTGTTGAGAGGGATTCATGGGAGCAAGTTTATCAACGTGGGTACGTTGGAAGCTTGGAGTGAGGGTGTTGTGGGAGCATGCGTAGGACCCATGGTGGAGTGCCAAGTTAGATGTGGACTTGGAGTTCTGTTGGAACAAGACATAACCAAGTAACCCAGGTCTTATGGGGGACATAAAGGTGAAAGTTTGGAGTACCATGGAAGACTGTACAGGGTGTAGCAAGGACACCCTAGAGTTGGGGAGAGCTCACGAGAAGAGCTGCATGTGTGCTATTTTGTGGTGCATGTGCAAAAGTCGAAGTCCTTAAGTGGAACCGTAGAGTTGGGGGAAGGTGTAGTCTATAGGCAGGAAAGGGCTTGTCCGAAGAGGGAGTCGTGAGTATGGTTTGTCAGTGCCGCATGAGGGTTGGATGTTTTGAAGAAAAAAAGTTCAGCCAGTCTAGCCTATATATATACATATATAACCTATTCCATTTAATACTTTAAGCATATTGATACATTCATAGATGAATGAAGTAAAACAAGAAGTTGAAAACAAAACAAGAAAGTTCATTTGTAAAACAAGAATATAGAGAAAAAATGAAGCAAGAGAGTATTGACAAGGTTTACTCACTGAGTTTTTGGCGAGTACTTGTTGAGACTTGCTAAAAAATTGACGAGTTTTTCCACTTGACTTCACCATACCAACAACACACCAAAATCATGGGAAAAAGTTTGGGTTGAACACTTCAAAAACTCTATTTTTTTGGCTTTATAAGCATTTATTTTCCTTTTAAAAAATTATGAAAATGGTGTGTGCCATGAAGGTTTGTGTGGTTTTGAAGGTCTTCATTTGGTCTTTGTGGTGGGGGCTTCACCCCTCGACCTTGCTGGGGGCATTGCCTCTAGAGCCCCATGAGGGGCGTTGCCTTAGCCTCCCTCGATGCATTTTCCCTAGATTTCCACCAAGCTCATTTGATACATTTTGTGGTTGTATGTAATGTAAAAAAAAAAAACTATGTTCTTTTAAAAAATATAAGTGTTTTTTGAGTTGCTGAGTTTTGTTGAGTACTCTCCAAGTTTGAGTTTGCGAACTATGCCTTCAATGACCAATCTTCAACTCTTAGTGTAATGACAAGCATAAATGAATGTTCAACAATGAATGGTTTTTGTTTTTGATATCAAAATGAGGTAAAATGAGTTTATTTTAGTTTTTCAAATGGTTTAGATAGCATTTTTAGGGTTAGGGGATCATTTTGGTTTGTTATGGTCAAAGCCAAAGTATTAACAGGCAAAACAAATCAGTCGAAATGTGCCAGGTTCTTCCCTAGTTCATAGTTATTCTCCTAGGTTTTGTCTAGGTTTGTTTGGGACAAACTCATATAAACATTTATGCGCCCTAGCCGAATTTGAAATTGAACTAGTTTGGACCTCGAATGTAGTACAAACCAAACCCAAATTTAGGAGCAAAACCCAACAAACTAGTAACAGAGATTGTGGTCATTCTCGTCCCTATGAAGAAACATGTTTGGAGTAATAAGAATGATAATATCAAAGGATTGATTTGTTCTACTTTTAGTGCAAGCATATTCAAAGAGACCTATCATAAGATTTTAGGAATCTCATGCCCACACATAGTTTGGACCAAGGTTTGGGATATTTTTGGAGATCCACATAAGCCTCCATTCCCAGATGATCATGCTTCAGATTGTCTCATTCCACTTGATGATGTTGACAATACTTGATGATGTTGACAATATACCCTTTGATGATAAGACCTTAGAGGAGTTTGAATGTGATGTAGAACTTGAGTGTCTTGATGATCCCGAGACTTCTCCTGCAACTCCTACGTCTCCAGTTGAGATCACACATTCATCTTTTGTTGATGATTCATTGAGTACTTCTAGTAGTTCCTTGCAACAGGTATCTGTTTGTCTTCTTGATTGAGATTCCTATTTAACAGACATTGCATCTTTGTTTGTGGAGTCTCACATTTCAGATTTGGAAGACCAATTTAAAGGTTTATCTCTCCTATTTGATGACCCCCCATAGCCTTTTCATTTTTTAAAAGACTAATCATTTTGAACATTTTTTCTGTTGGGGACATCTGACCATCCTTGAGATGGTTGAAGGACATCTCAGATGTCCCTAGACTTCTTTGGGACGACGTAATAACTTGGGGACATTCCTCTCCCATGGATGACGTGCCAAGAATGTGTCCTTGGTTTCCCCAAAGATTGGCTGTCCCCTTTTGTTCTGCTGTCCTGGGGATTCCAGGAGGGACAAGGACATGAGTTGGGCAGATGCTTCCCTGTGTAACCCTGCAAAAGACTCAATTGCTGTTGCATGGTGACGGTAATGTTATACACTATTGTGCTTCTTAATATACACTAGATAGCTAGGATATAATCTGAAATTAATATTATTATTTAGGTACATAAAACTTTGGCAGAAATTCCTCTACATGTTTTTTAATTCTTTCTCCTTAAAACTCTTAGGACTTCCCATGCAAAACTATTTTCATTTCTCGATATATGTGCTTTACTGACATGTACTAATGTTGCAGGCTTCTATAATGTCAAGGCATCTTGCTAAGAGTGAAAACTCAAGGTAGTGACACTTTATTTCAAATGAATGTCTTCTGCATCATTTAATTTATGTGTTATGGTTTTAACATAATTTTCAACCATACTTTTAGGAGAGTCATGGGCCATTTGGAGGCTGATAGGGAGTCAATTCTTTCCACACAAGTGGAGGTACATATTAAATTTTCTCTAGTCTTAGTTATTGAGCAGCTTGTATGCTGTGACTTGCTTAAACAAAATCATTTCACTTTCACACTTTTCATAGCAGCTTTGTTTGAATATGCTTCAGGGAAGAACTAAGCAGATGGAGGCTGAGCGCTCAAATCCCAGAAGGATGTCTATAGAGCCTGATAAAGATTGTGCTGAGGTGATCTGCGAAACAAAAAGTCACATGTAGACTTGGGTTAGGGTGATTTTATTTTAGCTTGATGCATGTCTAGGTCATTGTGTCCTGGGAAATAACTTTCTACTTGCTTCATGTTTCATGCATCTTTGTTTGGTTTAATATACAGGATGAGCCAGAATCATGGTCGACTCCAGCAACATCATGGGCTTCAGATGTGGGAGGTTCTGCAAAATTTTCGAGAAAGGTATGCACATATTATTACCTGCTCTCTATTATAGTAGTCCGATGATAAACACATTTGGTGTCTTATCTTACCATTTGCTTCAGAGATTTTATTGTTGTAATATGCAAGTTTTAAGAGCTATTCAAAATTTGAAGAATCTTAATCTTCGGCTACAACTATAAGGATGATATGCTTGATATTTATATTTCTGGTGATTTGGACTTGGACATCCTTTAGTTGGGACCTCCATCCTTGACTACATAATTTTGAATGTCCCTCCCTTTCTTTCCCATTCTCCTTGCCTCTGCCCTCCCTCACCCCCCTTTTGCTACCTCCTTGATACAAAGTTCTGTTGCATATTTATATGCTCTAGTACAAAGTGGATTAAGGAATCTGAATCAAACAGTTTTGATCATGTCTCTTAGTTTTTCTCTTGCTTTCTTGATCATTTTTTTATCTTTATGTTATGAAATTGGTAACAAACTAATTAAAGGTTAATTTGTTATTGGAATTTTCTCTGGATTCCTTTACTTTGCCTTTTATTTTCCATCATCATCTTTAAGCATTTAAACCATCCATAAGCATTTCAATAAGTCTTTGTTAGCTGACCATATTATCCTTCCTTTCTATAAAGGAAAAATAAGTCACACCAAATCCATTCATTGTGTTTAATGTTAGATTTGGACCACCAGGAACCTTAAACCATGGCAAACAAATTCATCGATTAATTACAATGATCTAGGGAAAACATTAGACACTAATGCAACCATAGAAAATACTTTCAAATATGGGCCCCCAATCAACACTCATTGATTCTGAAAAGACTTCTTTGTACACAATCTGGATCACAAGATTGCGAAAATCACCAGATTGAAGAAATCATTGAAGAAAGCCATAATCAACTTAAAATGCAGAATAAAATCCAAAATGCGCATGGCTATAAAGAAATATTGCTACATGTGTCACTTCTTTTGTCACTTGAGAAACAAATCAACACAGGGAAAATTATTTCACCAAAGGAAAAAGGAAAGAAACTTAGCACAGAGAGGAGAGGCACTAAGAGAATGTGACTTGTCGTTTCTCTGTTTACATGGAGGGTATAGGAAAGGAACAAGTTCTGCGCAACCTTTTAAAAGATCTTTGGGATAAAGTAAAACAAGAGGGTGCCAAGTGTTCAAATCTTGTATATTGTGTGAATAGAAGTATTTAAAAGCTTCTAAGACATGACTTTGGGGAGGGAATAAGCAAGACAAAGATGCCTTTTGTGATCTCATGCAATGTGAAAAAATGAGAAACATAAAATTTAAAACACTTAGAAGGTGGACTTTGGGAAAACAAGAGCTGAAATGGTGACACTTGTAACAGTCATGTTTAGTCTGGGATATAAGATCACAAAGTTTAAGAATTTTCATATAAAAGTTACTCTGCAAAAACACACACCAAGACTGTGATGGATGCCATAATCTTGTGACCCTTAAAAGACATTCGTGGTCAAAATAAATGAAATAATGCCCAGGGAAAGATGGAATGAGGGTGTACCACCTGGAACATCCTTGTTCTCTCAGAAAGAACCATTAAAAGCAAGCCCAGGAAAGCACAAAACAATAAGATAAGTTTTAGTATTTTTTATTGTTTAATATGATTGGGGGATCCCACTCTTATCAGGGTCTATTCAAACATCTCTAAATCCAAGCTGTGCATCTAAGAGAAAACACAGAGTATATGTCAGAAAATAACAGGTTTGGTCCCATAGAAATGTGTTATGCTGTGAATAACTATCAGTTCTAGATTTTTCCCTCAATTGGAGGCCATGCTTGTTTCCATGATACAAATATTTTGAAGACTTTTCAGACTGCAATTTACTAGTGTATGATAATCATCTTTGGGAAATGCGACTGTGATTAAACTTTATTTTCTCCTAAGTTCTCGTATTGGTATTCTTAATTCTATAAGCTTGATACTTTATGTTTACATATTTGTCTCTTGTATTTTGCTTGATATATTATTTATAGCAGCACAATCAAATGGTGTTTCCCTTGGGGAAATGTATATTCTTGCTATTAAGGTATGTTTTGGTTATGTTTATTCTTGAAAATGCCAGCTAGTGTATAGTTATCTTGGGTGTATGGAAGGGGACAACTGCTTTGCTTTTACTCAAATAGTTGTTGAGTCGTATGATTTAAAGCAATGAGCTATTGCAATTTATTCAGACTTGACTGTGTTCACTTCTTTGTCACGAGTAATCCTGATTGATGGGAAATTTGTTTGCTGGTTTCATTGCTCTTAATTACAAATTTGATTTTATTTCTGGCCATTTGATGTTCTGCAGATCTGATTTCTTTGTCATCCAATCAAATTTCACTATTTCTGGCTTATGTATCCGATGATGAAAATGGAATGCACCTTTGCTCCCTTGTGCTTAAAAGGAACAATTGGATGGTGAGCACTTGTGTTTGGCCACCTTAATTTTTTTCCTCGATTTCTGGACACTCTTTCATAAACTTCATCAGTTGATTAAATAGGATGGTGCTAGAAAGGATACGGTGACTGCTCCAGAGTCAGCGTGGTGGTGAGGCCCTCTGCAATCAAGAGATAACTGCAATTCTGAAGCCATGCAATATACTCTGCCCTGGAATTTGGACCTCGGCATTTTCCATAAATCATTAATTTTCATCATATATTGTATAAAAAAACACAGTTGTAAATTTATCCGACCATGTGACTATTCCAAAATTCATTTGATGAGTTTTCTGCAATAGTTCAAATACAAGATATCAAGAACCTAAAACTGTTCACCAAGCTGATTATAGTGAACCGCTAGCCAGTATATGCATCTGCAATGTGATATTAAGTCTTGTCTGTAGAACATGTACCAAGATCATATGTTGATGATGTTGAATGAATACATGCAATATGTTTTGCATGGATTAGATTTGATTGACCAGAAATAGTAAATGCATTGGAATTTTAGGTTATACTTAATATAGTGTCGTAGAGTTTAAAACATACAATGTGACTCATGGTAGAGCTGGTTTTCATAGGTGATGGCTGGTTATATGTGTAAGTATCACGGAGAATCAGAATGTGTGCATTGTAATTTTAAGTTAGGTTTCTCTCACGTGGTAGAAGCAATTTTAGATAGGGATAACCGTTACTTGAAATTTCGGTTGGTATCATGTTTAGGGTGCCATCATGCATGCATGAGCGTTGCATGAAATGCTTTATGGAGTTAAAAGAAAGGCTTAAATGATTCTTATTAAAACAAACCTTATCTTCTACTGTGTTTTTGGAAGTGTGAAATCATTCCATCCTTTTGTTTAGTGTGGATGTGATGCCCAGGTTTTGGTGTCTCAAAACATTTTATAAGAGATGCATTTTGATTGTGAGGTGATTAATCACTAGATGATTAAAAGTTATGGTTGAACAAATGCTATTTAGCATCCACAACCACAAATACAAGCTACATGTTTGCAATGATAGACAAGTGTTACGTAGTGGCCAGTACATGTCTATCTAGTATTGTAATAATCATATTTGTTGGGTAGTCGATAAATTATTTGTGGAATATCAATTTAGGGGCAAGTCAGATAATAGTTTGAATTAATAGATTATTGCAAGTCATATGTATCGTAGCCACACAGTTGGAAGTACCTATTTTTGTAGGATTGTAATATAAGTATTTGTTGTGTAGTTGATGGATGAGTCATAACAACAATTTAAAGGTAGACTACGTAATAGTTTGAGATCAACAAATTATTGCAAGTTGAATGTATCATGATTTTACTAGGTTTATGAATATTATAGTTGTTAGGGTTGACTTTGATCTTCAAGATTCATACTAGATGCAACTATAACTAACATATTTGAAGTTGCGTTTAAGTAAATATTTGTTAAATATTTATGAGCAAATGATTTCTTTCAAGAACCTTTGTATTTTGATTGATTGATTTGGAGTTTGATGACAAATAAAATAAAATAATTTGTCACTAGTTCTAAAATAAAATAAAATATTTTTAAATAAATAAAATTGTTTTAAAGTAGGCTATAAGAAGAAAAAACTCTTCAATAAAGAAAATAACTTAAGATTGATACCTTAGACATATATTTAAAATAACTTCAAAGAAAAATAAAAATAACTTTTCAAAATAAAATAATTATTAAATAATCTTAAAATAAAATAATATATAAATATTTTAAATAAATCTTAGTTTTAGATTTTTTAATAATAAATATGGATTTTACATTATTATTATTAAAAGTGATCATTACTTCACAATCTCTCAATGTAACTACTATTAGATTTTTTTAATTCTATAAAAACATTACACCATTAAATCCTACAAATATAAAGTAACAAAGATGCAAGTTTTTTTTTTTATAATTTGTTTACTTGTTTAAATATTAAAATTAATAATAACATAATAATAGAAGAGTAAAATTATGTGGAAAATATCAATAAAGATATAGTAAAGTTTGAAATATGAAGTTATTAACATTATTAGTATTATGATATAAAAATGATGAGTTAATTTGTAATAAAATGTTAACACTAGATTCTAAGATTTAAAAACTATTATTATCACGTGAAAATAATATTATGATAAAATATTAGTAAAAAGTATTTTTTATTAATAATTATATATATAAAATAAGTTAATAAGTTAGAAATATTAATAATTTTTTTAAATATTTGTATTACAATATTGTTAAGAATAAATTAATTGGCTAGTATTAAAAAATCTATCATCATTTGAAAATAATTAAAAATAATTATAATGTAAAATTTTAGAAAGTAAATTAATAATTATAATAATTATAATATTTTTAATAATTATATTATTTAAGTGTGCATATTTTAATTGTAAAGTATGGGTTTTTTATGGTTGTTTTCGTTCTTGATTTAGGGATAATGGGTAGTAGAATAACTACTTTTTTTCAAATTTTATTTTTCTAATGTAAAAACAATGAGTATGTATCCGACGGCTCATGCAGACATATCATCCCATGGAGCTAGTGGATTTGACTGGATGATAAAACACCTAAAGTTGCCATCATAACAAAGAAAGGTGAATTGAGTAGAATCAGGGCTACACGTTTTTTCTTTGCCAAAAGCGAGGGCCTTTTGCTAAAAAGATGGCGAAGTGAGAGGATAATCTATTGATCCCGATAGCCAAAGCTGATATCGTCAGAGGCCGCGATGTTGAGGACATTTTCATTAATGTAAGTGTGCCATCGAGGCAGGATACTCAAGGGAGGTGTCATTCAAGGGTGTGGGGGAAAGAAGGTAGATATTGGAAATTGCACTCTCATAAATATAGCAACTATGATCTATAGTGGCAGATCTTAAATCACTGGCGGCTTGTGCAACCATATCATCCCAAAGAGCAAACAAATGTGACATCTTGGTACGTAACCCTATGTCGTCATCATAACAAAGGCAGAGAGGATGAGCTTAAATTGAGATTGTAGTGGGAATAGGCTTTGAAGAAATCAAAATTGAAACGATTTGTGCCTTGCTCAACTCTCTACAATGGAGACTTCGATTTTCTTGAACAACTCCAAGCAGTAGCAATCTTTCTACGAGGAAATCATAAACAGGAGGCTGAAGGGACTACTGTCTTTGACGCACCTGCTGATCCTATGGGCTACAGAGAGAGTTCTAGGCAAAGAATTCCTCTTGGCTTGACAAAGGTTCAGGGCCAATGTTGAGATTCTGACCATGTTCTTGGCCATGCTCCTCTACATGGGGCTTACAAAGGCGAGGAGCAAGAAACTGTGCCAAAAGGTTTTCCAACATGCTTGGCTCGGTGAAATTGATGAGGCGTTGGATAATGTTGATGGCAACCTGCTTGCCCCGTTGCCCCAACATTATTATATGTCTTTTGGCAACTGCTTTGAGGTACCAAAGTTCACGGTGGTGCACACTCTTTGCCCTCAAGAACTGGAGAAACACTGGGGAGAGATTGATAGAAGTCTCTTTCCTTTTGTGGGCGACGGGCATGAACAATACTTCGGCGAAGGGCTGGGTCAGAGCGTATTTGTAGGCTAAAGGATTGGACGGCAAAATGCTCGCGGGTGACGATGAAGATTGGGAGCTTGGTGGTGGAGACGAATGGTGAGAGCAGGACTCCCAAGACATAAAAGAGAAAGCCAGTAACCCGACACACAACACATGTGGACCCAAGTGCCCGGTGGTAGTTGATGCGATGGAAACAAGGAAAATGCGTGCAACCATGGAAGATAAAGACTAGGTTTGGGGTAGTGGGTATTCTCTTTTTGGTTTTTGTATAGTTGAAGAATGTATATGCTTTCTGTCTATGAGGGACATTTTGATAGCACAGGAGCAGCAATGCCCTCGGTTTTGTAATGTCTGTAATGGGTTGGGATGGAGATCAGACGGATATGCCTCTATGCATAAACTTCCTTAGTAGCATGTAAAGGGTAGGTGATGAAAACTCTGGACATATAATGCAAGTCTCCAGAACAGCTGATGTAAAATCTTTTTTAAATTAATATAAAGGGTGTTGCCCCTAGCAGCTATTTATCGATAATAAATAAATAATTATAAAATATGGACTAATGCATTAAAAAATATTCTGTTTTTTCATCTTTGCTCTAGTTTTCTATTTTGCCAAAGGATGCTATGGTGTTCTTTATTATGGATGTAGCTACTTCTCTTCGGTTTTTTCAGCTATGGTCTTCTTTGGAGGCGGAGACCGCTCCTTCAGAGGTGGAGCCCTCTTCTATTGAGGTGGAGAGGTATGTTGTGCATTGGGTGGGAAGTTCTATTTTCTGTGGTTTTGGGACTCATCTCATCCTCTCCTATAGAGGGGAGCCCCTTCCTATTGAGGTGGAGGTTGGGTTGGTGATACGAGCTGACTGGTGCTGGGTGTTTGCTGAGGCTCTTCAGTGTTTTTCTTTGATTCCTAATTCTCCTATTGAGGTGGGGAGTTTGGTTTCGTTGGATGGAAATGTCAAGTGTTGTGATGTTGTCTGGTTGGTTCAAGCTGACGGTTACCTGGCCGTCCCAGGTTCTTTGCTATTGGTTGGTGTTGATTAGTGTTGTGATGCAGTCTGGTTGATTCAGATTGATGGTTACCTATCCATCTTAGGTTGTTCTTGGGTTCAAGTTCCTTTGTAATCCTTGGTTGTATTGGGTCTAAGGTTCCGTTAAAACTATTAGTTTTCAGATCAAAAATGCAAATAAGCAGAAAATACAACACATATAACAATGAACATAGTATTTTACCTTGGGAAAACCCACCTACTCGAGGGAGAAAAACCCAACAAGATATTCTCTTATAATAAAAAAAATAAGTGCAAAAATAGCACTCAAAATCAGGCCCTAGAAAGGCCGAAACTTATACAATGGATTTGCACTTGTATATAGTGTGATTTCTTGAATACACAAAATATTTGACTCTTCTCCTTGAGTCGAAACTGCTGCTATTGAAAGTAGACGTGCTGCTGAAGGAATTCGAACTTGGAATGAATTGAATTGATGATAAAATGAGACACCTCCTTTATATAGCAAGACTAGGTGACCTTTCTTCTAGGGCCAACCTAGAAAGTATAATATTTATTTTACAAAAAGAAAGGCCAACTTGCCTTTGATTAATTTGTTTAGGGAAATACCTCCCGCAACTATAAAACAATAACACTCCCTCTTAACTAGGGAGGTATTCTCAAATATCCTTGTCATGGTCTTGCAACATGACATCCACAATGGATACACCCAATTGTGGAGAGAAAAACTTAGTCTTAGAGATGCGATCTTGTACAAGGGCTTTCACCTCATATTTCTCAGTCTTAGAGAAATATACACTTCAAGGGCTTACACCTCATATTTCTCTGTCTTAGAGAAATATACACTACAAGGGCTTTCACCTCATATTTCTTCGTCTCAAAGAAATATACACTACAAGGGCTTTCACCTCATATTTCTCCATCTTGAGAAATATACACTACAAGGGCTTTCACCTCATATTTCTTTGTCTAGAAATATACATTACAATACACAAAATATTTGACTCTTCTCCTTGAGTCAAACCTCCATATTGAAAGTAGACCTACTACTAAAGGAATTGAACTTGGAATGAATTGAATTGATGATAAAATGAGGAGACACCTTCTCCTTTATATAGCAAGACTAGGTGACCTTTCTTCTAGGGCCGACCTAGAAAGTATAATATTTGTTTTACAAAAAGAAAGGCCAACTCGCCTTTGATTAATTTGCTTAGGGAAATACCTCCCGCAGCTATAAAACACTAACAAAAACCTTTCTTCTTGGTGCAGATATGAGTTTTCACGCTAATCTTTTATAATCTGCTTCTAGTCTATTGCTGTGGTCTTTGTTTTTTTCTTTTGCAGCTTTGTCTCTCTGTGTGGGTTTTGGGTCCCTGTCAAAACCTGCTTGTTAATGGTTTCAGGTCCATTCAAAACCTATTGTTAATGGTTTGGGTTCATTCAAAACCTGTTTTTCCCCCTTAATCAAAACACATTAAAAAATATTAGTAAATTTTAAAAATATGAGAATAATATTAATATAAATTTAATATTAAATTACAAGATTCTTAATGAAATAATATAAAGTTAGATTTTAAAAAAATATGATGCTAAAATTAAAAATTAAAATATATTGTTAGAATTGTAATATTAGATTATAAGAATATTAATAATCCTAATAATTCATAATCAATTATAAATAAGATATTGAATGTGTTTAATATTATGCAAATGAAATTCAATATTAGAAATAAAAAAATAATTAGAAAAATAATATTTTTTTAATATTTTACAATATTATAAAAGAATAAATTAATTGGTAAGTATTATATTATGTTAACGCTCTGCAACTTTTGTGATCCTAAAGGAGGGGAAGAAGGAAGAAACAAAGGAAGATTCTATCCCTTATTAGAAGAATAAATTGGGAAAAGTGGCCCTCCCTAAATGCTTTAACTACTTTAGGAGCTTGGATGATGGACCTCAAACAATGGAATCAGATGACACTTAACTGTATATCCTAGAATATTAGGGGACTTGAGTCCCTAGATAGAAAATATAATGTAAGGAGATTTTTAAACCAAGCCAAGCAAAAGGACATTGTGTTGCTCCAAGAGGTCAAAGCAGTAAACTTCCAACTAGAGACAAGTCTAAATTTTATCTGGAAATAATCCATCCACTTTGCTACAAAACATGAAAAGGGGAAAGGGGGTGTTACAATTTTGATTGCAAATAAGTGGGCCAAATGGGTTATTAACCAGGGCCTCTCACCCTGTAACAAAATTGTATGGATCTTGATTGAAAGAGATAATTTAAAATTTGGCATTTGCTCAGTATATGCCCCCAGTGATTATAGACAAAGATGCATACTCTGGGATTGGTTAAGTGAACCACAAGATGTCCCTTGGATCATTGGTGGGGACTTCAATATGATAGAGAACACAAAGGATAAATCGTGTGGGAGTGATATGGGTTGGAAGGGCAATGAGAAATTCTTCTAGTATAAAATGAAAAATAAACTTCAGCCCTTTGATACCATTGAAGGGCTAAGGAAAGAGAAGAAGAATATATGGTTCACATGGTGCAACTACCAAAGAGGTGAAAGAAGAATATAATGTAGGCTGGATAGATTTTATGCAATTAAGGAAGCTTTCCAGTTTGACAAAGTGGATGAATCCAATACTAGGGTCAAAGTGACCCCATGGACTCTCTCAGACCACCACCCAGTCTCGGTCAAAGTGGTTTTGGAGAAAGATCAACCTCCCAATGCAAAAAAAGAAAAAGAAAAATTCCTGTTGAATACAAGGTATTGGATGATGAAGATTGTTGTGATGCATTTTTACGGTCAAGGAAATCAACAAATGGGTGTACAAGGGGATTTCCTACATTGAAAGATGGAATGCAAATGTGGAAGCCTAGAGAAAAATCTTCCAAATAATTGGGCAACAAAAGTCAAAAGGCCTAAGTAGAAAAGAGAATCTACTGTAAGGGAATCTCCTAAAAGTTGAAACTGTCCTACAAGAAGATCCAAAGAGTATATCTCTAAATGAGGTGCTAGTACCTGTGAAGGGTGAATTGAGGAAGATTTAGTTGTTGAAAGCACAGGGCACCAAGATTAGGGCAAGGTTGAATTGGTCTATCCAAGGGGATAGGGGTATTAAATATTTCTTTAAGTTTCTAAAAAGAAAAGAAGCAAAAGAAAAAATTAATGTGGTTTGGAACAATGACAACCTGAGTAAGGGTCCTAAGGACATCCAAAGTTGCTTCCTCCAATTCTATAAAGACCTCTTTACCTCAGAAGGAAATAATTCACAAGGCCAAAAGGCAAGAGAGGATTGCAAAAAAACTAATTCCAAAAAAAGTCTTTGAGAAAGAGGCTAGCATGCTAAATATACACCTTTCCCTTGAAGAGGTCAAGGCTACAATCTTGGCCCTGAACAATGACAAGGCCCCGGGGTGGATGGAATTCCCATTGAATTTTATAAGAAGAATATAGATTGGGTGAGTGAGGAACTCCTCAATGTATACATAGAGGCAACTGACTCAGTCTCTCTAGGCAGCAGAATAAACAAAGGCAATATAAAGCTGATCCCTAAAGAGGGGGACAAGGCACTTGTTAAAAATTGGAGATTCATAAGGCAAGGCTACCCCTTAGCCCCCTCAATATTTGTGATAGTTGTTGATGCTTTGCACTATATTCTCAGAGATAACCACCTAAGCCCCAAAGTAAATGGACTAATCCTTCCAAATAAAGAGGAATTAATAAACCTCCAGTTTGCAAATGATACAACCCTTATCATAAAGTTAGAAGAAGAGAATGTGGGACACCTCATGGCCAAATTGGAACTCTTGGAAAATGCAGGAAGGTCAAGGATCTTAAAAGCTAAGTCTATCATGCTCAATTAGGAGGAAAATCAGCTTCCTTGGTTTGAAAGACTAGGACTACAATGGGGGGGGGGACCAAGTATAATAGTAAGATACTTGGGGATTCCATTTTTAGTCAACCCCAACCTAAAAGACATGTGGGGGTGGGTGAAGGGTAAGATTTAGGAAAAAATTAAATAGTTGGAATAAAAAGTACCTCTCACTGGCAGGGAGGGTCCAAGTCTGCCGAAAAAATGCTAGCCTCTTATAACATATACTAATCCTCAACATGGTTCTTCAATAGCTATCAAGTGGAGAAGATCCAAAAGAAAATAAGACAATTCTTATGGTTAGATAGCAAAGGAAATAGGAAAATGCATGCAATAAAGTGGGGAATTTGCTATATGGAAAAACAAATGTGGGGCTTAGGACTCAAGAACCTAAAGCAACAAGGCATAGCCTAGATGCAAAGTGGATTTTTGAGTCTCTCACAAGTGATGAGCTTTGGAAAGTCTTGGTCAGAAATAACATTAAGCATGTTATACCAAAAAAATCCAAAACCTGGAAACACATGCCTCTTTGTGACTTGATCTTTGGAAATTTTGCAATAGCCCTTCCTGGGTCCAACGTATTTAAAAGCTTATGGAAACCCTGGGATCCTCCAAAGATAAAATTATTAAGAAGTGTGAAATTGGCATGGACATTAATAAGATCTTTTTGGAAAGATCCATATGGTGGAATGCACTCCACAATAACAAACTCCTGGCATTATTACAAGGGTGCTTTGCTAAATCTTGGAATCAAAAAGGACTATCCTGCTTTGAATAGATCCTTGAAGAGGGTAAGCTGAAAAAATGGGAAACCTTGAGAATAGAGTTTGAATTGCCACAAACACATAAAAGAACGTTTGAAACTATTAAAAAAATTTGGTAATACCCATGAATAACATGATTGTAAATAAGAATAATGTGTAGGATTTTGAATGGCTGGAAAATAACAACATTGTAGGTTTAAAAACAAAGGAGATTTATGGACTCCTGGACAACAATCCAAACCTTGAGGAAGGCCTAAACCAAAAGTGGAAGGTAAACTTAAGTTGTAAAAAATGGAACCAAATCTTCAAGCATAACTGGAATAATACCTTGGAACCCAGGCTACATTTAGATGGATGCTTTTAATGCAGAGATTACCAAATGTGGACTCCAATAATAATCCACTTGTCTACAACATCTATAAAAAATTTGACTCTATAATGCATATTTTTTTTATTGTTTCTTTGCAAAGGAAATTTGGAATATATTCAAAATTGATATGTTAAAAGATGGACAAATAAGAGAAATAAAATTAGAAGTTATTATAGGAAAATGCCATGGTTTTGAAAAAACTAATAATCTATTATGGCAGATTCTATCAACTGAAATATTGTGGTTTATATGGAAAGCAAGGAACAAGGAAATCTACTAGGGTTGTAGAAGAGATCTTACTAAGTCTTTTAGACAAATCACTCTCCACTCTACCTATGTGCAGGTATCTATCACTATCCAGGTATCCATGGAGAAGTTCAAATAACTGATGGAGGAAGGTAGGATAGTAATTGATAAACAAGAATTGGCATATGCAAAGCAGTGGTTGTATCATAGAGAGACCTATGATCCTAAGAAAAGTGGCTATTTGAACAACAAATTCCAAATCCTAGAAGAATTGGCAGCAAAAGGAAAGAGAAAGAAGATTAGGAGGGGGGATCCTGCTGCCCTCTCCCATTCCTTTTTGTATAAAGCAGTATATATTTAGATATAATATCATTTTTTGTAATGACCTAGGTTTGTAAGAATGTAATTACTATAGAAAGATAGCAAATAGCAGATATGTAATGGACTAATATACTAGCAACATCACCCTCGATGTTGTTATATACTATTGTACCTTCAACTATAATGAATACAAAAAAACTTTTGCGATCCTTGTTTTTTTGAATTTCTATTGGCTTGCAGGGTTTGATTGATTGATTGATGGTTCGGTCAGGCGGGGGCCCAACAAGGCTCTCCTATCCAGGAATATTGTTCCCAAGTCTGGCATTGTTCCTATTTCCATTGCTTCTAAAAATGTTATTCCCAAACATGGTACAACTTTTGCTTTCACTGCTCCTCCTTTAGTGGGACTGGCAGTTGGTACAACTAGCATGTCACCTTTGTCGCCCCCTCTTAGTTTGGAGTACTTTTTCTTAGAAGAAGATCCCATCTCATTCATGGATAAGCTGGTTTGTGGAGGTTCACCAACTACATGGCTAGGCTGAATACATATTTTGTATCATGTTCAGTAGATGGTTGGGAAGTTGATGTTCCTGAAGCACTTATGATGTAAGCTATGGATGGTTTCAAGTTGTCCCTAGTTGGTAAATTCTTGGCGTACTATCCAAATATTGAACAAGTAAGGCAATGGGCTAACTTTGTCTAGAATTTAAAAGGTAGTGTTATTATTAGTGCTATGTCCAAAGGTATTTTCCACTTTAGTTTTGTTGTGTACGAAGACATGATTAAGATTCTCATGGGAGGACCTTGGGCCTATGACATTGGGTTTAAGAATTTCATGTCACTTTGCAAGTGGAAACTTGGGTTTGATCCAATGGCTGACTTGGATGCGGTTACCCCAACTTGGGCGCGTCTTCCAAGGCTACCCCTAAAATTTTGGAACTTAGGTATCTTCAAGGGAATTGCCAATTCCTTTAGAAGTCTTTTGACAGTGGATAAAGTCACCCAAGATAAGTCCAGATTGGTCTAATCTAGGATGTGTGTTAACATGGCAGTTAATATTGTTCTTCCAACTTCAGTTGTCCGGATGTCCAAGTTTGGGAACTAGTCTCAAACTCTAGAATATGAAAATGCTAGAGTTTATTGTCAAGATTGCAAGAAATTCAATCATCTCCAAGATACTTGCAATCAAAGACTTCAAAAATTGAAAAGTGAGGTGGGTGCTCTGAAAATGCCTTATGATCAATCCACCGATAAAGTGGTGCCTGAGAATGCTATTTTTTCTCAGATTGTTCCTGAGAAGGAACTAATTGTAGGTAAAAAAGCAGCCATTATGAGCTTTGATTCTGGGACTCACCCTAAGGAATTATGTTGTGATAAGGAAGTACAAGTTTCCCCTTGGTGGTCTTCCTCACAACCCCCTAAAGATTGATATTGAAACAACTGATTCTATAGATGGCCTTAAACATAATAGAGTTGAGGCGTCTAAGGATGAGAAAGGAGAAGCAGGAGAGGCAAAATTGGTAGAAGAATCCCCTACAAGACTAGAATAAAAAATGGACTTGTAAGGAAATCCAACTTGTCCCTTTGAAGATAATTATGATTTAATAGAGGAAGGGGAGATTGTCTCTCAAATTGGCTAGAATAAGGACCCTCTATCTCTGGCTTCTTCTCTAGAGAAACATTCTGGAGATGGAATGGCCCTTTATAGTCAAAAAGAAGGAAAGAATATGAAGGAATTTGTGGATTTGTTAGGCTTCTTGTCCTCCCCTAGAGAGGAGGCTGTTGATGAGGATTGGACCCAGGCAATCGATAAGTCCAAGAAGAAGAAGAAACCAGATGTTGGAGGAGGGAATAAGGTTGGTCAACCATCTTAGAAGGAAACCAAAAACAAAGATATTGTTCGTGATGTTGCTTCTGGAGGAAAAAAGACCTTGGACTCACTATCGAGGCCAAATTATAAGAAGAAGGAGAGTTGCTCCCTCTACTTTAACAAAATCAAGATGATTTTGTTCTTTTGCTATTTTGTGTTTATGAAGATATTATCTTGGAATACAAGGGGCCTTAATAGCTTATAAACAACACTTGGTTAAAACTTGTTTGGATGATAACGAAATTGACATTCTTCTACTTTGAGAAACTAAAATGAATAAGGAAATATTTGAGAAGGATGTTAAAAACTTCTAGCCTAGTGCTAATTATGTCCTAAGTGATGCTGAAGGAGCTTCTGGGGGTATTGCCACTTTGTGGAATCCCTCTAGATTCAAGGGTACTATGGGTTTCTTTGTCAAACACTGTCTTATGGTTTCCTTTGAAGACCTTATATGGTCGAATTCCCGGTAGATTGTGAAGAGTACAAAAGATTTATTGAGAGGTGAATCAGTAAATCAACACAAACTTTCAATTCTTAATCTTTTTCAAACTTATTACAATCAACTTTTTGATATGAACCAATTTACACAAGTTGACACAACTTTATTGAAATGATTTTTACAAGGAAGTAGGCACCAACCTACTATATTTACAAGAAAGATGATTTAGTAGGATACAACCTACAAGGAACACCTAAACCTTTACAAATTTAGTAGGCACCTACCTACGAGGAGCACCAACCCCTAATGCAAGGCACCAAACCTTGACTTGATGGATGTAAAACTGCCTTCAATCAGATCTACACTATCCCTATCCTCCAATCTGCTCTATGTGATGAAAGATATCACCCTAAGCCCACACAAGAAGATGGGACTCTTGACTGAATTGCTTATACTCCACAACCACAAACAAGGTAATTGTGCGTTTGGAATAATACCATCCACTGCGCTTTATTCCAAATGGAAAAGTCCCTTTTAATTATATCTGACAGACAGATAAAGTTATCGGGCCTCTTTTCTTCAACTTTTTCTTATAAATCGGGTGCCCAGATTTAACTTATATCTTCAACTTTGTCTTTTAGTAAATCTGGAAATGGCTTTTATGCGATAGCCTTCCACTCCCGATAGTCCCTCAAAAACTCTCGACACCTTCAAGTGCTAATAACCACTCAGATACGCATTATTTAGAACAAGCGGCGCCATATTCAAGTGTATTGTTATATTTATTAATTTGTTCTTATTCCGAACAATCTTTCATTATGATGCCCGTCTTAAAGATATTGTCTTCAACGTATATTGTCTTCAACATTTACGCAGATATTAAGCAACTTCAACGTCTGTAACACTGAATCATAACTCTTATATACCTTCTTGACAAAATGGACTTATAGTACCTTGATATTGTAAGTATCAACCTGTTAATTGTATTTAATCTGAAGATATCTATTCTGCATTGCTCTATCTGTAGCAATCTACTTCAAACAGATTTCAATCTGTAAATAATATTAGTGTTGATCTGGATTTTTATTTCTTGCTCCACAGGATTTTGTGATATTCAATCATCAGATCATTTGTACAGATCAACAATGATTTATGCTCATCAATGAATTCTTCAACTTCATCAATCTGATAATTAATTCTGAGAATCAGCTTTGATAATTATCTGGAGTAAATCTTCAACAAACTGAGCAATCTCAAAGTGTTGCCTTGACATAAATATAGCATGTAATACTTCTAACAACGAATTCCAACATATCTTCAATCATGTTTATCTTGACATAATGACTCCATCTTTTCACCTTGACATCAATGACAACATGAACCATCTGCCTTCTCATTTGACATCAATGACAATATTTCCAAAGATTGGTCCTTTGGGACTTCTTGACAGATAAGATAAGAAGCAACATGGAGGATTTTTGGATGCTCGGTGGAGACTTCAACTCTCCGTTGCTACCCTTAGATAAGCTAGGGAGCCTGGAGGACTTTTCAGACATTATGATGGATTTGATAGGATTCCTTAATTCAGTTGGGCTCTTTGATATTCCCTTACTTGGTGCTTTGTACAGTTGGTCTAATAGGCGAATGGGTAACTAGCTGATTCAAGTGAAACTTGAATGGTTCCTAGTTTTTGCTAACTAGATTTTTTTTTCAAAACCTCACCTTAACTACATTTCCTAGAACGAGGTCTAATCACAATGCTATCTACCTGAGTAGAAATGATTATGCTGCTAAAGGTCCCTTCCCCTTTAGATTTGAAATTTTGTGGACTCTCCACCCTAAATTCAAATCCTTAGCGGAAAAATGGTGGAATGAAGCTACTGTTGGCACCCCTATGTTTTGCCTTGCTAATAAACTGAAAAGGATAAAAGAAAGAGTGAAAGGTTGGAACAAGTTCTCCTTTGGAAACGTCTTCTTAACAAAAAGGTCTATTGGAGATAGCCTAAAGGAGGTGCAAAATTTGATGGAGACATGAGTGGTTGATGAATTCATTTTCAATAAGGAACGCGACCTAAGGGCTCAACGGTTTAAGGTCAACAAACAAGAGATTTTCTAGAAACAAAAATCTCAAATTCAGTGGATAACTAAAGGGGATAGCAATACCAAATTCTTTCACCAATCCACTATGAAACATAGAAGTAGAAATAGGATCATACAACTTCTAAAAGATGATGGAAATATGGTGAAGAATGAAAAAGAAATTGTTGATGAAGTTGTGTCTTTTTTCACTACTTTCCAGAAGGAACCTGATGCTTCCCAACATGAGTTTGATGATATCCTCCAAGTTATTCCTAAGGTGATAATTGATCAAGATCTTAAAGAACTGACAACATTTGTTTCTCTTCAAGAAGTGAAGCTAGCTATTTTCTCTTTTGGAGCCTACAAGACCCTTGGGCCTAATGGGTTCCCTCCAGCTTTCTTTGAAGAATTATAGGATATAGTGTACAAAGACCTTCTAAATGCTGCTAGAGACCTTCCATTCAGGTAGACTTCTAAACCAACTTAATGCTACTCTTACTGCTCTCATTTGGAAAAAGGATAATGTTTCCTCCATGCATGATTTCAAACCTATTAGTCTATGCAATACTATATATAAAATATTTTCTAAGATCATTGTGATCAGATTGAAATCCGTTCTAAATAAAATGATAGCTGAAAATCAAAAAGATTTTGTTCAAGGAAGAAAAGTTCTAGATGTATCTATATCTACTCATGAGATTCTCCATTCCATGGAACATAGTAAAAATTTAGGGATGGCCTTGAAACTGGACATCTCTAAAGCTTATGATAGAGTTTCTTGTCCTTTCCTGTTTGTTGTCCTCAAACAATTTGGGTTCAATGGAAAATTTCTCAAACTTATCATTACTTGTGTTACCGCTTTGAAACACTTTGTCTTGGTAAATGGGGTTCCTAAAGAGTTTTTCTCCTGTGGCCGTGGCCTTAGGAAAGGGGACCCTCTCTCCCCTTATTTAATCATAATTATGGCTAAAGTCCTAGGAATAAATATTCAAAAACTTTTGGACATGAGGGTGCTAAAGGGATTTTAAGGCTGCTTCAACTCTCCTTCCTGCTTCTCACCAACAATTTGTTGATAACACTATCCTTTTTGGAGAATCTTCATTTGTGGAAGTAGGCCATTGGAAATATGTTTTGAATGTATATTCCAAAGCTTTAGGTCAACATATTAATTACAACAAGAGCATGATATAAATTTTCAACTCAAAATAGATTGTGAAAGACAAAGTTGTCTATATCCTGAGATGTCAAGAAGCTGTTATTCTAGATACCTACCTAGGCCCGCCTCTTATTTCTAAAAGACCTAAAAGTAATTACTAGAACTACATAATTGAGAGAATCCAAAAGAAGTTGGTGGGTTGGAAGGTTAAACTCTTAAGTTAAGCCGAAAAGTTGTAAGTACTAAAAGCCTCACTTCAAAACATTCCAATTTACTACCCATCCCTTTTCAATATCCCTAATTTTATTGCTGACAAGATTGAAAAAATCCAAAAAATATTTTTGTGGTTAGGGACTGAGGAGAGAAACAAAATGGCAATGGTGGGTTGGGAAAAAGTTATTGTTCCTAAAAGTGCTAGAGGTCTTGGTATAAGAAGAATCAAACTGTTCAACAAAGCCCTTGTAACCAAAGTAGGATGGTGTTTGCTGGAAGGAGTCAAAGACTGGGTGATGATTCTTAAAGCTAATTATCTAAGAAACAAAGATCATGGTTATTTCTTAAGTGCCTCTAACCTGCCTTAAGGTTCTATTTTTTGGAACAATCTCCTCAAAATTAGAAGTGTGGTTAAAATGGGAGTAAGCAAAATAATTTGTAATGGAAATGACATGGATTTTTGAGAGGATAGTTGGAAAAATGGTCCCCCTTTTCTTCCTTTGATCACCTCCATCCAATTAAACAAAGATTGATTAGGATCTGTGGTAAATAGGTTGTTGGTTATATTAACTAGGAGGGGTTGGAGCCTCATTGGCTCAACTTTAACAACATGCTAATAGGTGTTAACCTAAGGGGAGGGAGACAAAAAAAACTAGGATGTAATAGTGCAAAGATTATACCAAAGAATTGGCAAGGCAATATTCTTCTCAAAAGACAGGAAGGATGAATGGATATGGACGAAGATTCCTTTAGGTTTTTTTTCTATAAAAATAGCCTATGTTGAGCTAGGAAAATCTCTATTTTCCAATAATGGCTTCCAAAGGAATCATGTCTAGTTAAAAAACCTTATACCTAAAGTTAACTACTTCTGGTGGGTGGCTACCCATGGAAAAATCCTCACTATTGATAATCTGATCAGGAGAGGGTTCCAATTTGTTAACAAATGCTTCCTTTGCAAAGAGGAGGAGGAGACCATAATGCATATGTTCTTTCATTTTTACTATTCCAGAGATATATGGTCTTTATTTCTCCCCTTGTTAATGATTGAATGGGTCTCCCATCCCTCAATGAAGATGTTTATTAACAATTGGTCTATTTGTCCTTACTCTCAAAAAATTATTAAGGACCTATGGTGTCAAGTTCCCCCTCATAACTTGGGGGATATGGAAGGAGAGAAACAACAATATTTTTTGGGAGACAACAAGAAACAACAAAGAATTATGTATGGCTATGAAGAACCGAATTCAGGAAAATGTGGAAGCAGGAGAGTATTCCCTCTCAAAGGTAATGCCTTCTTACAAGGAGATTAGAATTAAGCAAATTTGGGGCCTCAAAAAGGACCTCACGAAAGTCAATTGGTCTAATTATATTACTAGAAGAAACACTATTGGATCTCCTCTTGAGATGGATTGGGTTAAGTGCAACTTTAATGGTTGCTTTAAAGGCAACCCTGGTGTAGCAGGGGCTGGAGGTATTTTAAGAAACCACCAAGGAAATTGTATAGTAGGTTATGGGAAAATCCTTGGGATCTGCTCTAAAAATATGGCAGAGGCAATGGCTACCTGGGGAGGTATCAATCAATTGAAAGAGCTCGGCTATGAAAAGGTCATCTTGGAAGGAGACTCCAAAATTATCGGTGATAGTATGAAAGGTAATTGTGCCATCCCTTGGAAAATAAGAGATATTATTGATAATTGCAAACTTCTCATGAAAACATTTACCTTTTGTGAAGTTCAACATGTTTATAGAGAAGGTAACTATTTTGAGGACGCTGTGGCTAATGAAGCTCTAAGGTGTTAAAATTGGACACGTTGGGAGTATGGGACGTTACCAAGGTAGATAAAAGATACTTTATTAAAGGAAAAATATCAAAATGTTTATAATATCTAAGTATTAGATTTGGGGACTTGCAAGTATGAAAGATCTCATTAGAATGAAAGGTGACATGATAGACTCAAATGCTAATTATAGCGGGGTTGGAATTTTTCAAATGATGGATAGTTATAAGGATGGTATTAATGAGGTGGTTATTAGTGATATCATCATTTTCAAGTACCTCCCGTATCAAAATATTATTACTAATGGTATAGCCTTGATCTTCTCAAATTTAATGGACGTGTCATATGTCTCTTCACACCTCATTTCCAAGGTTAGGCTTGCTATTTATAATCTAGAAAGATCTTATAAGGTGAGGGATAATCATATTTTGATTATCCTTGGGCTCATGAGTCTGTCAACTATTATCTTGTAGATTTATCAAAGCATCATTAGCAACTTTTTAATTCTTGCTATCAATATTTTCTCTTTCTGCAAGTTCAAGGGTTGCATTTCTTTCTACATGAGTGTTGAAGTGATGCCCTTAAGCACAATGTTGACCTATGGAGGATTTTTAGAAATGCTTGCATGGATTCCTTCTTTGAAGCCATGTGTGGCTACAATGAGAAGATAACCTCCAAGTTCACCAATTCTTGGAAGGGTGGCCATGTTTCAATTGGTGCGGTGAAGTTTGAAGTGATGTCACAGCTTAATATAGAGGCCATGGGCTTGGAAAATGAAGGCAGGAGGGTGGTGAAAAAAATTAATGGGGAATATCAAGTCTTTATTGACAAATTCCTTCATGAGAGAGGTGCTGACGAGATTCCAGAATAGTTATGCTTGGCTTGATCTTCCTCCGCCTTTTTCTATGGTCAGTATGTTCATCATGTGTTATTTCACTCTTGAAGGAAGGTACATGACTTTGCACGCCTACCACTTCCCCATTTTGAACCACATTAGGCACAATGATAGAATAGATTTTCTTTTTTATTTTCTTTATTCTTTGCAACAAAATACTAAGAAGGATGCTTCATGTCCCCTGCACCAAGGGCTTATAATGTCCCTTTACAAGTTTTTTTTGGCTAACAATCTGCACAACAACCCCTTAATCATTAGTCAGGAAGACCCTCCCAAAAATGATGATGAGAACAATGCTATTCCTATGGAAAATGTTCAACCTATTCTTGAGATTAACCCTAGGATCCTTGGCCCAAGGATTGAGCTTATGGAAGGTAGCCCCTCAGTCGTTGCTAAAAACCCTACTCCCCATTCCAAAATTTTTTCCTCTAAGCCTAAGCTTATTTTGGAAGAGAGCTCTCTTGAGCTTGAGATGTTAAAAGCCACAACAAAAAAAAGAAAGCACTCCCCTCTTTTACTGTAATCTCGTAAAATAAAAAAGATGAATAAGAACCAGAAGCATGGAAATGTTATTACTATCTTTGAAGATTTTGAAGGTCTTTAGAAGGAGGAGAATGAAGAGGGGTTTGGAGGACCTTTAAGAGGTGGAAAAAGATCAGTTAGGTTGGAAAAGGTGGCCTCCTTGGATAAAAAAGGAAAAAGGCAAAGGGAAATCAATAGCGGAAGAAGAAGAGGACCCACTAACTATTGAGGAGTTTGAACCGGAGTTGGAAGAGGAGAGTAACATAATGGGAAGTGATGATATTGAAAATGAGGTGGAGGAAGATGAATTGGAGGAAGAGGAGAATAACAAGGAGGAGGAGGACATGGATGGGGACAAGGCTATTAAGGTTGTTGGGATGGACACCTGGGAGGATGAAGATAATGTCCCTACTACTACTTCTACAAATGATACTAACATTGATGTTTGGAAAAAAAAAATTACTTTTTTGCAAGGATAGGTGGAGGATATGGAGAAAGCTATCACCACTCTCATGAAGGTTACTAATGGACTGATGTGTAGAGCTATGGTTGGTACGGTTTCGAGCAAAACCAAAATCAAGAAACAACTTAAGAAGGTTGGCAAGAAGGAAGAGACTAAGGACCTGTCTAGTGAAGGTATCCTTGATTGGAGAGATTTTGTCTCCCGGATCAGGGACAATTGGGAGCTAATTGCCGAAGAAAAATAATGGCCCCCTATCTTGTGGTTTTGGTTTTTGTTGTTATGTCCTTTGGGTACTTCAGTTCTATGACTATCTTTAAACTATGATGTTTTTCGATGTTTATCTTGGACTACTATTTTTTGATCAATATGAATGGTTATGTGACCTGCAAGCCTATGATTAATCTTAATTCTATCTTGCACACCCCTAGATGGGATAGTTTTAATATTGTCTCTAATATTTTTTATTATACTATGTATGGTTAAGTGGTCTGCTAGACTTGGGTTTTTGTTACTCTATCTAGTGTGCCCTCATGTGGATGCTAAACAATAATTAGTTTGGTTTTGTTGTTTTTGTTGGTTTGACTGGTGTTGTTTTCCAGTCTGTTCTTTTGTTGTTGTTTCAACATTTTTTTTGTATCTGGTGGGATCAGGGCCCTTTTCCTTATTTATATAATGAAAAATAAGAAATTAAGAAAAAAATCTTATATCATTTAGAAATAAATAAAAATAATCATAATATAAAATTTAAATGACAACATAATAAATTATTATATTATTTAAGTTTATTTGTGGAGTATGACTTCTTTATGGCTACTTTTTCTCCTTGATTTAGGGATCATGGGTATTAGAATAACTAATTTTTCTCTTTAATTTTCAAATTTTACAATAAGATCTCAAATATTTCAACCAATAGAATTGTATAAAAGTAAATTTTAAGATATTTTTGCTTAATTTTTTTGATAACCAATTATGATTGCAATAGTTGGTGTAAAAAATATGTAAAAAATGGCAAAAAAAAATTCACGTTTATGCTTTGTAAAAATTCACCCTTAACACCCAAAATTTTTTAGCCAATCATTTCAACAACTTGTTAGTAACTAATTAAACAATTAAAAACAACATTTATTGCAATAGCACTGACTAACGACAAGTACTAATAAGAGATTGTATACAATTTGTTGCAAGTATGAAGGTGTTGTCATTGATGTCAACAAGATTTCTATTGATGGTGTTGTCATTGATGTCAATTGTGTTTTTCATGAAGAAAATGTCAAGGATATTGAGAAAATTGAGAAGAGGAAAATAGGTTATTTTGCATGTTGTGTATAGTTGAGATATTGAGGAAGTGTTGTGAGTATATGGAGCTATCTTTTTGTTGTAGTATCTGGAGATGAGTTGGGATGAAGTAATAAGCTGAGATGATGTCTTTGGTACTTGATTTCCAAGTGCTTTTGAGAAAATTTGATAAATAAAGAAAATAGTGTTGTACAAGTGTTTAAAATGTGCAATCATGCATTTCTTCTATATTGATGTTGTGCCCTGCATGGATTTAGTATGTTGGTTGAGGTTGTCCAAGGTCTATATTCATAATTTTAGGTTCTCACAGTAATTTTTTGCACACACGCCCCACTTGGAGTAGGGAACCTCTTTTCGGATGTCTTTTGACCTTTAGTTTTATTGGATCTATCTTTTTGAGGTCCTAACATGTTCATTTTGTTGGCTTTGATCTTACCTTGAGGCTTGAAGGGCTTAAAATTGAGTTTTAAGAAAAATCCGGGTTTTCACCTGAGTCGGGGATTTTCCAGCTCTGGCGGATTTTTCCAGGCTCTAGTTCACTGTCTGTTCATCGCTGCATTTTCCGAATCCGAGTTTCTGCTTGACTATGGGATTTCTGATTCTGGCGGATTTTCCCAAACTGTGCTAAAATCCTGAACTTCGTTGTATTCCCGGTTTCTGCATTTCCGCGAAATCTGTGTCCATCCAGATTTCCGCATATCTTAGGATTTTTTGAAATTCCGTTTTGGGCTCAGGTTTCTGGATTTGTCAGACGCGTCTTGTCACTCATTAATGATTGAGGTACCTCTGCTCAGACGCATAAATGAGTGGATTTAAGACCCTTTTGGCATCATTTTAACTTTATCGTTCATTTGCTTGCTACTCTGGCGATTGAGAGTTTTCATTCGAGCTTTGAGGATTGATTCTGAGTTGCTTGCGCATGGATTGATTGGAGCACTGGTTAAGGCTCTCATTGCTAAGATGTGTTTGCTTTGTGGTCACCTCTTCGAGCTCAAGTTTCATCCGGATTGATCCATGGTATGTTATCAATGGCCCCTCTTATTTGTTTGCATGATGGTTGAGTTTTTTGTGTTAAATGATAATCATTTCGGGTCGGCCTTGGCTTGATTATGATTTCGTATTTATAGAGTTAGGGTTTGACCCGTTTCTTTGTGAAACCTCATCACCCATGCCCTGTGAGCTTGTATTTATCCATTTGATGATGGGTGCACACGTTTGGAAGGGGTTCTGGGTTAGATTGTTCACCCTCTTAGTGTGTAATTTGCCATATGCGAAGTTAGGGTTTTCTTGGTGCTCAGCCCAGAATAATGGATCCGTTATGATTTCTTCAATCTTGCCCCTGTATTACACCGATCCCTACCTTGTGAGGACTCAGAGTGCCCTAGACGGATCTTTATAGATGATATTTTAAACCTTGAGCTTACCCAAGTTTTAATGGCGGGGGTCCGGTTATCAAAATTAGGGCATCGTTGTCTTGTCATGAGGATTCGTCATTTGAGAGCTTTGGGAATTTGAAATCCTTTGCATTCTGAATCCTGTTGGTTAGCATCGATTTCGAGACCATTAGGATCCAAGTAGAAAAGATTTCATGAATGTTTGATTGATGATTCGCGTGTCGCCAATCATCGGGTTCTCGTGGTGTCCGCGAAATTTCTGCGCGCCCGGATTTTCCCGATTTAGGTTAATTCCGTGGAGTGTTGTAATCTTTGAAACACTTCGAACTATCCGCGAAAATCTGCCCCATCCAGATTTTTCCGGTTTTCCTGTCTGACTTTATCCTTTTTGATTTTCTGAAGATAGGATTGACAGAGTGGAGGCTAAATGCTTATTTCTTTTTGCCAATGAATGAATTTTATGATAATCTAATGATCTTTTGGTTGAACTAACGATTTATGTGACTAATGATGCTTTAGCAGTGAGAATCCGTCTGGGTCGGATTTCTCCGAAATTCTGCCCCGACTGGATTTTCCCGGTTTACACGGTTTTCCCGAGCTTCTTTATTTTTCTGGATCTTTAAGGATTAGCAGTTTGTGATAGATTTTATTTGTCTTATATGATTTTAGGCTAACCTTTGGATTGGAATATGCATGATAATTGAATGCTAATGTTGTCCTTTGTGAATGTAGGCCGAATCAGGCAAGGCTGTGGCAGGAAAGTCCAAGGGTGACACAGAGGGGTCATCTATCTCACAGGCAGAAAGATTAAGGTTAGATACTAAGAGTTAGCTACCAGAGAGCAAGATATCTTCCGTATGGTCTGAGGTGTCTAACACCAATGTGGGGGCCTGAAGATACGAGGAGTTCAAACAAAGGACAACTGAGAAGAATCTGTCAGTGCTAAGGAATGGCATGATGAAGTCCAGACTGGTGCATGTGGCAAGGTTTCCTCCAGTGATCCAGTGCTATGAGTTGATCTTAGAGTGTGCCCGGCAATACGACTTCGATACACAAAGGGTCGTCAATACTGAGGGAAGAGTCTTGGCTAATTTCAACCTTGTCTCTATTGCCCAAGCTTTTGACATGCCTGATCTGCCTTCAGTATGTGCTCTAAACATGGACTTGGCTAGGACGTATTATGAGAATGAGCCCATCAAGGCTCAACAATGGATTAATGCTTGGTTGGAGAAGCCTAAATCACACTACTCTAAGCTGCCCAAGTAGTTGCATAGAGTTAAATTCAGGTATGACATTTATGATGTAATAACATTTTTGAGCAGGGTGGTAGGTTTGAAGACTGCTGGAGTATTGGAGATTTGGATGGTCCATGTGATCACCAAAATTGAATAGGGAACCAACTACCATTGGGCAGGGCTTATTAGTTCTGAAATTGACAAACAACTAAGGAATCTCCTAGAGACTAAGAAATTCACCATGTCCTCCTATGTCATGTATGTGCTTGCTAGATTCTACCCATACAGGGGTCTGAATCCACGAGGGATAGTTGGACAGGACATAATCTATGAAGTTTACTCGGAGTTGCACCTAGGACACAAAGACTACAGAAGGGCCAATGATGCATTCACTATGCATATTACCCAGATGCTTTAGAATGCTGAGCATATGAGATTGTCAGATGGGGCCAAAGGGCTGATAAAGAATTATGGGGCTTGGTTCATTCAATTTCCCACCTTCACCTATATTAGAATTGATGGATGTCCGGTTGCTCTATACAGGTTACCTCGGTATCCTACTGATCACATTGTGCTATTGGAGATTGTGAGACAGATTTGTGAATTTGATGCTATTGTAAAGAAGGAGAAGCATAAGACAAGCTTTGGTGGAGATTTCCCTCTCGGAATTGGTGTAGCAGAAGTGTGCCCTTCCATCCAATCAGCACACACTGTAGGAGAAGCATTGGCAGCATATGGTTTCTCCTTCCACTCCAAAAGGATGAACTTTGATATAACAGGAGAAGCACAGAAGAAGGCCACTAGGGAGTACCGACACAAAGATGACATAGAGGATTATTGGGCCAACATTAAGGATGATTTTGAAGTGAGAAAGAAGAGGTATTCCAGGCTCTCTATTGATGCAATCAGACAGTATAATGTCAAGTTGATCCCGGACCAACTGGAGGATGATGGAAACCTGGTGTAGGATCATGCTTATGAAGCTTTGAAGGACAGGTCGATCGGGGAAATCAATTGGAATGAAGATGAGGTCACAGAGCTGGAAGACCTAATGGCCTTGGTTATTAAATTTACTTCTTGGTTGAAGCATAAAATTTGGGAGTTGGAGAGCGAGAAGGTAACTTGTACCTTCAATTTGATGGGAGACCTCAATCCCGTGTCTACTTCAGAAGAATCTAGGGAAGAGGACCCCAAAGGGAAGGCCAAAAAGAGCTCACCTTTTAAGATAAAGATCAGAGGTCCTAAAGAGAGTGAGCCCGAACCCAAAAGGAAGCCAAAAGGAAAGAAGAGAAGACAGACTTTGAAGATTGGTAAGTCCTCTGATGAGAAGGAGTTGGAAAAAATAGAAGAGGAGGATGCTTCTCCACCACCAAAGAAGACAAGAACAACTAGGACTTCAAATAAGAAGGGTCAGGTTGCATCAAAAAAGGAGCCTCCTTTTGTTGATGTGGAGAGTTCAGGGGAAAAGACCAAGGTTTATATGAGGAGATCCAGGACTCCATCCCCTAAAGAGCCAATGCAAAAGAAGGACGGTTCTCCAGAGATGACAACTATAGAGCCATCTAAGGCTGCTTCCCCTCCACCAAGCGTACTTGAGCAGGGAATTCCTGAGGAGTAAGAAACTAGCAGAGAGGTAGAGCCATTCGAGGAAGGGGAACTCTTCGGTGTGGCAGCTGAGCTCGAGGATGAAGTGGTAGAAAAGCATCCTTCTCCTCTAGTGATGTATGAAGATTCTCCGGAGATTGGCAGAGGAAACAGATTGCCTGAGCAGAAAGAGGACATCCCTATTAGAACCCCATGACTGGTGCAAGAGGTGGAACTTGAGGAAGGTGATCAAGGTGAGCAGCTCCTTGAGAAGGAGGATAAAATAACTGAAAAGGAAGAAGAGAAAATAACAGAACAGCAAGAAGAGGCAAGAACAGAGGAAATCCGGGTAGAACCTGCAGCCCCAGATTGGATTGAAAAAGAGATTGCAAGGAAGAAACAGGTAGTAGTTGAGGACACTCCCTTGGATTGGGATGAAATGCTGTCCAAAATTGGCAAAGGGAAGAAAAAGAAGGCAGCTAAAGTGGTCTCAAAGATGGAGAGAGATGAGGCAAATAATCGAGTTATCCACATTGCCACCCCTGCCGCAGACAAAACTAGGGAAGAAGTTACTGGTCAGGATTACAATGTGCAAACTATTAACCTTGGACCAGCATCCATGGAGAAGGACATAGAGGAATATGAAGGGTCCAGTGCTGTGATTATTGGGAGATTGAGAAAGGAGACCCAGACCAAGCATGAGTTGAAGAAGGAGAATGAAAGACTTAGGAAATGCTTGGAGGAAGTGATGAAACCCCTGCAGTCTCTCCATCCTTCTTCTTCTGCCACTCCCGACTTTCTGCCCAAGGAAACCATCTCCGGAATCGAGAAAATGAAAGCCTCAGCTCAAAGTGCAGTGGATTGGCTGAAGAATGTGCAAATAAAGGGAGATGATACAATTAAGGAAATCTTATTGGTTGGGAAAGATGCAGTCAGAGCTAAAGAACTACTAGAATATGTGTTGTCCCAAGATAAGGAAGACATTGACCTCTTACTGCAGAAATCCAAGATTATCATGGGACATGGTAAGGATCAACTGGTTGCAGATGGAATTCTTCCTTCTTCTAGGTTAGATGAACCCTGAGAATGGTTTGAGGCTTTGCAGATGCGGCAGAAGGCCATGAAGAAGATTCAAAAATAGAAGAAACAAATAGATGGTGATCTTACTGTAGTATATGATGGATGTATTGCATTCTTTGAGGTCATGACCAGAAGGAGAAAGATTGCCCCAAAATATCTAAGTCTAGAGCAGCTAAGAGAGTGGTGGCATGAAGTTTATGCCCCAGATTCTGAGAGTATTATAACCAGCCACCAGTTAGATGATGCAGCCACATATCTGGCAGTGATGGATAGGTATTGGGCCCATAAGGAGGATTGGGATAAGACTGTTAAATAGTCAAAGGAGGAGATTGGCTCCATTGAGTGTCGGCTTAGGATTTTACCTTTTCCACCTGTCACCAAATTGGATAGAGCATTCTTGAAGGTTCAGGGATCATCGGCTCAAAGCAAGGATAAGGGGAGTGATAGTTAATGCATATTTTTGAGATTTGTGCTTCCCTATTATCATAGGGCATGCATTGGACTAGATTGCATTAGGGATTGTGTCAAGGCTAACCTTGATGATACATGGCATTTAATGTGTGCCTTATTTTGATTTCCTAGGCCGACCTGTTTTGGCGGTTATTCTTATTTTGTAAAAATGTTCGGCTGGGCCGACATATCTTGGGATTTGTTATAAAAGGGGCATTCCTGCCTCATTGTAAGGGGTTAGCGAAGTTAGATATCAGGCATTAGAAAAGAGATAATAGAATCAAGCTAGAGCATTTTTTTAGACTTCTTGAAGCAAGTATTGTAATCAGAACAGTGGAATTGTTGCAACAGTTTGATGATCTAATACAATTGAAGACATTGTGGTTTTCCTGGTGAAATCTCTTGTGTTAGTTTATCTCGCATGGTTCTTGTTGTTCTATCTTTCAAATTACTTGAAGATTTAGGGTTTAAAGTTAAAAATTAAGAATTAGTTTTAGTTTGATGAATGGTGTTTATGATTTTATATTTGGAATGTTTGTAGCAATCTCGGGTCTATACTTCCAGTAACTATCTGATTGTAGTAGGCTGGTAAAGTCAACCTGGACCATATATTCATATGTGCTTAAGTTCGATTGTGGATAGATATCTATGATTTGAAAATCTATATACCTTAGAAGATTGCACCGTTCTTGTGATATTGCATTGCGGGTTAAGCAAGAATTGGTTGTTTGAGGTTGGTCCATTCCAGATATCTATCATTTGCATTGTTTATCTTAGGAATAGTAGATTTCATCATATTCTTGCACCCTTATCTTTTGCTATTTCTTTATCATCTAGTTAGATTTAGGATTAGAGATCATCATATTGCAGAAACCATAAATTGAAATACAGCTTACTTGTAGTAAGGTCCCTTTGTGATTACCAAGATTTTCACATATTGGTCCGAGTTGTTTACTTTTCAAGGACTGACACCGAGACCTTGGGAGATTTTCGATTTATTGCTGAAAATAACCTTTCAAGAGAGATAGAATATTGTATTCTATCTAAGTTGTTACTGCAGAAAACACCATCAACAAAATTCCTACTTCAGAAAATTTTGCACGACTCTCAATTATTTTAGGTACATCAACTTCCATCCTTTTTTGATTACCCCTAGGAATACTATTGATAATAACCATTGTTTTGTGCTTGTGGCCATCAATCCTCATCATTTCAAGGACTAGAACTATGACCCAAATCTGAGATAGAACTTGAAACATATGAATGGGAGAATAGCCTGGTATTTTTGGAAGCACCATTTCCTGAGGGACTATTATGTCAACTTGTTTTTCAACCTTTTTCTTAATAGACTTTAGTTCTTTGGCTTTCAACTCTAGTTGTATAACCTCAACAAATTTTTTTGGCTTACTTCCCTTCTTGGCCCAAATTTTGATTTCCTTATTCTCCTTGGGCTTTGTTTCTCCTTTTTTATTATCTTTCTTCACACCCTTACTATCTACATTATTCTCTTTGATGAATATTCCTCCTTGTTGACCTAGGATGCCACTTACCACCCTATTCCTAAGGTGGAGATCATTCCTTGCTTGAGCTCTAGTAGCCAGAGAAACTGTATACCTTTGTATTTCTTCATCCCAAAGGTCTCCTCAAAGAAACATTACATGTCTTAAGATTATAAGTTATGTATTCATCTTCTCTTTCTTCATCAAAGAACACTTGTTAATGGTGGAGAACTGCTTTCTTTCTTTGCAAATCCACATCATTTGTGTCAGCATCATCACTGGAAGAATAGTCACTACACTCCATATCTAATCTAGTCATAAATACATTAGTAGTATCATCAAGGTCATGAGGAGAATCGGTCTCTTTCTGATCATTTGAGATTGCTCCATGGATCTGGCAACTACACATTGATGTGCAAAAGGAGGCATTTCACAGACTTCACACCATGGTATCTCCTTTACAACATTTGTAGTATTTTTTATGTAAAGGATCTGGTGTTGCTTGAAAATTCTTCTGGTTATTCTAAACAAGTTTCCCATTATTCCAACTAGTGTGATATGGATAATCGTGTAGCCTTGGTGGCCTCTCATTTCTCTGAAACTAGGGCTTATCATTTCTAGCTTTCTTCTGCAGTAGGCTTAAAACTTGGTCTAACTTCTCTTCTAGGGCAGTGACTTTAGGAACCTTTTCATTCTAAACCTTTGAATTCTTGGAAGACTTAGGGTCATCTCATCGACCCACTTTCCCAGATGCCCTCCTATTATTCTCAATATTTACTGCCATTTTATAAGCCTCCCTTAGAGAAAGTGGATTTTTATCTCTAAGCAGGTAACACATTTTAGAATCATAAGCATTATAGTAAATGGCCAAAAACACCCTCTCAATAGGTCTTAGAGATCTAGGGACCTTATACATGGCTTTTTGAAATCTTGCATTGAAGTTTGTGGCCATTTCATTATGCCCTTTGGTAATATTATTAAATCATTCAGTCTAAACTGTGGGTCAATCAGATCACCATACTGCTCTCTAAATGCTCTGAAGAATGAATCCTTGGAGTCAATACTCGCATCTAGCAGGCTTCTATACCAATCTCTTGCATCTTCTATAAGGGACTGCATGAAGTACTTCATAGCTACATCTTCATCCCATATTTCACAATCTTCAATAAAATTTTGGAATGCCTTCAAATGATCCTCCCCACTAAGTGCATTGTTGCTAGTAAATTTGGGCGCATGTTTTCTGGCATTGTCTGGTACTAGATTTGGGTAACCAAGAATATCTTCAAAATGTAATTGTCTGTACCTATTGGTATGCAACAATCTCCTGCTAATAGGGCCTTCTTCCTCATCATGGTGATCCTCATATCTCCCCTTTGTACCATCATGTTGATGTCCTCTAGAATGGGGATCATTATTACTAGCATGAATAGTCCTATCCTTATTCTATGGCTATGAAGAAGGGCTAGAAGGATTACTAGTGGGTGAACCTTTGTTACTAGTATGGGGGTTTGAAGAAGATGAATGACCCTGAGGGCTTAGGGTTTCAGGGATAAGATCTTTCAAGGTAGATTCAAGGAAACTAAGCTTCTTCTTCATTTCTTTGTTCACCACCCTTAGTTCCAACTCCTTGGTCTTCCTATCCAATTCTTCATTCTCCTTCATTAGTTTGTGATAAATCAAAATAGAGTCATCATGAGATGTATCTTTCTTTGAAGCCCCTCCCTCATTTATCTTTACCCCTTCATTGTATTTTCTCTCATTCATAGGACATTTTCCTTTGTCAACATCTTGGGAGGAGGATGAGGTGCATCAGCAGTTTTTTCAACATCCTTGGGGTATGGGCCTTCAATATTTTTATCCACTAGAGGAGTTGTAGGAATTCTACCTACAATTTCTTGTACTACTGGGCCATCTTCTTGGTCAGCTTGAGCAACCAACTTTTCCATTGCTTCCATCTCCTCAGCCTTCCTTCTTAATGCATCCCTATGCATCATAGCTTCCCTAATCCTCTTTTCATGAGCATTCTCCATTTTCTTCCTATCTTCATTGCATTTAGAAATACTTTGATTAAGTAAACACACATCATTTAGTACTTCTTTGTCTATTAAAGTAAATTCCCTATTAGATACGACCATGTTGTCAACTCGGGAAGGAGGTAGATCATGGGAATAGGTATCTCCAGTCAATAAATCATTAGGGATAGTGGTGTATGGATGGGAATTTTGGGTAATAGATCCTCTGCCTTTGGAAAGCCTAGCATTAACATTATCTCTCTAGATTCTATCCCTTTCTCTTTCCCTCATGGCTTGCATACTAGGGTCAAAGAAATACTCATTTATAACAGTCTTCATATAAACCCCACCCCTTGCCTTAGAAGCATTATCACTAAAATCTATTATATCCTTTTTAGATCTTGAACTATAGTTAGAACACATTTCATGTTTACGGGTAAGATGAGGTGTAGACTTACCTTTCCATGATCAGTGCCATTATCTTTTGGGCCATGAGTCTGACAAAACTTTAAACATAAGGAATATTTAATATTGGATAATCAAGATCTCTACAATATTACTTAGCAATTTGCAAATCAATAACCAAATTCTAAAGACTACTTATCACATCCCTAGATCATGCATAAGAATTCATGAGTTGATTCAAGCATTTTAACTTCTATGAACAAGAGCTAAAACCAAAAACATATATCAAAGTCCGAGACGATGAAAATTAATGAAATAATATTTGATCAATTTTTTAATTAATAATTCATATACATCATCAAAATGGAGAGATTATAGACTTGGAAAATATCCATTATCATTATGATATATCCACAAACCATACATTCAATAAAACATGCAGCCTAGACTAAAGCATTTAATAAAGACTAGACATATTATCTCTGTGTTCTTAGCTTTTACAAAATAGCTCCATTATTCAACCAAAAGACACCGTACAAATGGCCCTGAATTCACTTTTATGAAGTAAGGGAGCAAAACAAGCTTCAAGCCAAGTGTGCACATGTCACTATACGATTGGACCGTAGGAAGAAAGATTCCCAATTTAGTTACATTTGCATTTATCAAAGCAGAGGGAAACCGAAAGAGACAAAGTTCATTTATATTTGCAAAGAGGATTAACCTTGTCTTCAAAATCACATGTTAGAAAGAGCAAAAATCTCCACCATGGTGCCTTGGTATCAGCGAGCAAAAAGACAAACTAATGTAGATTGAAAATGAGTAAGCATTTTAGTCAAGATTCCACATCACCAACAATTCACAAATCCCCAATGAAACCTATGTTTTATACATTTGTATTTTCTATTACCAAACCTATATAATACGTGACCAAGTATATGTTTCACACTTCAATCCAAATTGAATTTTCCAACATACACACTTACCCATTCTTGATACTCTTTCTCTATTGGCAATTCAAAGTCCATAATTTTGTCCATGGTCTTCCTATAAGGGGAATATTTGATTCCAACTACATTGGAATCCCTATCAAAATCCTCCAGAAAACTGATGAGAAATGTCATCCTTTCCATAATATTGTTGACGACATTGATATTGACTTCTCTATAGATTTTTCCAACCTGGCCAGTAATTATCTTATCCAGTTCCTTCCTCCATATATGCAGTGGTTTCATCTCATAATTAGACACCTCAATATCCAACAATGGTTGCAAATCAGTGTGAGTGTATAAAGATAACAATTCTATTATCTTCTGTTCAAGTGGAGCTACATATCCCTAGAAATTTTTCTCACTTAATTCACTCACAAATTCATAAACTAGTTTTACAACAAGATACATATCCTCATGTTGGCCAGCCCCTACTAAAATCAGCTTCACTTTTCAAATCTTAAGACCCATTTTTTTAAGGTTGGTATAGCCAACATATTATCCTTTTTGGATAACTTCATTGCATGTAACATGACAACATAATTATTGTGCACACTATTAAGTCTATCTTGAATCCTTTTGTTCAAATGTCTTAAAGCAGTGTCGATAATATTTGAGATGTTCTCATACATGGTGTCCTGGACTTTGTCTAGCAACTTTTTATGAACCTCAATTTGTAGAAGCAATTTATCCCTATCTGATGAATTAGAACTTAGTTTAAATTTGTTTCCTCCTCTGCTATTGAACCTTGTCCCTGATCATGTGGTAGTATTACAGGGGACTGACTATAAACCGAATGATGCATTAATGCCATAAGAGAAACTGAGAGTGGGTTGCTTGAGCTAGGCTAACCCTGCTCCATTTGCATCACTACCCTTTGCTTGTAGAATGCTAATTTAGTTTCTAATGTAGCCACCCTTTGTTGGCTAACATCATATTCCTTCAAGAGATCATCATATTTAGCTCTAATATTGTCTCTTTCCAAAGTGATACCTTTCATATTAGACTGGTTGAATTTGGAAACATTTACTACCATATCTATAGCTTCTAGGGCTGGAGTATCAGCAACCCTCTTCACAATCAATTTTTCACTAAGTTCTAATGGTTCTACCAAGACTGGTTTCATAGAAGCCGAAGATAATGACCACATTGCTAATGCATCCCAATCCTCACTAAAAGTTGAACCTCTGAGTGCCACTTCCAATTCTTCCTATGTTTGTACCAAAGGTCTCTTAGCCCTTCTTATAGCATCCAGAACAATTGTGTTAGCAATACTCCAATCTGGAAACAATAATAAACCACTTTTCTTCACAAGTTCTCTACCTTCTTGTGCATTAATCTTTTTAAGTTCATCCTTCATAAATTTTCTTACATTTTCATCAATGATACTTTCAGGTGCTTTAGGATGTAAAGTCCTCTCAATGGCTACCTTTTGTGCATAATCTACAACTTTGGACTTCCACCAAAAATCTTAGAATGCTGAGGTTTCAATAAAAGCATCATCCTCCTACTCGCTTCTTCCCTTAATTCATCTGAAGTATTCATCCCACAACTATCAAGGTTCCCCAATCTAAGAATGCTTTGTCTCAAATTTTGAAGCCACTTCTCCCTCATGAGGAGGCATTCCAATATGCATTTCTTTAGGGGTGACCAAGATCTCATCCTCGTCTGTATCATTATAATCAACTAATCCTTTTTCTTCAATCCTTTGCTTCCTCTAAGGTGGTTGCTCAAGAAGGGTAGAACTTTCACGAGGTGAATCGAGATCAATTATAGGCAAAGGGGCCTGTGCAGAAGGGGTTAGCACTGTACTCTTAGGAGAGTCTGCCTTTAGGCTATAAGAGGTAACAGGAGCTAATGGACTTCTTTCATCACTTGCCATTTTCTTTCTCCTATAATAGATTCTTAATTATTTGGATGGTTGATATGTAGGTCTTTCTTCAAAGGCCATCTCAACATTTTCCTCAATCACCATAGCCTTTCCTTTATCAGAAACTTCCCATTGTTCTTTTAAGACACCAACAATATTCTCAAAATTATCCATGACATACATTGCTCTATGGAACTCACCCTATATATTCGGCATGGGATCATATTGGGGATTATTCTTTTTCTTGGCTACTACCATTTTTCTGTAAGCCAAGTACTTTTCTTTTCTTTCATCCTGTTCACCAGTGCTGATAACATTCCTGATGATTTCCTCTGGGAAGTTAAAATTATGCACAAAAGTACCCAATTTCTTATCATTTTTAAGTCTTCTTATGAAACCTTCTAGATCATGATTCCTTGGATCCATAGTTAGCAGTCCATAAGGGGCTAGCAATTTCTCTATTCCTTTCAATCCCTTCTTAGTCACAACATAATCTGCAAATGTAGTCCATTTTGTGAAGAAAGATCCCTTCCTTGCTAACTCAAGCAAATGTGCCTCTTGTGTAGCTTCCAATTTCCTCATGATTTCAAGAAAACCTATTATAAGGGGAACCTCTGCATGAAAGATATGTGGGCCTAAGTTACTACCCTATTCCCTAAGAATTGTTTTTTCAAGATATAAAATGAAATCTCCCCAGTTGTGACTCAAATTCAAATCTAGCCTTCTCTCCCTCGACCTCAAGAACTCATTAATCTACTTGGGAATCCTAGGTGGTTGGTACACTAGAGCACTTCTTATCTTGGATACAAAAGCATTTCTAAACATCACAAAATTATACTTATCATCTTTTTCCAAGATACAGGTCCAACATTGAATAGGAAAATCAACATTATCTTTCTTCCTTTCTAATGTAATCACCTTCTCAAGAAAAATTTGTCCATTGTGTAGAAGCATATGCATCAACAATGAATACCACCAAAATTTCACCCATTACTTTCCTTCTTTAATAGTAGCTAAGCCCTCATGGATATGATCAGCCAAGTAGGTTCCATAGTCATAAATCATACTAAATGGTGGGTGTTGCATATTTGTAGCCAAGTAACTGTATTCTGGTTGTCATGTATGAGGTGGATCAACACCTACAATTTGGTAGAAATAATACACAATCTTTCTTAAATAACTGGCAAAATAGCTCATTAGGAAGGGTTCAAGCTCCCCACTAACAATCTGGACTTTTCTCCTTTGATTCCTAGTTCTGACCATTGTAGTGTGTAAAGGAAACATTCTTGACCTAATGAATACCTTGGTGTTGTTAGACTCTATCCTAATTGTATCCATATTCAAAAGAAGCATATTTGAATTCCTTTCATGTAGGTCAAACACCTTTTCAATCTCTTCATGGGTTACTTTCAACATCACCACCCCATAATATGCTCTGACCACCCTAGAAATAGGATCATGCTTTGATGCAATATCCTTTAGGAGGTCCACATCCATATACACATTGGGAACAATCAATCTTCCCATATTCAAATCCCATGGGTTACTAAAAGGAGACCCAATATTTCTATTCCCAAACCAATGTTGAAACATCTGCCACCTAGTACAAGGTACCTCGACATCTTTGATGAAACATGCCTTATCAATTAAACCCTCTCTAACCATTGAGCCATGAAAGAAAACCCTTCCCTCTAGTTTTTTACTAGTAGATTAGGGTAATAAATCAATAACATCCTGAGACAGGGACCTAAGCTGGGTGGAAGGAGAAGAGGAAGCACCAAGAGCTTTGGGAGGCATGAGTTTGTGTGCACAAGGAAAATAATGATAGAGGAATTTTTCCTACTTGACTCCTAATTGTAATTCACAACTCGGGATGAAAGCTAATTCTAGCAATTTATAGGACTAGGGCTTTTCAATAGTAAAGATTAACCCTACTTTAAAAGAAAGAAAAGCAGAATATCCCAAAAACCCTAGTGCTAGCTAGTACAGTCTCTACAATTCATTTATCAGCTCCTCGTATTGTCTAAGATACGTTTCTGGACCTCAAATAAGCAAGAGTCAGCCACACAAAAAATTTGATAGAGACTAAATACAACTATCGAGTCACTTCTGCCATTAATGCTTACTTGCGTGAAGTAAAATAATTGCAATGGGTGTACTTTGTAACTTTGAATATGTTTCGTTGATTCACAATTGAGTTGAGCCTTTCGAATGATTTTGATCGAGTCAAGATTGTTTGAAATTTCCACATTGCTCTAACTCGGATGAATGGCCAATAGGAAATTGTTGATGAGATGTTCTCGTGTACTTGTGGGCTCCACTAGCCTACATTTGCAGTGTTCATGGTAGCTTCTTGCAGGTCTCACCATTCTTAAAGAGATTGCATCTTAGTTTCACGAGCTAGTGTGGAACAGTGGTGATCACCTTTCATTGCTTTGTTGATGCCATTGATCTCAAGGTTTCAGGCATTGAACTATGACACAGTGGGTGGGCCCACTCACACATGGTGGTATTTTTCTAACCTCACCACATTTAACTTGTGTGCACTTCAAATAAGCAAGCTAGTGGGGAACGACCCAGATGGATCCTCATGATTTGGTGACTATTCAATCCTACGCATGAAACAAAGTTATTTGTAAAAAGGGGGCCTAGACTAGGTCAACGAGAAAGACACCCTCAAGAGTTAATGACTTAGATTTAAGTCATTCATAAATCAAAATTTTAAAACCGACGTGAGGATAAATTAATATGACTGACAACCTTAGGACTTCAGGGTCGGTAATGGACATATGTTGATGGCTTTAAATGATGACTCAAGAGATCAACAATCGGCAAAACTAGTCAACTCGAAATTAGAATGTTCAAGATGAAGAATTGAAGGAAACATTAACCAAACAAGACCCCTAAACCCTAATGATGGGTATATTTGATATGTGAATAGCAAGCACAAAAGACTCAAAATGTCAGGCAGTTTAAAGGCTCTAACAAATTTGATTAAATAAGAGGAGGTTAGGTGATTTGATAATTTTGACTTATATTTTAGGTTTTAAATAAATCAAAGTTGAGAGGAGAATTATTTAGACTTATTTAAATAAAGATTTTGATTTATTTAACTAAAGAGGATGATGTTAGATTAAATTAGATAGAGGTTTAATTTACTAATTTAATAAAACTTTAGAGATTTAATTAAATAAAGTGAATTATTTAATTAAAATAGAGATAATGGGATTAATCAAATGATTTTTTTAATTAATGATAAATAATGACTTAAACATATAAAATTGATTTATTTAATTAAGAGAGGAAAATCAATGAATTTAATCAAATAAGGGCTATCCAATTAAATGGCTAGATAGAGGGATGATTTAGGGTGAAGCAGTGTTAGTTAAATCAGGATCAATTGTGTAATATCATTCAATACATTTTACATGTCTACATTTTTCCCCTCTTTGAAGTGATGCACTTGTTGCATTGGTTCAAAGAATAAACATGTATTGATCAAAATTTAAAAAAAAAAGGTTTTTTCGGATGCCCTAGCGAAAAGAAGTATATTGGTACATTTCCCCCCTCGAGAGATCGAGCAAAAAGTTCAATTTGAAGGTCGATCTCATGATAAAGAGCTTCAAGATGGATGTATGGATGGTTATGATGATGATGCAAATGAGACGGTTTTTTAGATCCTTAGAATAACCAATCTATATTATTCTAAGCAACTTAATTGATAATGTACTACATTTGAGATGAATTATGTGATGATGCCTATATGATTATGGATTTTTTATGCACATGTATGGTTTATGAGATGCTTAGACTAACATATCTATATTATGTAATGATGAAAATGCATGTGAATGATATGCATCATGCTAACAATTTATGGATGTAGGATGGATCCATTGGTGATGATGATTAACTATTAGCACGGAGAGAAGAAAGAATAAATGAGATGATGACAAGAGGATTCAACAAGCCAACTTTTTGATGATGAGAGATGGATGATTTTCTTATTAGGAATTGGGACTTTAAAAGGGCTACTTGCCTTATGTTTGATAACACACATAGGCACGATGCATCAAGGTATAAAGAAATAGGATGGTGTTGCACCTAGTTTGATGGACTTTGACTTGACAATCAGATAGGAGTACTCCTGTCCACACTTAGCATACAGGACCTTATTCAAAATGTAGTTTACATATTTCAAATATCTCAAACTAAAACATAGAAAAGTGACCCTTCCTATGTGGTCAACAAGGCACTTGAAACACCCTCCCCACAAACCAAACAAAGCACGCATGACCAAGGTTATATTACAAGAATATCCAACGAGCATAACAGATAAAAGATAATGATCATTGCCCCATTCCTTTCTCTCTAAATCCTTTCATTTGGGACATCATAGAGAGGTCATCGAAATGAGCACAATAAGATAAGTCAAAAGGAAAAAGATAAAGTAAACAAACAAGCTAATGTTCTTCATACCTCTAACCAGAAGGAAATGTGTTTTTAAGGATAAGAAGTAAAACAATTTCCAATAGATAATGCCCATTGTAGGAAGGATATATCCTAGGACATGTTAGTGGATGGTGACACGTCATTTCATTTATTCAAAGCATTCCTTCTGATAAAAAATTCTCATTGTAGGAAGGATACATCCTAGGACATGATGTTATAAGATGATTGATTTGGGACTGATTGGATGATGGGATATTGACACAAAGAGTTGACCAACTTGTTTACGTACTAACCTAGACTTGAGACTTTGATGTTTTGAGTTTTCACTTTTGAAGTACTAGACTTGTTTTCGATTGTTTTACCAAAGGTTGAGGATGACGATTGTTTATTATGAGTGATGTTTATTGTGGGTGAAAGAAAGATGAGATAGAT
>VDFB02193867.1:235576772-235593690 GCA_007258455.2 Sequoia sempervirens
CATGCTCTACTCATCTTTAAAAAGCTATGTAACATTGTAATTCAATTGTAATAAAATAAATGGTTGTGTTATTCTTTGTTATTCATTTATAGTAAAGAATTATTTTGTGTGTTTAGTGTCTATTCAAATTACAAGCAATTAGAATTAATGTTATTACTTATTAGATATCACAATCAATGATATTGTCTCTAGATATCCACAATTTGGTAGTACTTGTAAATTCTTGGCTCTTTGAATTTTCCAATCCTCTGAAAATTTACTAAATGATCATATTTATTAGGGTTTTAAAACACTACATTAGGGTTTTGAATCTAGACCCTTATCGAAACCTCTTGCACTTTTTAATGTCTACCTGTTGATCGTTGGCTTCGATATCTAAATCATTTAAGTGTTTATTCATGGCTTTTGTTTTGTTTTCCAATCGACCCCATTTTATCACTTACCAAATTTGTATCCTAATGCACCTTAAATCAACTTTAAGACACATGTTTAAATTCATGACTTAAGTGCTTTGATTATTTGTGGCCCCCACTCGAGATACCTGTCACCTTCTCGTTCCAGCACTAAATTCCTTTCGTACTAAAAAAAGATAGACATGTGTCACCTTCTAGTTCTAATGCAAAACTCCTACACACCGCATTCTCTTTTCAACAACGCATAGGAAAAATATGGTGGCTTGACTTTCTTTGACTACATTAGACACATTGAATTTACTAGTTAGAGCGCATGAAGTTCTTTGCACCATATTTTATATTTTTTAGTGAAAAGGTAAAATGTGTTGTCCTTACATCTCATAGAAGACCGACACTTGAAAAATATTCATTGATGTTCTTATCAGTACATTTTTCAAATCGAATATTCTTCTTTCAATGCACTAATACTTTGGCAGCTGAAAGATAAAGTGACATGCATCCATTTCTCATTTTAGCAAATAATTTCTTCACACCACATTTTCATCTTGAAAGCTTTTCAAATCACTTATGTAGTAGACTTTGAGAATGCACTAAATTTCCATCATATTGTAACATTTCAAGATTAATGGTTGAAATTCAAAATTGGAAATGGTTACTTGTAGACAGCTAGTTTCATCAGCTAGGTTTTTAAAGAAATTTTACAAGGTGTTCTAGTTTTCTCTATAAGCTTGGACTTTAATTTTCAAAATTTCTTGTGAGTTATATTAAAAGGTTTAAAGAAAGGGTTTTGATTTTCATGTTGTGGATTTTTAAATAAATTGAAACCCTAGATTAATTAACAACAATTTCTAGAAAACCCTAGTTGTCTAAGAACTTTCAAAATGAGTGAATCAAGCACAAAATCAAGAGGATAAAGATATTCCTAAAAGATAATTTAATGAAACAATTACTTGGATCAACCAATAGATAAAAACATGCTCAAGGCACTGGGGTTTTAACTGATAGGTTAATTGAAAGAGTTGGTCAAATAAGAGATGTAGTAATCCCTCAACATGGTTGGAGCTTATTTGAATATGGGTACAAAAGAAGTGAATTTGATAGACCTATTTCATATTTGTTCACTCAAGATTTGGGAAAGCTAGTGGTCCCAAATGTGTTTATCAGCATAGACCTAATTAAAGCCCTAGTACATAACTATGACATCGAAAAAAGGGTTATTAAGAGTGGTAAGGGAGCCCCACTATTGGAAATATCCAAACAAACCATTGTGGATACTTTTGGCTTAAATGATGCAACCAATGTAGGAATAGATTTTAGAGCTTTGACTAGAGAATTTTCCTAGGATAAATACAGTTTCAAATTCAAGTGGTCAAGCCTCAACATAGAAGGAGAGGAACAAATAGAAAATTGGTCAAGTTTACTAAACATGAAGTTGAGCCCTTTGAATTTGATATTTTTGAAGACTATTTCATAAATACATACTTTGCTTTGTGCCAAGTATTAGGGGAGGATTATAGGGTTAAAATTTTAGTACATATGATGATGCTTGTTGTAGACATTCAACATAGAGATCTCAATAGGAGTTTTAATTTTGCCTCATATATTGCAGAAGGGATCCACAAACAATTGAGAGATTTGAAGGACCCTAAATCTGGATTATATTTCAAGTGGTATTCTTTATTGTTCCACTTGAAATTATATAGTGGGGTTAAAATATGGAGCAATCCTTTGAATTTAAAAGTGAAAAATGAGGAGGGTAACATGTTACCTATCCAAATGTGGACATATCTACGGGACTCTCATTGCACTTCTAAAAAATTACTTAGTTTTTGAGAATATTTTTGTGCAAGATGTTCTACTGAATCTATCCCTTCAACTGGGAAGAAGACTATCTAAGAAGGTGATCAAGTTCCTTGGGCCATTGGAATTTGATCCAGAAAAGGAAATTGATCATAACTGGGGAGATTGGTACGTACATAGTAATTGCACAATATTTAGAGTTTATTGAATATGATAAATTGCATGAGAAACATTTGAAGTTGCAAAATGAATATAATAAAGTATTGGTTCAATTGTATCAGCCACAAATTGCTTCTCCTCCTACTCCTCAGTTGAGATCAGCTGATTTTTTAGTTCAAGATGTAGAGACTCTCTCTCTTAGAATAAAAGAGTTAAAACAACAACTAAAATAGAGCCAGGAAAATGAAAAAGTGGCTAAAGAAGAGGTTAGAAAGGTGGCCACAAACATAATTTATTATTTACTTGGCCAAAGGCTCTCATGCGTATTGCACATGATTAGAGGTGCTTAGAAGGCATATGACAATATGAAGAAGGCATATGTCAAACATATACAATTGCAGGCCAGCTTCTTGGATAAATTGAATAATTGGATTCTCCAGGCCACCTCCATCAGAGAGATCAATAAGATGACTTCTTTTTATAGTAATAATTCCCCCAATAACCTTGCACAAATCATTGGGAACATTGATTTTTTAGGGGAAGTCTCAACTTTTTAGGCTAAATTAGACATGCAAATGAAAGCCAAGCTGAAAATATTTGAGAACATGGAAAAAGGAGTAATGCCTGTAATTTTGGATAAGCTCAGGATTATCAAACCTCTTGATGTATGGAAATCTGAAGTTGCTAATAAATTATCCCACTTTTTCAACATACATTTATAAAGATGGAAAACCAGATCTAGCCTTATTGAATACTTCAATAGATGATTTATTTAAATTAGAATATCATCTAAATAATTTTGTAAAAGAAGCAAGAGCTATAATTGATGCAAGATATAGCACTCATAACAATAAGGTTAAGAAGTTGTTATACTTTTAGTGGCCTTCAGAGGGGTATAGTTCTTGGTTGGAGAAATACATTGAATAATTATTAATTATCTTTGCCAACTTCTTTTGTCATAATATCATTTTTTCCAGGATGGATATATCTTGGGCCTATTTTTGTCTTTTGTGGTCTTGTCATTTTTAATAGGATGGATATATTTGTCCATGGATTAAATCATGTTGCTCTCTTGTTTCTATAAAAGGAAATTCCAAACCATTTTCAAGGGATCTTGGATTTTTGTAAAGCAGAGAAGTTTTGTCTTAGGTTTGTACTTGTTCGATCTAAGTTTTTCAAAGAAGAGATGAAGATACAATTATAATTTTTTTGTAAATCAATATATAAATTCTAGAAGATATGAATACATTGTGATAGATTCATAATCAATTGTCTCCAAATGTACATCTTACTACTCATGAATAAAATTGATCAAGGATCATTTGTGGTCATCATTGCCTTATTGTGCAAATGAGTGTTTCTCATATAGCTTATGTTAAAGCAATGGATAATTATGTTTTCTTGTTGATTTCTTTCTTCAGTATCCTAATCACTTAAGTTTATTACTCATGGCCTTTGTTTCATTTTCCAACCGACCCATATTACTGCTTACCGATTCTACATCCTAGCACATTTTAAAAAGGCTTAATGTACATGTTTAAATTCATGACTTAAGTGCTATTGTTAATAATTTCCCACTCAAGACACTTGTCTCCTTCTCATTACAATGTGTAGTTCCCTTTGCATCGTAATTTCTATTTCTCAACACAAAGGAAAAATGCACTATAATATTATGCCTTAGAAAATCAAAATGTATTAAATTACTCGATCGTTTGATGAATTTTCGATGGATGGATGTAGTTGAATTATAGAATGAAATACATAGAGTACCAGACTTGCAAACTCAAACCTCTGGAATCACCCTATAACCGTTAGATTTGCAAAGATCAACAATTGAGAATTTATTTGAGATGGAACATTAGAATGATGCCACCTCTTAGTAAAAGTGATTAATTAATTGAAGCTATAGAAATGCAAGACAACTGTTAAATTTAGTTTGAAGTGTTAATACAAAATTGTAATGTATTAATTGTGTATTCTAGAGGTAACACATTTCATTCACTTTAATATTTGAGAAAAAGAAAAAAAAGAAGTAAACTTGCTATTGCTAAGTGATTTTATTTTAAAGTGAGAAGGTCGGGACACATGGAGATTCCTCATTGTAGTGCATCAGGATATTTTAGGTTCTAACACAACCAGTCCACGCCTATTGTAATATCCCCTTTTTAGCCTAGGTCAGTGTTGGATAGATTATCCTAGCATCAGGTCCTTGTAGGCTAATATTGGTGATTAGAGGGCCTTGTGGGGGAGTTAATTGGTTCTCTAGTTAGCAGTTGATAGTGTTTTCTTCTCAAGTTCACTGGCATATTCAGAGGGGATCATCTCTATGGTTTTTTGGCTCTGTTTATGCATACTTACTATTTTTAGTAAGTTAGTGGGATGTTGGGGGCCAACCTTACTATTTATAGTAAGGCATCCAGTTGGGCAGAGTGAGCGGTGGGCTAGGCTATGGTGAAGTCATCATTAAATGTTCATTATTAATGGAGTTGTGATATTATAATAATTATTAAAGTGATACTTTAATAATAATTAATTATAAAAGTAAATGTCATTTAATGACTACATTTGACTTTGTAATAAAGGTTAATTTTATAATATAAAGTCAAAATGTTAAGTTATGGAGTTTGGGCACCCACTTGAGAAATATTTTATAAAGCAACAAAAGAAAATGAATTTAATATATTTAATGAATAAAAAGCTTATGGAAATCGTTCCACTTTGAGGAGATACAAAAAGCTTTTGAAAAAGCATTCGTTCATTCACTATTTATTTAAACACTTGGAAAACTTCATGAGCTTTGGTTGTGAGGAGAAATCAAGGGTTTCTTCTTCAATTTGATCATGGAGAACATCCATTCTCTCTTATTTGAGCAACCTACAGGTGTGATATACCATCCAAGGGTTGTTGTTTCCGGGTGGCTTTAATCCATAAGTCGCATTGTGCATAATAGAAGAGATTTTCATCAAAAGACACAAGGGTTTGATAGAAGATCAAAAAATTTGAATTCAATCATTAATGAAAATTTTCATTGATGTTTATGTACCTTATTCTTGGTATGTGGGGGTCACAAGTGTGCATATTTAAAGTCTTTATCATCATAAATCTATAGGGTTTGAGGAGTTGGTTCATATTATTGAAAAGATAAACAATGGAGACCTTTTTACATGTTTCCAACATCATCTTCTAATGCTATGTGGGAGTTTAAGCAAGGCTAGACAGTCATTTGTTGGGCCACACTACTCCATCTAGGTTGGGCATGTTAATCCCAAGGCCAAGCAATTCATTTTGGGGCATGAATACTCCTTCTTGAGGGTCAATTTGGGCATAGCATATGGTTTGGTGATGTTTCATGATGGAGAAAGGAGATAGGCATCCAAAATAAGTTGCTTGTTGATGTTGATCAACTTATATCATACTTTACAAACATTCATATGGTCTTTCGGGTATGATTATATTATATATGCAAAGGAAATAATAAATTTGTTTTGAATTCTTATTGCATTTGCTTTAGTGTTTATCTTGCTTGCATTTGTCTATGCATTGTCATTTCTTTTCCTAGAAAAAATTTCATCAAACTCAAAAAAAAGAAACAAAAACTAGAAAACACAAGCAAACATAGGCGGATTTTCAGATTAGTAAATATCTCAACAAGGGGTGGGATATTTCACCCGTCAATGTCTCTGTATTCATATTTTCAAGAATTAAATTATGGGTAAGTGAAAGACAAAAATCCTACGTTTCATCATTTCTTGACTTTTCAATCTTGGGGTTTAGGGTTGAGAACTTGAGGGTTCACATTGTACAAGCATTTCTACAACCAATACCATACCAACTATTGGGAAAGGCAAAGAAAAATCAAATAGAAAAATAGCTTATGTCAGACTGCTTAAAACCCCAGGTTTCATGGATGAATACCATGATATTTATGATCTTGTAATCTATGGTAGGCTTACCTCGGAACTTAGATTTTCATGTGAGAATAAGGTTGCAACATAAATTAAAAATACCAATAGTAAAATAATACCAATTAATAGTATCACTGTACCGTGGGTAGTTGGATTGGGGTGCATTGTAAGGCCACCTGGTCAACTCCCCATAATGCATGTAGGGACTTTCTAGTGTGTGGTAACAATATGCCTCAAGGCTCATAGAATTCATATAGTTTAAGGTAGGTTTACTTTTTACATATAGATCATTTTACCTACATTGTGATATTATTCTAAAAGATATTAGTTATTACAAGTGAATGATATTTGAACAAGTTGTAATTAAGCTTAATGGTACTTTTAGATGTTTGATGTTATATTGAATATGTGGATGTTAATTCCAAATCATGTGATAATTCTTATAATGTGAAGCTTCTTTGCACATTGATCATTTATATGGTGTAAGAATGGGTGTGCTAAAAGGATGAACTAGGAATATATATTAATAGGTTACTAGAGAAATAATTGAGTGAGGAGACCTCATAACCTTTTAGACTTAGTTGAGTCATAATACTATGTCTAATCATTAGTATCGCTAATAATCGAAGGTTGTCTAATGACTTCTTGTGATAAATATAATTATCTATAAATTTAGTGAAATTTAAAAGGTAAATATAGATGTATCACCTTGTCTTTATTTATAATATACTTATAATTTGAACTCAATATTGTACAAAAGGAATTGTGTGATAACAGTTGGTAGTAGTTGTATGTGATGACACAATGGTTTTATGATGACATTGTCTAATGGATGGTAACAATGACATGCTAACTATAGATGTCTAGTGTGTGAAACTAATGCTATTTTACTTACAATGTCAACTAGTTTGGGGTACCTCTATTAGTGATAAGATATTTAATTGATTGACGATTCTATAAGCATCAACTTTAGCCTTAGGGGTGATTTTGCATTAAAATGCTAGGATAAAAATATTAAGTAATAAAGTTAGTTTAAAATTATTACTCAAGAATCTATATATTTTAAAATTTAGTTGTCATGATATCAAGAGAATGTAGACTTATGTTAAGATTGGTTAGTTTCATGTTACAATTAAATTATTATTTACTATTATAGAATAATTGTTTTTCCATGTGACTTAAGGGGATAGTCAATAATTTAATAAAGTTGGAAAGGAAACTTTAGACAAACTTGCAATTATATCTCTAGCATACATTTCCTTGCCTCTCTATAAAATACACCCCAAGCTCTATGAAATGAACCCACTCCTTTCATTTTTGGAAATGAATTTACATTTTATATGTTTACATATAGAAGTTTTTGTGTATGCACAAATAAACATATGTGTATATCGATAGTATTAAATATCATTATATCTTAGTTATTGTCAAAAAATCATTGCCATTCACAACACTGTCCTACCAACACCACCTCATCTTCATCCTCATACATTGATCCTTCATCGCTACCCACCTCTCACACTATCCTGAAGATAAAGGCTAAACTCAAATACTATGGCATTGGAGAATATGATCTACAATCCTTCCATAACAAGCATCCTAGGTTAGGGTATGTATCACCTAATGCTACCCCTACTAAGCTTAATTGTCCTTCCACTAAAGACATGCAAACATCCTTTGACATTAATAGTTTCAAGAAGGATAGTCATGAAGAATTCGTCGAAGGCATAACCAACCTATTTCACGATTTGCATATTTTTACCATCTCATTCAACCCATCCAAACCATCCACATCCATCCATCTCCTAGAATTGGATCAACAAGCGCCATCCCAAAGTAACAAGGCTATTAATAAAATGTCAAAAATCATAAAACCTTTATCAAATGGAGATCCAAAATAAAAAGAAAGAAAGATAAGAAAAGAAAAATCCTTTAGTCCAAATCAAAATAAAAAGCTATTGGACAAAGAAAATATCAAAGTAAAAAATCAAAGTAAGAAAAAAAATGAGTTGAAATCCTATTATGCCCCTTCATCCAAAATAACTAAGGGAATATATCAAAGCAAGATATCAATTATTGATGTGAGGATACCGGTATGGTCTAGATTACGCTTGATCCATGAGGAATAAAAGAATAACAGAGCCACCAATACTCGAATCTCAACAAGATCGATCAAACAAAATTAGAACCAAACATTTTATCAAAACCTAACATACTAAAATATGAAAGCTATCAAAATCTCTACTCTAATCCATTCAAAATTTATCTTGTTGTGAAATTGGTGTCGCATTGATGTGGACTGACAACCCTTTCCCAATCCCGTGATAAGTGAGCTTGTTTCAATCGATTCTATGGAAGAGAATCGATAAAACCATGGTGTTTGATGTATGAAAATTAAACCTAAATTATGTAAAAATGAACATGATGCAAGCTAAGTTACCATGATTTTATGTTATAAATGATCTAATTATGCAATTGCTAAGCTAATGCTAAGCTAATCTAAGCTAATTTAAGCTAATTTGATGCTAAAAGATGAAAACCCTAATTTATTTACAAACCAGGATGGATGCATGGAAGCCATTAATGGATGCTCTAAGCTATTATGCAATGAAAATAAACTAAAACAAGCTAAAACTTGAGAAAAAGATAAGCAAGAATGTGAGTAAATTCAATAGCATAAGTTTGCAATAAAAGATGGATCCATTTGTCCCCAAATACTGATCTATTTATAGGAGAACAAATGAGCAATGGATGGTTGAGATCAAAAATATTAATCAACGGTTCAAGATGAAGGGGATGAGAGGCATGGATCATGGATTCTCATCAATGGATGAGAATGCATGATGAAAGTTAATCAAAGGCTCACACTTGCCTCAAGCAAACACACTTTTTACCTACTCACATAGGTCAAAGGTAACTTGCTTAAGAGGTTAAAGGGTTAACTTGCATTTGAAGCTAAGTGAGTTGATTGGCGGAAAGAGAATATTCCTTAGAATATTCCTTTAGGGTGAGGAAAAAGGGATTTTCCAAATTAAAACAATGTTTTAATTATGCAAAAAGGATAAAGAATATTCCATGAGAATATTCCCCTTTTGATTAGAAGAGAAGATGGATTTAATTGCTAATTAAACAAGGTTTAATTTATGCAATTAGAGAATTAGAAAGAATTAAAGAGATACTTATTAAATTAGATGAATTAATAAATAGGGGAGGGATGAAATGATATTTAATTAACTTAGGGTTATTTAATTAAATAAGATAACTGGAAATTAAATTAAATATTTTGATTTATTTTATTTAGTGGAATGAAGTGTTACCCGATATTGGCATGGTGTGATATGGTTATAGGTGGCATTGTTGTTCTGCCTGCCAAAGGTTCAAACTCCGTTGGGGTGGTATTGTTGAATAGTTGTATCGGTTCCTTAGCTCCAATCAAAGCATTTACCCCTTGAATAAGTAGATGAAGTGTTAGTGCGAAAAGAGATGCTAGAATTAGCAATTTACAATTAGTAGGCCAAATGGATGAAAATGATGTAGTGGTATTTATCTAGGCTAATTAAATCAATTAAGAAAAAAGAGGATGGATAAAGAGGAAATGATGTTAATAAACCTGATTTAAGTGTATGACATCGATTAGGACATTTTTCAATGTCTACATTTGCCCCTCTTTGAAGCCCGAGATTACCTGCTGCTACTTTTGGTTCAAGAGCGATACTTCAGATAAAAAATTGTTGCCTAAAATCAAAAAAATAAAAAATTTCTAATTAGATGCTAACGAAAGGATAAAGTACGACTCCTGCCCCCTCGAGAAATGGTGGAAATTTTTGAATTTTGGGTTGATTTCTCAATAAGGTTAAAAGCTGCCCAAGGGTTGAGAAGGTTTAGGATACAAGAATAATGCCAAAAATACAAAAAATGATGCGAAATTAGGTCCAAATTGGCAAAATTGGTGAAAATGATAATAAACCCAATTAAAAAAGTTAAATTAGGGAAAAAAACCCCTTATTTTCTAGCTTAAATTGGTCAAGAGGGGTCATTTTCAATTCATTTGTGCATTCACACTTAAGAAATTCTTGCGATTTGAGCCCTAACCCTTCGATGAAATGGTGCGACATGAGCTTCCCTGACACATCTCTGATTGAGTTCGTGAGTTCCAGCGACTTCTAGGCGTAGGACCACTGGTATGTGATTTGAAACCTGATTTGAAATTTGAAATTTTGATGCATTTATTAGGCGTTAGAATTTATAATTTGGCAGCGTCACTATATAGTGACGCCCAAACTTCAATCGGTGTGCCCAAATGACAGATAGCGATGCATATGTATAGGGTGACACTTTTCAGGATTTGAATTTAGGATTTCAAATTTTAAATGGTGACACAGTCGTATCCGACGACACACTTTCCGATTTGAAAGTTAGGGTTAGGTTAGGCCAAATTCTAAATTGTGACGCTAGCTTTTCTGGCGATGCATTTTTCAATTTGAATTTTGAAATGCATCGGGCATCGCTATTTGAGTTTTGAATATAGCGACACATTTGTGATTTCTGAGCTAGAAATTCTAAATAACTTCAAATTTTGATGGTTTCCTAACACCATGCGCTTCATGGGTGTATGAGGTCTTCCCACCATTGATTTCTAGGGAGCATAGGCCCACGATACTTGAGAGATTGGGTGATCTGTCAGAGTTGCGCTAGGAGCACCTGGGAGAGATCAGATTGTGGTATATCGCATACACACCTGCTGTGAGGACACATTCGCCTATGATGACAACATTGTGCGAGAGATGGCACAACAAGACCTTGTCCTCTCACCTTCCAATGGGGGAGGCAATAGTTACATTGGATGACATGTGGTGGATTTTGTGGTTGCCTATCCACGGTGATCGTGTGATCTATGATCCCGATGCTGGATTTGATGCCTGTTTAGAGGTGATGTATATGGACCAGATTGTATTGGTCACCTCGTAGATTGACTTAGAGACATACAGAGGTCAGGTGTCGACATTCAGATTGATTGTTGCAACCATCATTTCAGGTTTGGTGGCTTCAGGTTTGGTGGCTCCAAATAAATGTGGTTGATTTTTCAGCCCAGGATGGGGTTTGGCGTGGCAACGAATGTTGTACCGAAGGACTCTTTTTGCGTGGGGGTCTGTGATGCTAGCCTCCTCGTACCATGATTTACATGAATTTGTGTATTGCAATGGGAGAGCCCTCGGTGCAGGTGTGACTCTCCTTCATATTTGGGCATGGGAGCACATTTTTGTGCTTTGGCCCATTGTACAGATGGCGGACATGGAGCCAAATGATCCCATCATATGGAGATATTGAGGTCCCATCACACTTAGGCACACATGATAGATTGGGCTCCCATACTGGAGACAGGTGATTAACGATATGACCATGTTCCGCTAGCGTCCATGGCTTCAGATGTCAGCCTGATTCGATAATGTACAATAACTTTACTTTTCCAAATAGACCCGATATATGCAGGGTCGAGAGCATACCATGATTGAGTGGTACCTTCCTGATAGAGTGGCCAGACAGTTTGGCAATGTAGAAGACAACCCCGATAATGTCTACTGGGCTATTTTTGTGAGATAAGCTAGAGAGGTCCTATCCTAGGGACCGATGATTCCGGCACCAGAGACCGTTGATAGTTTTTGCTAGCTGGTTACCCAGCCTTGGGTGTATGATCAGAGTCAGCCCATAGTGCAAACCACTCCAACTTACGATGCATGGTTCGTCCCACCACGATGACTTACAGATCTTAGAAGTGCTCCTCCCAGAGGCAGGCTACGAGGCAAAGGTGTCAAGGGCAGGGGATGGGGTAGCCAAGATGGCCATGATGGATAGGTTACATGGGCTATTCCAGTAGGACAACAACCTCCCCAACAACCTCAAATAGTGTTGAAATAGCTAGTGCCACCACCACCACTAGATCCATGAGATGCTCAAATACAACAGCTACAACAACAGGTGCAGGCTTTGATGGGTAAGCAAGACCAGGCCTGCCAACAGGTTTTGGTTGTGACTACTGGGCTAGACTAGGCTCAACAACAAGTGGTCGCGGTGACAGCTGAGAAGGATGCAGCTTTATAGAGAGTTCGGGATGTTACTAAGGAGAGGGATCAAGAGGTTGTGAGACGACAGTAGATAGAGGTCATGCTAGTAGCCACACATGGTCGAATTGTTTCAGCGAGATTATATAGAGAGGTTGTCATGGAGGCTGCATACTATAGGCAACATTATCACAGGGATGTTCCAGCAACTCTTCGTCAACTTGATTTTTCACAGCGTAGTGATGTGCATCCCCGTGTCGAGGATCAGCTTGAGCGGCAGGATGGAGAGGGTAGCAACCACCAAGGCTAGCTTTTTGATGTACACAAACTTTTTTGATTTTTCCCCATTCTTTATACTGATATGCATTCATGGGATCCTTTTTGATAGCCTCGTGGATATTGTACTTATTATTGATCTACATACATTGATCCAGATTTTTGTGCCATGACACATTTTTTGATATATATATGATACAGATACAGATTATTTATGCTATGATGTGTTGAATTTATTTCATGTATGAATGATGTATGGATGCTTATATATGATCATGTATGGATGCATTTTATTTATGCCTATGTGATATGCAATGTTTTGTTCTTTTTCATTATCTTTTCACGATATGATATGGATGGATGATTATGATATGCAGATGTTATGGATGCAAATGACATGGATGCATTTATTTTTATATATTTTCTATGCATGTTTTAATGATGATGATATATGCATATGGATGCAAATGCTTATGATATGCAATGATTTAAGATGCTTAGAATAACAAATCTATAATATTCCTTACAACTTAAATGATAATGCAGAATGTATGATGTGATATGCAGATGATTATGCTATGATTATGCTGATGGATGTTTTATGATTATGAGATGCATGTATGCTAATGGTTTTTGGATGTAGGATGGATGCATTGATGTTTCTTTTGTTGATTGCCATGATACCAGGTTAGCACGAAGAGAAGATAGAAGAATAAAGAATGAATGATCGTTGATTTTGATGATGATTGCTTCAAAATATCTAACAAGTCCATGATCCATCGAGACTTTATTAGAGATGGTGACAAGACAATGCAAAATGCAAGATGGGTACTCACACGTCGGGATTGGGATTTTTTGTCATTCCTTATTGTTTGATATAACACATAGATACGATGCATCAAGGTATTGATAACCAAGACGATTTTATATCTAGTGTAATGGACTTTGACTCGACAAGCAGATAGGATAGTTCTTGTTCACATCTTGAAATATGGTAACATCATTGGAATGTAAGTTAGAAGCTTAAAACATATTGGACAAAAGCATATGCAATAGTCAACAACATATCCCAAACAACCTTCCTACACACAACTAAGCAAGGTATGCATAAGATTATTTTACAAAGAGTATTCACAAGAACAAAAATGGCGAAGAATGTATTGATGCCCCATTCCTTTCTCTATAAATCATTTTGGATGAACATCATCGGTCCTACGAATGGGTCATTAAGATAAATCATAAAGAAAGTATCAAAGAGATAAACAACCAATGTTACATCTATAGCTCTGCCTAGTTTAAGTTTAGCTAAGGTGATATCTGATACTGATGTCCATCGTAGGAAGGATACATCCTAGGACATGTTGATCAAAGGGTTGTTTGATGTTGGGATAATGATGCTAAGATGAGCTTTTGATATAAACTTCACTGACGCATTTACCTATGATTTAGACTCTAGATTTTGACTTTTGAGTCTACACTTTACAACTTGCTATGTTTGCTTTCTACTTGTTTCACCAAAGGGTGAAGGTGATGATCATTTATTATGGGTGAAAGTTTATTGTAGGTGAAAGCAAGATGGGATGGATGGAATTTTGGATTTTTTGGAATATTTTGAGGCTTTTTTTGGTATTTTGAACTGTTTTGAGGTTGTTTTTGATCTTTTTGAAAGTTTATATGGATGTTTAGGTTTTTTTGATTTTTAGAAATTTGTTCGAGGGTCTTTTGAGCGTTTTCTATTGTTTTTGTGTTTTAATTTTTGAATGTTTTTATTGTTTTTGAATATTTGGATGTTTTGGGATTTTAGAGTTTTAAGAGGTTTGACCAAAGAACCTAACCTAAAGACCTATCCTAGGGTCCTCAGGAGCTGATCAAAGATTAGCCTTACCTACGTTATACACACAGAGACCATGTAGTTTGACTGACTTGACCCATTTACAAGACCAAGATATGAACAAACAAGAGACAACAACTAATTACAACTTGACTGCTAAGGCCGACCTAAATTGTCTCCGGGCACATCGATAGCCATTCCTACTTTCAAGCTTCGGAGACAACATGGATTCGACAAGGGCTTTGTTTTTGGATTTTCGATGTTTGACCTTTTTAGGATTTTGATGTTTTGTGAATGTTTTGGATTTTTCCTTTACAATTTTCTAAATGTTTTTGGATTTTAGCTATACAGGATTTTGCAATTGTTTTTGGATTTTGTGGATAAGATTTTATGAATGTTTTTGGTGTTTTCTGATAAGATGTCCCATGACCTCAAGATATACAAGAACCTGATTGTGATGCATAATGAAATTCCCCCAGTGTGATATGTTAGCCTACTTCGATAAAGGCATGATAGACTAACTTTGGAATATGCCAGAAGTAATGCTAAAAGAGTTCCTTGATACCTATACGATTGACAAACCATGATAAGGACGAATGGAGGATGAATACTTAATGCAAATAATGATAGGCCAAGGATAAATAATAGATGGAATGCTTTTATTCACATAGAGCCCTTGTTTGCCGGGTTTTCCGCAAGGTCACTTGCCCAAAGAGATGCCACCCATAAAGTGGTTTTACTCACTAGGAATGATTTTTTTCTTACTTTTTCAATCCTTTCTCATTTTTTGGACTTTGATTTTTGATTTTTTTGTATTTTTACATTTGATTTACACCCTTCATGTTTAGGCATATATTTTTTTGAGATGCAAGTTGTTGATTGGCTCCTACAAGGGTTCACCTTCAGGGGTTGACAGTTGGTATGCTCCTAATCCATAGCTTGCTCTGATGACAAAGGGAACCAACCAGTTAGGCTCAAAATTTCCTTTGCTATCTTGATTTGGAAGGTTCTTCTAATTTTTTTTAAGACAAGATCGCCTACCTTGAATGACTGACATTTGATTCTCTTGTTATAGCTCTATTTTAGTTAGTTTTGATATACTTACAAGTGATTAAGGGCATAAAAATGACTTTCATCCAGGAATTCTATCTCATTCAGTCAAGACACTCTATACTCTTCCTCAGTTATTAGATTCTTCAGTGACACTCGCAATGATGGGAACTCAACCTCAATAGGCAAGATGGCCGATCCATGGGCGGGAGAAAGGGGTTGCTCCTATAGGTGTGCGGATACTGGTTTGATAAGCCCAAAGAGCAGGATTTAGCTACAGATGCCAGTCATGACCAACTTCATTAACTATTTTCTTCAGGATTTTCATGATAGTTTTGTTCGTTGCTTCTGCTTGGTCGTTGCCTTGGGGATAGTATGGGGTAGAGAATTGATCTTGGATATTGAATTTTTGGCACATTTCTTTCACATCCTGATTCTTGAATGGGGTTCCATTATCGGAAATGAGGGTTTGTGGTACACCATAATGGAGAGATTAGGTAGTCGGGATGAACTGGCTATTTGCTTCCCCGTTATGTAGGTCATAGGGATGGCTTCAACCCACTTAGTAAATTACTTTGTGGCAGTTATGATAAACTTATGGTCATTGGATGAGGTTAGAGTGATTTATTCTATGAGGTCAAGTCCCCATTGCGAAAAGCCATGGTGTGATCATTGGATGCAATTCTTGAGCTGGAGAATGAATCAGATCCCCATGTTGTTGACACTAGATACATTTCTGCACATATTGATGAGCTTCTTTTTCCATGGTTGGCCAATAGTACCTCATCCTCAACAGTTTCTTGGCTAAGGTCATTCCACTAGTATGTGACCCACATATGCCATCGTGTAATTTTGTTAAGGTAGTTAAGGCTTCCTCTTAGTTAAGACATCATAGTAATGTCCCTTCGATGCTTTGACAGTAGTAAAGGGTATCACCTAGGATCATGAATCGAGATGCCTTTTTGACAAAGGTCTTTTAAGGTTCAAGGTGATGTTTGATGGAAGGGTTCCTCTATTAAGGTAAGTAAAGATGTCATGGTACCATGGGGATCCAAGACCAACAATGACACATGCAAATTAAAATTATGAGATTTCGAAAGTTGGTACAAGAAGTTGTTCTACCAAGAATTCACATTAAAGGATGTTGTTTAGCATGTCTAGTAATGATCCGATTGTTGCCATAGCATCTGCTGCTCTATTGTTCATGCGAGGAATTTGCTCAAAAGTTATGTCTATAAAAAGATCTTTGAGATTGTCCACCATCTTCTTGTAAGGGGTGAGCTTGTCATCTTTAGTTTGATAGTTGTCATTGACTTGGTTGATAACCAGTTGTGAGTCCCCATAGAATTTCATCTCTTGTATCTGCCACTAGACTGCTATCCTAAGACCTGTGATCAAGGCTTCATACTCAAAAATGTTATTGGT
>VDFB02193867.1:235593790-235955143 GCA_007258455.2 Sequoia sempervirens
TGCACTTCTCTAAATGAGCAAAACAACTAAGAAATATGAAAAACAAAATATCAAGAACACCTCAAGATTAGCCAAAAGAGAGATAGAATAAGAAAGGAAATGGATAAACAAAATAGAAACAATATCACCTTCCTTGCTGTTGATTTCTCCTTGATTGACCCTTGATTGGAATGGATTGTGTGCTCCTTAGATGATGGATTGAGTGACTAAGATGCAAGATTCTATATGCAAGATGATTAACAAAGATGGTTGAATGATTGAAAAGGCTTGAGGATTCAAATGGACAGCATGTAGTTATCAAAATGCAAAGTGTTGGAAATGCCCTTGAGGAGGGGGGATTTATAGGAGAATTTGAATTCTCTAGAGAATTCAACGGTCAAGATTGCTCCAACAAGGCCAAGATGAAGGGCTATGGTGGGTTGAGAACCCACAAGCCCTCACATCTTGAAATGTGGAGGGTGAAGTGGACAAGAGGATATGAGGTGGAGATGAGTTTTCAAGAAGGTACATGAGGTGGAAAAGGACATGCACCTTGGGGAGTGAGGAGATTTTACAAAAGGATTTCTTGTCCCCAAGTGGGAGTGAAAGGACATTTGAGAATTTTAGAATTCCTCAAAAATCTACATGGGAAAAGGAAAGGTGGTTGGGAGGATAAATGTGAATTAAAAATTCACATTCATAAGATGATCTAGAGGATAAAAGGTGGGTTCTAAAAAGGTGGGACTTGGTCACATGTGGAGATTGTGACAAGTCCAAGGTTGGTCACATGTGAAGATTGTGACAAGTCCAAGGTTCTAGAAGCCTTGGAAGGATGGAATGTGAATTAAAAATTCACATATAAAAGAGGGGAATCTAGGAAGAATAAAAAGGAATTAAAAATTCCTTGGAGAATGATTAGGCTTAATTAATCAATAATTAGAAGAATAAATAAGGATTAGAAGCCAACTTGTAAAAGTTGGAGGATGTGACACATCCTAATCAAGGATTAGGCATGTGCACATCCCTAATGAAGAAATTAGGAAATGGATTAGGATTAGATGAAAATGACATGTGAGGAATTAAATAAATGTAATATTTATTTAATTTATTTGAAGAAAAGAGGATTAAGGAGGGTAAGGTATTTAATTATTAATTAAAAACCTTAGAGATTTGGCAGAATTAAAGATATTGATTAAATAATAGTAATATTACTTAATTAACTCGGATAAGAGGATGTTTAGACGAAAAGTGATAAATTTGGATAAATTAAGTGTCCAAATTTGGATGTCTACAGTTTCAACATTTTTTTTGGTATCTGGTGGGATCAGGGCCCTTTTCCTTGTTTATATAATGAAAAATAAGAAATTAAGAAAAAAATCTTATATCATTTAGAAATAAATAAAAATAATCATAATATAAAATTTAAATGACAACATAATAAATTATTATATTATTTAAGTTTATTTGTGGAGTATGACTTCTTTATGGCTACTTTTTCTCCTTGATTTAGGGATCATGGGTATTAGAATAACTAATTTTTCTCTTTAATTTTCAAATTTTACAATAAGATCTCAAATATTTCAACCAATAGAATTGTATAAAAGTAAATTTTAAGATATTTTTGCTTAATTTTTTTGATAACCAATTATGATTGCAATAGTTGGTGTAAAAAATATGTAAAAAATGGCAAAAAAAAATTCACGTTTATGCTTTGTAAAAATTCACCCTTAACACCCAAAATTTTTTAGCCAATCATTTCAACAACTTGTTAGTAACTAATTAAACAATTAAAAACAACATTTATTGCAATAGCACTGACTAACGACAAGTACTAATAAGAGATTGTATACAATGTGTTACAAGTATGAAGGTGTTGTCATTGATGTCAACAGGATGTCTATTGAATAGTGTTGTCATTGATGTCAACTGTGTTGTTGCATGAAGAAAATGTCGAGGATATTGAGAAAATTGAGAAGAAGAGGAAAACAGGTTGTTGCATGTTGTGCATGTGTAGTTGAGATATTGAGGAAGTGTTGTGAGTACATGGAGCTATCTTTTTGTTGCAATATTTGGAGATAATTTGGAATGAAGTAATGAGATAAGATGATGTCTTTGGTACTTGATTTCCAAGTGCTTTTGAGAAAATTTGATAAACAGAGAAAACAGTGTTGTACAAGTGTTTAGAATGTGCTCTGCATTTCTTCTATATTGATGTTGTGCCTGCATGGATTTAGTATGTTGGTTGAGGTTGTCGGAGGTTTCTATATTCATAATTTTAGGTTTTGGATCGTTGGTAAGAGAAAGTTGTGGTTACCAATATGGAAATTGGTTTTGCAGTATTGTACAGAGGTTTCAGGGAGAAATGTATTTGCTCCACATTTCTCCACAGTTTCTTTTCAGAACTTGTGGTTTTGAAGGAGAGTTAATGGTGTTTTTCTCTTGTTTGTGTCAAGAGGATTCGTGGTTAGGTGTATCAGAAGTTTCAAAAGCTTGTACTTAATGTTTAAATGAGTTTTAATAGGTAAGGGACAACTTGATGTCTACACTACATTTGAATATGTTCAAGTATTAATCAATGCATAGCGTGGCTTGTGAGACTTAATTTTAGGTCTTGCTTAAGTGTTGTTTTGGTCCCCTTTCATTCCTATCCACTACAGGAATGTTTAGGTGCCGACCTAATTTGAATTTGTAAATATAATGGATAAAATGTTGACCTTGGAGAAGATGTTTAAGGTTGAGGTTGATATGAATAAGAGTGGAATTGTTGTGAGTTGTGTGTGCATGAAGAGAGAAGCAAGATAGATGCAAGATTAATGCAAGTGATGTGTGATTGATGTGAATTTGAGCAAAGCAGTGTGAACTTCAAAGTATTGGATTCCTGAATGCAGTGAGTTGAAGGTGTCTGAAATCTTTCAAATAGGGCTACAAAAGTGTTGGAGCATTGTGGTGGATTCCTTGTTGCATTGAGAATGTGTTCTCTATGTAACATTTCTCTTCTATCTTCTTGTATTTCCTTTTGTGGCAGTGAGCCCTAGTTGTGAGCTTTTTTGGACATTGTGTCCTATTCTAGCAATGAGCCCTTTTGTACCAATTTTTCAATTACTTATATTGTGAGCTAATCCCCATCGTGGTTTTTCCCTCATTGTATTTTCCACATAAATCTGGTGTTCTCTTGTGTATGGTTTTGTTATTTCAGTTTCTGTTATCTGCATTTCATGATTAATAATTATAATAGAATAAGGGTTTATTGAATGCATGTGGATCTAATTACTGTTGTGGGTATTGATGTTTTAGTTTGCTACAACTAATTCACCCTCCCTTTTAGTTGTCTTGTTCATTCAACAATTGGTATTAGAGTGAGGTTCCTTGGATAAGAGATTAATCGCTTGAGGTAGATCTGAGATGACGAACAACCTTACTTTGGAATGCCTAGATTCGATAGCATTAAATTATGCATTCTGGAAGACAAAGATGGAAGGATATCTGTGAGTTTAGGGATTTTAGGTTGAAAAGGCTTATCAGACTACCTATATTCCACCTCCAAATGGTCCAAGTACAAGTGTAGAGATTAAGGCGCATGAGGTCAATGCTAAGGCAAGATTTATTATTGTGAACAGTCTTTCAAATACTAAATTGGTAAAAGTTATGAGTTTAAAGACTGCTAAAGAGGTTTGGGATAAGCTGGAAAGAATTTATGAAGGAGATGAAAAAGTCAAACAAGCAAAGTTGCAAAATTTGAAGGCACAATTTGAGACCCTACATATGTTTGAAGATGAAACAATCAAAATCTACATGCAAAGATTTGATGAGTTGGTGAGTGCAATGAGAGGTCTTGGTGCACAAGTCAAAGAATCTAAAGTGGTAAAGAAATTTCTTAGATCTCTTCCCGATTCTTATAGTGAAAAGGTGTCTACTATTGAGGAAATTGCAAATCTTGATACTTATTCTAGATATCAGATGATTGGTACACTAACTTCTTTTGAAATGAGAAAAAAAATTGGTTTGAAAAATGTTATAACTATAGAGATTGCTTTCAAATATGGAGTATTAGAAAAGGTTGAAGATTTAGATAAGGAAGATCTTGATGACGTGGAAGCTAACTTTTTAAGAATAATGAAGAAGGGCAATGATAAGTACCAAGGTAAACTACCTTTTAAATGTTTTAGCTGTGGTGGTATAGGTCATTATGCTTCTAGATTTCCAAGGAGAGTTGTAAACAATAAGAGCAAGGAGAATAAAGGAAAGATGATTAAGAAAGCTTATTATGTTAGAGAAGATGTTGGTAATTTTTATGATGAATATGATTATGGAGACTTTGGTGACAATGAATGCTTGTTCATGACTATTAAAGAAGGATCTAGTTCTACTAACTCTGAAAGTTGTGTGAAGGAATGTATTTTGGAGAAGAAGGATAAGGTTGAAGGTACTTTGGTATCTTATTTTCATGCTAAAAAGGATAAGAATTACCGGGTTTCTGACAGTGGCTCCTCTAATCACATGATCAAAGACAAGAGTAAGTTCGTTAAACTTGAGAAATATGATGGAGGGACTAGTTAAATTTGGAGATGATTTAGGAGCTAGGATTTGTGGAATAGGTTCAATCAGTTTTGATGGAAAGAATAACACTGATAATGTTTACTATGTTAAGGGTTTAAGGCATAACCTTTTGAGTGTTGGAAAAATGTGTAGCAAGGGATATAATATTGTGTTTAAGGATGAAACATGTGAGATCATAAAAGGGTCTGGAATTGTGATTGATGCTGGTAAGAGAACAAATGGAAACATTTATCAGCTTAAGGGTGTTGATGGACATTGCTTTAAGTTGCAAATTAGTGACAGTTGGTTATGGCATTAGAGGATGTGTCATATGAATTTTGATAATTTGGTGAGAATTAGTTCAGTTCATGCAGTGAGAGACCTACCTAGAATCATGGAGCCTATCAATGTTGTTTGCAGATATTGTTAGTTTGGAAAGCAAGTAAAGAGTAGTTTCAAGGGGAAGGAACAATTTGCTACCAGACTATTGGAATTAGTTCATATAGATCTTTATGGTCCTACAAGGGTGAGAAGTCTACAAGGTGATAGGTACTTTATGCTTTTGATTGATGATTATTCTAGAATGACATGGGTTACATTTCTTAGAGAGAAATATGATGCACTAGATAAATTCAAGGCATATAAAGCTATGGTTGAGAATGAAATGGATCTAAAAAATCAAATGTTTAAGGTATGACAGAGATGGTGAATTCACCTCCAATGAGTTTAACATGTTTTGTGAAGTTCACAGAATAAAGAGGCATTTCTCTACCCCTAGAACTCCTTAGCATAATGGAGTGGTTGAAAGGAAAAACCAGACAATTCAAGAAGTTGTTAGGACTATGATGAAAGAGGAAAATCTATCAAAATTTTATTGGAGAGAAGCTATTCATGTTGTTGTTTACATACTTAATAGAGTTCAAGCTAAAGCTAACAACATAAAGACCCCCTATGAGTTATGGTTTGGAAGGATTCCTACTGTGAACTTGTACTTTAGAGTATTTGGAAGCACATGTTATATCAAAAGAGAAGAAGAAAACTTAAGAAATTTTGATGCAAGGTTTGATGAAGGTATCTTCCTTGGATATTCTACTAAAAGAAAAGCTTATAGATGTTACAACAAAAGGCTGAGAAAGATAGTCGAAAGTGAAAATGTCAAGGTTGATGAAAATTTGCAGAATTCAATTGTAGTGGATGGATATATTTCAGATGAACCTGATTGCAGAGAAATAGAAGAAGAAAAAGATGATGAAGAAAGTGCAGAATGAAGAGGAAGAAACTTTGGAGAAGACCCCTAAGACCCCTAAGTATGTACAAAAGAATCATTTCGAAGAACAAATCATTGGAGACAAAAGGAAAGGTGTATTGCCAAGAATCAAAGCTACTGAAGTTAGGGTAAATATGTGTTTACTTTCTAAAGTTGAACCTAAAATAGTGAGTGAAGCATGCAAGGATGAACATTAGATGAAGGCGATGAAAGAAGAACTTATGCAAATTGAGAAAAATCAAACTTGGGAATTGGTTCCTACATCGGCAAACAAGAATATTATTGGAACTAAGTGGGTATTCAGAAACAAGTTGAATGAGAATGGAGAAGTGGTAAGGAATAAGGCAAGACTTGTGTGTAAGGATTACTCACAAGTGGAAGGAATAGACTTTGAGGAGATATTTGCTCCTGTGGCTAGGATGGAAGCTATCATAATGTTTTTGGTATTTGCAACATACATAGACTTTAAAATTTATTAGATGGATGCGAAGTCTACTTTTATGAATGGTGAATTGGAAGAAGAAGTTTATATGGAACAACTGGAAGGATTTCAATTATCAGATCAACCAGATATGGTATGCAAATTAAAGACACTGTATGGGTTGAAGCAATATTCTAGAGCTTGGTATGAAAGATTGTACAAATATTTGAAACAATATGGATTCAATAAGGGCACTACAAATAGTAATATTTATTTTAAAATTGAGGAAGAAAAAATCTTGATAGTGGTTATTTATGTGGATGATATTATATTTAATGGAAATGAATCTATGTGTAAGAAATTTGTTGAAGAGATGCAGAAAGAGTTTGAAATTTCAAGTTTGGGGAGATGAATTTCTTCCTTGGGTTACAAATCAATCAAAAAGATAAAGGGATTTTCATTTCATAGTCTAAGTATGTCAAAGAGATGTTGAAGAAGTTTGGAATGGATGACTCCAAACTTGTATGCAATCCTATGGTGACTGGTTGTAAATTGAGAAAAGATGATTCAATTCACCTAAGGCTAATTAGAGAAAATATAGATCTATGATTGGTGGACTGCTATATCTAATTGTTACTAGACTAGATATCATGCATGTAGTTTGTCTTGTGGCTAGATTTCAAGAAGATCCTAGAGAAACACATGTTGTAGTAGTAAAGAGAATATTCAAATATTTAAAAGGCACTCCGGATTATGGCTTATGGTATCATAAGGATATTGATTTCACATTAAGTGCTTATACAAATGTTGATTGGGTTGGTTGTGTTGATGACCAAAAAAGTACAAGTGGTGGCACATTCTTTCTTGGATGTAGATTGGTGTCATGGTTGAGTAAGAAGCAAGATTTAGTTTATTTTTCTACTGTAGAGGCTAAGTATATTGCGGAAAAATCATGTTGTACACAGGTGTTGTGGATGAGACATACAATGAAGGATATCAGAGTTGTATATGACAAGCCCATATCTATCTTTTGTGACAATATAAGTGCAATTAATATTTCAAAGAATTTAGTGATGCATTCAAGGACAAAGCATATATCTATTAGGTATTACTTTATGAGAGGGAAGGTTATGGAGAATGAGGTGAAAATTGAGTATGTACCTACAAAGGATCAGATTGCTGACATATTTACTAAGGCTCTTCCTAAGGATACTTTTGAATATCTTCGGGAGAGATTGTGGGTTATTACCCCTCCTTCATTGAATTAGATGCATATGGAGGTACATTAGTCCAGTGGATCTATGGATCTATTCCTTGTTTGGACTGATGTTGGTGGTTACCTCTCAAAGGGAGTAGGTAGTTTCATGTGTTGTCATTGAGTTGCTGATTTGATTGGGTATACTCCTAAGGAGGATTATTTAGAGCATGCATGTTGGTTCAGTGTCAAAGGGGGAGAATAATGCAAATTTTTTATCCTTTTCCATTGATGTCAAAGGGGGAGAAAGTATCATGTGAAAAAGTGTAAGGTATCAGTGAAGAAATTTGTGCGCATTGTCAAATCATTCAGGGAGAAAATAAAGTGCATTTAGAGTTGTTGTGTTGTCTTTGATGGGTTTTCACATCATGTGTTGACATAAATGACAAAGGGGGAGATTGTTGCAAGTATGAAGGTGTTGTCATTGATGTCAACTGGATGTCTACCGAATTATGTTGTCATTGATGCCAACTATGTTGTTGCATGAAGAAAATGTCGAGGATATTGAGAAAATTGAGAAGAAGAGGAAAACAAGTTGTTGCAGGTTGTACATGTGTAGTTGAGATATTGAGGAAATGTTGTGAGTACATGGAGCTATCTTTTTGTTACAGTATTTGAATATGAGTTGGAATGAAGTAATGAGCTAAGATGATGTCTCTGGTACTTGATTTCCAAGTTCTTTTGAGAAAAAATGATAAACAAAGAAAATAGTGTTGTGCAAGTGTTTAGAATGTGCTCTAGATCGTTGGTGTAGGAGCACCCTGTTAAATGAATGCCTTCAAAAGGAAAATTTGTAAGAGTTTGAATCTTCAAATGTAACAAACATTGTAATAGGTCATGAGAGGTCATATTTGATGTATTTACAATCTCAAACAGGTCTTAGGTGGTCAAAATATTGGAAAAAGCAAAAACTTGCAAAAATTACTAAAGTTGACAATGCAATATTGTAAAATGCAACAAAAAGAAAAAATCAGGAATGTGAAGTCATATGTGGAAAAGGAAAGGATTGGTCGAAGAAGTTGATGGGGAAGTTACAAAATTGATTGGAAACATCTATATAAGCATTTTTAAGGCAAGCACATGATCATCTTTTGTATTCTTGAAGATTTATTACCAATAAAAGTACCTTGTTAGTAATTTTTAGAGTTTCTTTCTATTACTTTTCAATTTGCATTGTCTGTACAAAAGTTTAGGGATTTAAATATTATTTTTCTTGATAGGACAAAGAGTTAGCATTCATTTAAATCCAATTGGGAGAGATTTGATTGAGTAAAACAACTGTTTGAATGCATTGTTTGTAGTTCAGTTTGTAACCATAGAATAGGGGTTTTTAGAGTCTTCTAACGAATTATTCCTCCGTCCCATCGATGTAGGTTTAGTTGGTCGATGGGATGGATTGAGTAGGGTCTATTTGTTATGTTCATTTTGTGTGTGTGTGTTAATAAATGCAGGGGAAGCCAAGAAATCAAGGCTAAAGTTGTTTTTCCTACAGAAAAACAAAATTTTCCTCATAAAAAGCATGGCTCCAAGGTGGTATTTGATGCAAAAGCCTATGTGAAGGTTGGGAATCAGTTTCAATAGTTTGTGTAGGCCTTTTGGGGGATGTTTGAAGTAGGGGATAAGTAAAATATCATTTGGAAGGATGATTTCCCTTAAACCCCTGTTTGCTAGTGTTAGAATGGCAAGAAATTAGGGTTTTGATAATTGATGCTATTAAGAGACTTCTAATTTGTAAAAGTGGTTGATTTGAAGGTTTTGAGACTTGAATCACTGCTTCTCAAGGTTAATTCATGATTTGGATTTGTTTTGTTGTTGGTTGCTTCACAAAAGTGACCTAATTTTATGCATTTCTAGTGGTACAGTCATGTTTTCAAACATTCTTTTCAAAACAAGTGCTATTGCTTTTAAAGTATGTTAAATTTGAGAAAAATGGGTTTCTGGATCTATGAATAGCTTATGGGGCTTTGATGTGGGCTTGATGATATACCCGTTTTAGTTGTTTTGCAAGGCTAGTAAAATATTAGTGTTTGCATGCAAGAAATTGAGATTTTGATGGAATGATGATTTGAGTGATGGATTTTGTTTGGAAACTGCCTAATTGATGTTTTCAAGGATGTCCCAATGCTTGGACAATTTTTAGAAATCAATTTTGTTGTCTTGGTGATTTGAACTATGTGAAGTCATGGTGCAAAGTGATGGTTTGAGGATGCATGTTGATCAATTCAAGTGTTTCAAAGGTTTGTCTCAAGGTAATTGTTTTGCATCAGCCAATTTGATGATGGTAACAGTGAATCAGTGTCAGATAAAGGATTATAATTAAGATTGAGTGAAGGTAGCCCTTTGCCTTGTTTGGATCATAGTTGCAAAGAGATGTTATTTGGTGAATGCTGGTTTTGCTGGTTGGTTAAGTGTTCTTTATTTAGGTTTATGCAATGTTTCAGTTAATCTGATGAAGGATTAATTTGTATTTGAGTTTGATGAAAGTATTGAATAATGGTTTGGTGATTGGGCTTATTGGTAGCCTTACGAAAGTTAAAGGAAATTGATGGATTTTGTTGAAAAGTTAAGTGAACCAATGGTGATTGTTCAATTTGATCTTCTCAGTTTGAGTTTGGGTCTGAAGTACCCTGATGGTTGATTGTTTTGGTAGATTCGCTTACATCAATTGTGCTTCACATTTCTTCCGTATTGATGCTATTCCTGTGCAAATTTAGTATGTTGGTTGAGGTTGTTAGAGGTTTCTATATTCAGAATTTTGGGTTCTAGATCATTGGTAAGAGAAAGTTGTGGTTACTAGTATGATAATTGGTTTTGTAGTGTTGTACATAAGTGTCGGGGAGAAATGTATTTGCTCCACATTTCTCCGTAGTTGCTTTTCAAGACTTGTGGTTTTGAAGGAAAGTTAATGGTGTTGTTCTCTTATTTTTTTCAAAAGGATTTGTGGATAGGTGTATCAGAAGTTTTGGAAGCATGTAATTAATGTTTAAATGTATTTTCATGGTAACGACTGACCTAGTGTCTACACTACATTGAGATATGTTCAAGTATTAATTGATGTGTAGAATGGCATGTGAGACTTAATTTCGAGTCTCGGTTAAATGTTGTTTTGGATCCCTTTCATTCCTATACGTCGCAGGAATTTTTAGGTTCAAACCTAATTTGAATTTGTAAATAGTACAACAGATAGAATGTCGACCTTGGAGAAGATGTTTAAAGTTGAGGTTGATATAAATAAGAGTGGAATTGTTGTGATTTTTGTGTGCATGAAGAGAGAAGCAAGATAGATGCGGGATCAATGCAAGTGATGTGTCAGTGATGCGAATTTGAGCAGAGCAGTGCGAACTTCAAAGTATTGGATTCATGAATGCAGTGAGTCGAAGGTGTCCAAAATATTTCAAACATGACTGTGAAAGTGTTGGAGCACTGTGGTGGATTCCTTGTTGCATTGAGGAAGTGTTCTCTATGTAACATTTCTCTTTTATCTTCTTGTATTTCTTTCTATGGTTGTGAGTCTTTTTGGATAGTGTGTCCTATTCTGGCAGTGATCCCTTTTGCACCAGTTTTGCAATTACTTATATTGTGAGCTAATCCTCATTGTGGTTTTTTCCTCATTGGGTTTTCCACATAAATCTAGTGTTCACTTGTGTATGGTGTTGTTATTTCAGTTTTTGTTATCTACATTTCATGATTAATCATTATAATAGAATAAGGGTTTATTGAATGCATGTGGATCTAATTACTATTGAGGGTATTGATGTTTTAAATTGGTACAACTAATTCACACCCCCTCTTAGTTGTCTTGTTCATTCAACACAATGCTCATCACAGTAAATATACTAAAGGAATCAAATTGTATTATGTTAGAGGACCTTTCTTGAATATAGGGTAAATATGTTGTGTTTTTTTAAAATTGTTAGAGGACCTTTCTTGAATACATGACAAATACATTGTGTTTTTTAAAAATTTCTAGAGGACCTTTCTTGAATACATGACAAATATGTTGTGTTTTTTAGTAGTTATGACCCTGCTTTAAAATTACAAGTGAAATTATTTTCACTTATGTAATTCACTTGCATTGTATTTAGGAAGAAGATTTAATAGTTTCCCACATGCCAATAATAATTATGGTATTGTGTAGTATTACTTGTAAAGTTATGTTTGTAATTAAAAATAGATAAAAAAAAATCTATTTTCTCAAGTCACATTTAATTAACAACTAATTATATGATGACTATGAGGTAATTAGTAATACATGTTTTGATGCAGATGTTTTTGTCTATTTTTTTATTTTTTAGATATTTTTAGATAACTAAGTGAAGATGTAGCTGATGTGGCCACATTGATACATAAAATCCTAAACAATAGCCTTAAGCTCTTAACTTACCCATATGTTGACAAGTGTTTTTGCACATCACAACACAAACAAAATGCTAAGTATTTTATCACTCTTGAAACAAAAAATTTCATGACTTGAAAAGATTACCCCAAGGCTTCGTTTGTTAGGTCTTCACTTTGCAAAAATGACTAAGTGATTCAATGTATATTGTTTAACAAGATACCTTATAGTTTCCTCACTAGAACTTGATGACAAGGGTTTGGAATGATTTGAACTTAATATGAAACCCTAAATATATTCCCAAATTTGAAATTTGGAAACAATCTTTAACACTTGATTTTGCAATTTATGTAATGGTTTCTTCCTATATTGACTCAATGCTCAAATAAAATTCAAAATAATAGGGTAGGAGGAAACTAAGTTAAGTAACCCTAAGGACAATGGAAATAATGATTCAATGCTTCAGATAGATGAATCTCTCAGAAACCATTTCTTTCTTAATCAGAGGTAAACTCACAATGCTACAAGAACAGTGAAATCTTCAATGGTAATGAAATATTTTAATATCATAAACAATCATCTAAGAACCCAATTTTGGTGCAACTCAAATAAATCTTCACAATTGAACTAATATCAAATCAGGTTCGGACTAACCATGTAAAACAAATCACAATCAACTAACCACAAATTGTATGAACCAAAGATCTATTAAATATCTTAGCACTTCATCATTATCATAACTGAACTTTTATCTAATATTGAAGAAAAGGAACCATGCAAACATAAGTTCAATCACAAGTAAAGACACCAAAATCCAATGCTTGCTTGTATTAATTTCAAATATTTGGTCTCAAAAATTATAGTTTCAACAACCTTTTATAATGAGAGCATACTACCTTTTATAAGCAAGGACAACAAAACCTAGAGCATAACCAATGGTGACGATCATCTCAACACCAAGGGTCAAGATTACATGGGAATTTAATATTTGAAGCATATTAAATATTCATTACATTATCTCTAATTGAATTTTGTTACAATCTTTCTTGGTAATTACAAAATTATAGTTCAAGCTACAATAACACAATTTTCATACAATCATCATTGAATTCTTGATTATCTATCCCATGAAATTTGGGACACAAGTTCCCAAAAATGTACCTTTGGACCGACCTAAAAAAGCAAAGTTGCATTGACACCTTTCACAAGCATTTCTCATCAATAATAATCCTACCCTCAGATTTCTCTTTAACTACAAATTTTACAAAAGTTGTCAAAGTAGGAGTGACCTCCTCTAGTTGTGGGTAAGTTACAACATGAATGATGTAACATTGAGTATCATATTTCTCAATTAATTGGTTGTGTGAATTCATCCACACTGGTTATTGATCAACAAATTTTTTTATTTTAACCTAAATTTTGAAAGCTTCATCTAAATAATCTAGAGGTAATTCATAATTCTACTCTTTGCAAATATGCAATTTCCACTGTTGCCTCAACTCCTGAACATCTAAATGTTTAGTTGGATCAATTTCCATCTTAGTTAACTCCTTAAAAAATGAGCCACATGAATCCAAAACTTCCTTTATTTAAACATTGATTTTATTTACCTCCCTCCCCACTTGACACATAATTTATATTCTAAAGCTCATTGCATGTGTCCAAAAGTGGGGCTCTTTGAGTTTATCCCTACTCAAAATACCTTTCTTTAAAAAAACATCATTAGGAAGCCTCTTCATGGTTTCTAACTTTGGGAATAGCATATCATGAAATATCCCATTATCTATGCAATCCTCAGACAATTTTTTCACTTCTTCCTTAAGGACAAGAAAAGTATTTTGCACCTGAATGATAGTATCAATAACTTTATTCCCTTTATAAAAAATATGATTCAATCCTGAGTGAATTGGGCCCATGATTTCATCTTTTCCATCTTATCAACATCATCTTTTTATAAGACCACATGAGTCACTACTTTACCTTGCTCACTTTGAATAGGGGTTACTAAGTGATTAATAAAAGTAGTTAACTTTGCCACTTGAGTTCTTAATTAAAATTTAACAACCTTCTCTTTATTCATTATTTGCACAATGTTGTCAACGGACACCTGGAGCTCTTCTATTTCCTGCACTCTATTGCTAGGACCCAAATTAATAGAAGAAATATTAAAATCTTTAGATGAAATGATTTTACTATCTTTGTCCTTAGTAGAGGTGGCCACATGCAGGATCTTTGATCCAAAGACATCTTTGGTCATATGAGACCTTATTTTTTCCTTCTTTCTCTTTGGCCTCTCTATCATGTTAAGAAGGTTCTCTAAACTCAAATTAGGGGTTTCAATCACAAGTTGCTTATGACTCAATTGTCCTTGCAACCATTCTAGAGAAATTGTTTCCTCAACATACTATTCATGTTGGTATGGTGGAGGAGAAACATTGACATGGATGTTTTCTACATTTACATTTATTTCCTCCATAGATATCTATTCAACTCTAGGCTCTGTATCGGGCACCTTTTCTAATTGCATCTCATGTGAAACATGAATCTCATCCTCGGGGCTCAAATTAGCAATGCTATCCTTAAAATTTCTCATCATCCTCCATAGGAGGAATGATAACTTTAAGAAACCCCCCTCAAGAAGATATATAAAATCTTGGAAAAAAATTCATTTTTTGGAAAAAAATATTAATTTCTATTAGAAAATCTTTCCTTTTTATCAAAAAAATATATTAATTTTATTGATGATTTTTTTAAATCACTAAAATTTTGTAGAAAATCTTGACAAATCTTGGAAAATAATAGAGAAATGCATTAATTATGATGGGGAATCCTTCCATTTACAATTAATAATTCTTATGGAAAAGTAGGGGCTTAAGGGTGGAAATGATCAATGAGTTTAAGGGGAAGACTATAATATTTAGTTGCCACCATTTATTTAAAATATAATCTAATGGACCTCATTGTATTCCACAAGGTAAAATGCATGTGTGATCTGTAATGCTCATGGTGCCCAAAATTTCTTTTGTTTCAAGCCCCGTGAGCATTACAAATTATAGGTACATTTTACCTAAGTACAAAATACAATGAGGGCTATTAGATTATATTTTAAATAATGGAGGCAACTAAAGATTGGAAATATGGCCCTAATGCAACTAATAATTATGATATACTATTGGTAGATTAATTTAGATTTCTTCTATAACTTATAAAATTGAGGTGAAATTGATCTAATCATGTATCAAATATTGTAGCAATTTTTTGACTTAAAATTTTTAATAAAATAAATTCTTTAGCAATTTAAAAAATACTAAAATAGAATTTTGTAAAAATGTGGCGATTCAGGTCCTATTAGAACTTGAAATATTAGCCAAATTTGGATTCCCAAATCTCAACTATTATCCAATTGGCGAATATTAGCCACTAAAAAAATCACTAGCAAGGAGTGGGAGTATCTCCAACAATTTGACTCAATAAAGTCCTATTAACTTGAGAAAGAAGTTTGGCTGCAACCTCCTTGGTCATATGAGATAAGTGAGCTATGAATGTTTGAGGGAGGTCAAGAAAAGTAGAAGGGAGGGAAATGTATGGAATGGTGGATGAGATGGTAGGGATGGTGAATTAAGGATGTGGCATGGAAGGGGAGAAGATTGGGAAGTAGGTGATGGATTAGGGGAAGAATTAATGGTTATGGGTGAAATAGGAGGAGTGATGGTAGAAGTGGAGATGTCTATGGAAATGCCAATAGAAGGAGAAGTAGAACGATGGGTGGAGTGATGGAAACTGAAGGTGTAGGAGATGGAATGGGGTCCTCCTAACTTGTAGCAAGTTGCTCAACTGTGACTGGTTTTGTCTTTTTAGTTCTTTTCACTCGAGGTTTTACTCCTTCAATGGATTCAACTTTTCTCTTGTATACCCTAGGTTTGGCTATAGGTTTCCTAAATCTTCTTCCTTTTTCTTCTTTCCATTTCCCTTAACCTTGAAGGAAGTTCTTGCCTCACCCTCTACTAGTTCCTTTTCTCCCTCAACCTCTTATTATTATTATTCTTCTTCTTCATTAGAGGAATCTTATTCCTCCTCCATTTTATCAAATATCAACTCAATTTCTTGGTCCATAAGAGCTGAAGATTTAGTTTCCACCCATCTCTTGGTGAACCTCATAATTGGTCTTGTTATTACCTTGAGGTCTATGACCTCCTCCCTAGCCCAATCTGATAGTTATATAGGATTATCTGCTATTTCATTATATTCCTTTTCCTGCAACAACTTGCCATCATCTTTGATTTGATCATGAGCAACAAAAATGCAAAGTGTTTTGATATATTCAACATGAAACCTAGAATATGCCCTCTCCTAACCTCTTGATCATCTTCATAATTGGCCCAAAAATATTCAATGTCTAACTTATGGCTATACTTCTTGCCCACATACTTATTCATTTTTCCATAAGGATTAAAATATCTTCTAATACTATGAAAATTGAGATGAAAGAATTATAATTCCACATTTGATCCTTTTGTTGACTAGTGAGAAGGACAAGGATTAAGTCCCCTACCAACTATCATGGGATAATGTACTTTGTCCCTATGCATATCCTTGAGTAATTTATTTGAAGTGCATAGTTTCCTTGTCATTTCTAAAAGTACCATTTTATCATTGGGGTACTTAGACAACTTGTATGGTGCACTAGAGAACTCCTCCATTTTGAGATAAATGAGCCTAGGGAATTGAATAAACCATTATCCAAATTTCTTGTTGAAGTCCACAGTAGAAGAGGATAGCCTTCTAGTAAGATCCCCTTGCAATGTTCTTACAATAAGCATGATAAATGCATCATTCACCCTCTTGTAATGGTTCATAGCATTGTGCATTTATAATGGAGGGAAACAATCATAAACCATATACTGATTAGGGCCATTTCCAACTAAATAAAGACATGTAAGTCCCTTGTATCTAAAATTCTTGGTTGATGTATATACAATGTAGGAGGTCATATGAAAAATCCTAGTTTATTTTACCATGAAGAAATGGTGATGGATATTTTCACTGATAATTTGTTCCCAATGAATCTTTTTAGTCCCTTTGAGGATCTCCTCCACATAGTAAAACATCCAATTTTCAAATTTAGATGAGTCAATTCCCATAACTCTACTCAACAAAGTCACCAAATCATTAACCTCGAGAATGAAGTCACTCCTATATAGGTATTTAAGTAATTTCATAGTGGAATATTTGGGAGTCTTCATCCAAAGATCATAAGCAGTCTCCATGCACTGCTTAGGTCCTTGATCAAACATTGTTAGGGTTTGTTCTTTAGTAGTTAAGGACATAGTTGAGAAAATTAGAATTCCAACTCTCTATAATTGTAGCACTTGAATAATCTACCAATACTCTTCCATCCATTGATATGATCTTCTTGGAGTCTTGGTAATAATTTTCTCTGCGTTCCATAATCAAATTGGGACATTTAATCGAGGTGGAAAAACCGGCATGAGCAATACCATTTTGTAATATCTTCCTTGCATTGGGAATTGGATTTCTCCCAAACATCCTTTCTTTGAAATCTTCCATATCAATATGGTTGAGATTAGTGTCTCCCATAAACCTCCAATATGAAGTGATCTTTGACTCTAGATAAACACCTTTGAATTCATACTTCATCTTGGCTACTCCAGCCATTTAGCTTTACATAAGAAACCTTAATTAATATGTTGCAAATATTCCATTTTAAAATTAATCACTTTACTTATTATGCATATTTCAATAATTCCAAGAATTCATAGCAATTTGCATAAATATCAAATCTCATGGTATTTAAATGACCCAAAGCAATCCCCTTATAAATTAACATTTTCAAACTTACGACTACATTATGAAGATTTAAGGGGGGAGAAACCTGTAGATAAGTCATATAGTCACAATTGTTAGATACAAATACTAAGAGGTGGGTGAATCAACATTTAAAACTTTTTAATTTAAATCACCACATTCATAAAACTATGAAACATAATAAATGGTAATGAGAGTAATGAACACATCCACACAAGAGAACACTAGATTTATGAAACCCAGAAGGGAAAAACCATGGTGAGAAAAGATTCTTGGAGCTACTATCCAAAGCTAGCCTCACAGAATAATAGAGAACTTACAATGATTTTGCAGGCACCAACCCATAGGAATTGCGACCTTGAAGGGAGACACCAATCCCCTTGAATTCTAATTTGCAGACACCAACCTATAGGAGACACCAATCCCCTATGACTGAGCTATAACACAATCACTGAGCAACAACTTAGATTAAGAGGCTTCAACCTCACATTACAAAAGGAAATATAGATCATCTTTCACAAAATTTTCTTTGCATTACCAGGTGAACACATCCTTTTATGATATCTCAATTTCGCTCAACAATCTTGGCTTCTCTTTTCTGCTTACACATAATTTTACATATATTTTTTGCATGCAAAAACACACTCCTTAATTCACAAGTCACACACACATTTTCATAAAAAATGATTTACAATATATATCCATTCCAACATGTTAACAACATATAGATTTTGGCCTAGAACCCTTTAACACGATCTGTAAATATCCATGTTGGCTAAGGATAAACCTTAAATAAAAAAGGTATGAAACATGTATTCGGATCGATCCCAAATCAAATGTGTTACCGCCAGTGTAAGATGATGTCATGTGATTCCTACCATGATCTTAACTAGTCCTATTTTACCTTTACATGCTTCCTTTAGTTGGTGCATGCTTCCCTTCATTGGCACAAATACTTAGATATTATACATAGTAAACCAACAAACACAAATTCCACTCTATCACTTTTATCTTGCAACTCTGTAACTCAAATTTTTTGAAATTGTAGATTAAGATACTGTAAGGAAAATGTAGGGGGAATCTCATAGAAACCTCCATAGCAGTAGTGCCTTCGGTAACTTTCATTTCAATTAGGTTGCCTCAAAGACACGTACAACTATGTCCTAAAGCGGAACAGACACAGTTTATTTCCCACATTGATCCTTCTGAGAGAAGCACATGTAAATTCAACATCATGCATTAACAAATTATACAACAAGAACTAACAGTCATGAAAGATGAGACAAAAACTAGAACAAACAGATTTACGTGGGGAAAATCCTTTCGGATAAAAAACCCCACACTCCAAAGATCAAGCCATTGTATTATTCAGCAACAAATGGTTACAATACAATTTCAGGCTCATAGCCTTTTTAGAAATTACATTTCATTCATTTTGGATACAACTGGTAGCAACTGATCACTTAGTACACAAGAGAGAGTTCGGCAGCATAACCCTGCCTCTGCTTTGGCCTCATGGCCTCGGCCTCTCAGCTAGCCACTCGACTCTCTCTCTTCTTCTCTTCGGCTCTTGGACCTTCTGCACAAAACATCCAATGCATACATTTATACATTCATTCTCTATAGCCTCTGTGAAATAGTTTGCTTCCAACTGTCGGATCACAACTATCGAAACATCCAGCTCAGCATCGTAGATGTTTCCACTTCCTTGCATAGAAGATAATACGTCCATGTCACACCATGTAGGACAGTCATCCAAATAGTCAAGGGTGTTCAACCTGTGTTGTCATGTCGGTGAGACACTAACCGTGTCTCCCCAATGCCAACATAGCCAGCATTCGATATCGCCAAGAGTCATCCCTATCGGCAAGAGGTTACACCAAGTCCAGAGAGCTATCGCTAAGACTTCGTCATGTCGCCAAGACCTCACACCGAAGATCACAAGGTATTCTGAAGAGTTCATCAGTCGGCAAGACTATCGCTCTTCGCCCAGACATTACACTGAAGTCTTCAAGTCACATCAACCTTAGCATTCTCATCAGCAAGACAATCGCCATTCGATGAGACATCATACCGAAGTTCAAAGGTCACATCGATGTTAGCTTTTCCATTGGCAAGACTATCGCTCTTCACCAAGACTTCATAACGAGCTCATCATGCTATACTGAAACACCAATCAACAAGACATATCGCTTTTGCTGAGATGTTACTCTGAAGTCTTCAGGTCATACCGAGTACCGAACAGTCGCCAAGAGTCATACCAACAACCATCGGCAAGAGTTTCCTCATCGGCAAGACTTTACCACTCACCAAGAGGTCACACTGAAGCACCTGACAGTCGGCAAGACATTCATCTTTCGCCAAGACCTCACATCGAGCACAACATGTCATACCGAGTCAACAAGACAATTGTCTTTCGCCAAGACTTTACACTGATGTTCACATTTCACCCCGAAGACTTCTGTCAGCCAGACATTCCACATTCGCTGAGACTTCATACCGAAGCCTTTTTGTTTCTCCGATGACTCCATTCGCTAGGAGTCTCACCAAAAACACCCGATCACATGTTGCTTTGTCGGCCAGACATACTGCTGTCGCCAAGAGGTTACACCGAGCCTCTTATGTTACATCGAAGTCACACAGCCATCGGTGAGACCACCACCTATCGCCAAGACTTCACGCCGAAGTCTCCAGGTTACCCCGAGCCCACCTTTCACTAGGAGTCATGCCGAACACATCCCACACCGTCGGTGAGACAAACGCCCGTCACCAAGACTTCATAGCGATGCCTCCGTGTTACTCTGAAGACTCCAAGTGAAAGCTCATTGGTGTGACTTCTCCCTATCGCCAAGAGTTCATAGCGAACCCTTATGTCACTCTAAAGACTCCTAGTGTATCCCCGCTGTCGGCGAGACATTCAATAGTCACTGAGAGTTCTTCCCGAGACCCTTGTGTTACCCCGATGACCATATGCTATTAGTGAGACATTCCTCATCGATATGAGTCATACCGAACATCCAAGACTCTCCCCGAAACCCGATAAGAACATTTTTTCAGCTAGAGGTCTCCACTCGATAAAAGGTCACAATGAATACATCTAGGTCACAACGATAGACTTCATTCGACAAGACATCAGATCTGTCTCAGCGACATGAGCAAAACATAAGGTTATTAAACTGCCAGTCGGCCAGACAACAAGAATGTCACAACGACCATGCTTTCTCAAAGGTTTCAGCCTATGAGATTGAGGAAATAATTCCAACAATCTCCCACTTGACGAAGATTACATAGGCACCTCCAAAGCAACCAGAAACTAGGATCACACTAGCTCCACCAGTTCAGACCCCACAATACTCAAGACACCTGACCAACAAGTCTCCACAGATAACAGTCCACCAGAAAATTTGCAACAAAGACCAGGCATCCAACTGCAACTCACTATCCAACAAAGCAACCGAAATGCAAACGATCACAGCCTCCCAAGAAACCACATAGATCTCAACATGCTCTCATGCTCCATCAAGAATTCTACTCCAACATCCAAGATGTTCACCATTCAGGCAACAATCCTGTCATCTTCCAACATGCCACCTATGGAAGAAGGATACAATGCCAAAGTGTATAAGCACCATTCCAACAAACACAAGCAAAAGATCCCAATGATATCACCAACAAGATACTGATACCACTTCACTGTGCTCAAACGCTATACATAAGCAATATCAAGTTCAAAGCTTCAATCAGAACACAACCATGAAGTCTTATCCAGAAACAAGAAACTAAACATCAGCTAGAACAATCAGACTGACTGCTTCCATCCAACTGATAAACCCACGCGACTGGAAATAGCACCCATAGCTCGTGCTATACCATCCAATCTCACATACCTCAACAGGTATCAACATTAGTAAACTTATGCCAAATCAGAACCAACTCATCAACAGTAAATACAAGCTGCAAGTGCCAACCAGTCTAAGACGACAAGACACATACAAAAACTTCCACTGCCTGAGTAATCCAGATCTGAAAGATCAAAAAAGCATTGCAATTCTACCAATAAAAACACATAGAACATGTGACCATGTAGTACCAAGGAAATATCCACAATGATGTGCACAACCTACAACAAACTGCTACAAGAAACATTTCTCTCACCACAAACCTTCACGGCCATAGAGAGAAACTCTGCACATCATCTTCCTGTAGAACATCCTCCTACATACACTTCTAACAGCCAGCTGTGCCAAGAATGATCTTCTTCACAACCCAAAAGAGAAGCTTTAACAACATCCATCTGTTCAATCACCAAGATCAAACCAATTTTAAAAACAACATGGATGTAAGCATCTCAAAGAAGATCAAGCTAGTTCATTCCCCATTTCAGGAAATCAGCCCATACAACATCTCCTACCAATTCTCATCAGTAAATAACATAACACATAAACTCAAGGAGATAAAGGAAACTGTACAACTTCCACTATGAATCCTCCAGAACCATTAAATAGCAATTCAAGATCCATATCATGAAAGTGAACATTAAACACATCTGAAAGATATAAAGGGTCAAATACCTCTCAGATAAACTGCCGAGTAGACCAAGAGTGGGAATGAGAATACTCCTTCGGGATATACAAGCCATCATGACTAATCCAAGAGAAATCTCCTCATAGGTCTCTTATTGAACTCAAGTTCAACCAAGATGTAGCCTTCTCGGACTTTCAGACCATTGTCAAAGCTCCAATCATCTAAATCAGGAACTTATCATGACACCATGATCTACATATCCCCTTAGGAGATACCATGCTTCAAGTGACTTCACCATGGTCTAATGCACAATGCCAAAACTCTAGTGCACTAAGAGTATACCATGACATAAAGAAAATAGACTCAAAACCAACATCACCTATCAAGCACCACCAACACCTTAGCCAAAGACTCCAAGCGCCCTCCATGGTTCCAAGATATTGCACATCTTCAAATAATGTCCATGCAAATGCGAAAGAACCCTTCTACAACAACATGATCCTAGGAAACATCTGCAACACTAAAGAAGACCATTCAGCACCATGTGATGAACCCACAGTCATTGCTAGAGCTCCCACTGAAACGTGACACCCGAGCTCTCCAAGCATCATGAACAATTATTTCAGGTTCCCATAACCGACCATTCAGGTACTCAAGAATATCCATCCTCTCATCTCAAAATAGTCACACCAATGCATAAGTGACCACAAACAAGGCCAGTTAACAAGTCTGCACCATCAATGAATCAACCTCATGGATAAAGACAGTCCACATCCAAGTTATCTCATTTCAACCAATGGGTAGCTAATCCACCAACTGCATAACTCGTAGATCACAAACATCGAACATGCAAACCCATTATCACATTTAAACTGAGATATCAAAGAGGATAACCACATAGACAACATGACTCAAACACTAGATCAGACCAAACCTAATTTTCCAAGCATGTCCACAACGAGCACCATAATCAAGGAACCCACAAGCACCACCACAGGAATGCTGAGTGACAAATCATGTACCAACACTTCCATGCAGAGAATAAAACATGCCTCCTCAAACCATGCACCAAGCATGCATGCAGAACTGCAACTATCTCATCCAGCACCACCCCAAAATCCAGGGTCTAGAAAATAGCTCAATAGCAACTCCACATGACCACAAGTTTTGCTTACCCGTGTAAAACCTGCAAAATCATAGAGCCATGCAAGTACAAAACATCCTTAAAAAAGGAAACAACAGTTCAGGAAATCTAGGCCCCTTTAAGGCCAAATCTAAACCACCAACATGTACATGCATCCGAGAAAGAGAGAAAGGCTATTTCAGAAGCTTGCAAATCATCTAATGATTAACTCCATAGCCTTTATGTATTCGAGGTTAACAGGAAACAGTGCCTTCCAACACCAGGAACCACCACCTAGCATAAGTACTCTCTTCCATGGCTGAGAAACAAACTAGGCTTCTCCATATAACTCACGAACCTGACACACAGACACCCAATATGAAAGCTTTACTGCTACATAGCCACAGAGCAAAGAAATCCACCTCATACTCCAAGGTTATACCTCTACCATCCAGGAGACACAAATCACAACATGATCAACTCCCTTTTCCATATTGACCATCCTTCAAGCTGCATGTTGTCTTAGAATACCACAAGGCTTCCACTCATCAAAGGATCAATACATCAGTCCATTCCTCTAGATTTCTTCCAGCCTATTCAAGCTAAGAAATCTTCACAGGAGAAATATCCAAAACCAACGACCAGAAGAAGACTCTGATACCACTTGTAAGGAAAATTTAGGGGGAATCTCATAGAAACCTCCATAGCAGTAGTGCCTTCGGTAACTTTCATTTCGATTAGGTTGCCTCAAAGACACGTACAACTATGTCCTAAAGCGGAACAAACATAGTTTATTTCCCACATTGATCCTTCTAAGAGAAGCACATGTAAATTCAACAGCGTGCATTAACAGATTCTACAACAAGAACTAACAGTCATGAAAGATGAGACAAAAACTAGAACAAACAGATTTATGTGGGGAAAATCCTTTCGGATAAAAAACCCCACACTCCAAAGATCGAGCCATTGTATTATTCAGCAACAAACGGTTACAATACAATTTCAGGCTCATAGCCTTTTTAGAGATTACATCTTGTTCATTCTGGATACAACTGGTAGCAACTAACCACTCAGTACACAGGAGAGAGTTTGGTAGCATAACCCTGCCTCTGCTTCGGCCTCATGGCCTCAGCCTCTCAGCCAGCCACTCGACTCTCTCTCTTCTTCTCTTCAGCTCTTGGACCTTCTGCACAGAACGTCCAATGCATACATTTATACATTCATTCTCTACAACCTCTGTGAAACAGTTTGCTTCCAACTTTCGGATCACAACTATCAAATCATCCAGCTCAGCATCGTAGATGTTTCCACTTCCTTGCATAGAAGATAATACGTCCAGGTCACACCACGTAGGACAGTCATCCAAACGGTCAAGGGCGTTCAACCTGTGTTGTCATGTCGGTGAGACACTAACCATGTCTCCCTAATGCCAACATAGCCAGCATTCAATATCGCCAAGAGTCATCCCTATCAGTAAGAGGTTACACCAAGTCCAGAAAGCTATCGCTAAGACTTTGTCATGTCGCCAAGACCTCACACCGAAGATCACAAGGTATTTTGAAGAGTTCATCAGTCGGCACGACTATTGCTCTTCGCCCAAACATTACACCGAAGTCTTCAAGTCACATCGACCTCAACATTCTCATTGGCGAGACAATCGCCATTCGATGAGACATCATACCAAAGTTCAAAGGTCACATCGATGTTATCTTTTCCATCGGCAAGACTATCGCTCTTCACCAAGACTTCATAACGAGCTCATCATGCTATACTGAAACACCAGTCGACAAGACATATCGCTTTTGCTGAGACGTTACTTCGAAGTCTTCAGGTCATACCGAGTATCGAACAGTCACCAAGAGTCATACCGACAACCATCGGCAAGACTTTACCGCTCGCCAAGAGGTCACACCGAGACTCCTCAAGTTACACCGAAGCACCCAACAGTTGGCAAGCCATTCATCTTTTGCAAAGACCTCACATCGAGCACAACATGTCATACCGAGTCGACAAGACAATTGTCTTTCGCCAAGACTTTACACCGATGTTCACATTTCACCCCGAAGACTTGTATCGGCCAGACATTCCACATTCACTCAAACTTCATACCGAAGCCTTTGTGTTTCTCCGATGACTCCATTCGCTAGGAGTCTCACTGAAAACACTTGATCACATGTTGCTTTGTTGGCCAGACATACCGTTGTCACCAAGAGGTTACACCGAGCCTCTTATGTTACACCAAAGTCACACAGCCATCGGCGAGACCACCACCTGTCGCCAAGACTTCACGCTGAAGTCTCCAGGTTACCCCGAGCCCACCTTTTGCCAGGAGTCATGTTGAACACATCCCACACCATCAGTGAGACAAACTCTCATTGCCAAGACTTCATAGCGATGCCTCCGTGTTACCCCGAATACTCCAAGTGAAAGCTCATCGGTGTGACTTCTCCCTGTCGCCAATAGTTCATAGCGAACCCTTATGTCACTCTGAAGACTCCTAGTGTATCCCCACTATCGGTGAGACATTCAATAGTCACTGAGAGTTCTTCCCGAGACCCTTGTGTTACCCCGATGACCATATGCTATCGGTGAGACATTCCTCATTGATATGAGTCATATCGAACATCCAAGACTCTCCCCGACACCCGATAAGAACATTCTATCAGCCAGAGGTCTCCACTCGACAAAAGGTCACAGCGAATACATCTAGGTCACAGCAATAGACTTCATTCGGCAAGACATCAACTCTGTCTCAGCGACATGAGCAAAACACAAGGTTATTAAACTTCCAGTCGACCATGCTTTCTCAGAGGTTTCAGCCTGTGAGATTGAGGCAATAATTCCAACAGATACTTCATGTGTAGTGTTAACTTCCAAACCACACGCCATAACAATTAATGTCGGTATAATATGGTACCAAAAACAATGGCAGTTCAATACAAAGCATGTTCTTCTTTTGAGCACCAAACCTCATAATAGTGTCACAAACATTTCCAAACTTTTACAAAAGTAGTAGCCAAAACAGAAACCACCAATATCATGTGAACCTAGACTTTCCATGTTGTCATTCTTCAATAATGATAACATTAACATTTTGCAACATTTGCAATTGACATACTACTTTCACATGTATTTGACATCATTGACAATTCTGCAATAGACATACAACTTTGACATCAATGACAACACTGCTTTCAACAATCTCCCCCTTTGTCATTGATGGAAAATAAAGAAATGACTAATCCAAATTTTCATTATAGTTTCATCTTTCTTTCCATAGTTCATGAATACATTTTATCTCTCTCCCCCTGTATTTGTCAATTTATTACTTTCTCCCCCTTTAACATCAATGCTAAAGGTACTCTTAAGATAGTTTGATTTAGGCTTTCTCTCCCCTATGTTATAAGTCCATCCACTATATCTTACCACACTTTACCACAAACAATTTGTGCTATTTGTGTCAGGGAGTTCCAATACAATAGTATATTCTTTATATAAATTTTAGAGAGTTAGATGATTTTATCAAATCCTTCAACATTATCACTTTAGGGATACATGAATGGCCCATTGTTTAGCTTCCCTTGAAATTTTACTTCCTCTTATGAATTAGGAGGATGGAGATATCACTCCCAACTTCTACCTAAGATACTCAAATATTTCTTTTGGAAGAGGTTTGGTAAAGATATCTTCAATTTGTTCTTTTGTCTCAACATAATCCAATTTAACCTCTTCATTTGCAACCTTTTCTCTTAGAAAATGATACTTGATTGATATATGATTTGTTCTAGAATGCATTACCAGATTTGTCAAAATATTAATTTCACTTGTATTATCACAAAGAATTGAAATAGGTTCATCATATTCTTCAAGGTTCGTTTCATCTAAAGTAACTAAGTGCAACACAATGTTGTTGCAATGCATTAAGCTTCTACAGTAGATAAGGTCACAGATTCCTATTTTTTTCTTAACCAAGATACAAGACTATCTCCAAGAAAGAGTGCACCAACACTAGTGCTCTTCCTATCATCAACACTTTCGATGTAATTTTCATGTGTATATGTTGTCAAATTGAAATTTTTGCTTCTAGGATACCACAATCCATACTCCATAGTATCTTTCAAATATCTAAAAATTATTTTTACTGCCTTCACTTGTGTCTCCTTAGGTACAACTTGAAATCATGCAACCATACAAATGACTTATATGATGTTTGGTCTAGATGTAGTCATATACAATGGACTGCCAATCATTGATCTATACAAATTTTTGATTTGTTGTGGAAGATGCATCATCCTTACTAATCTTACATCCAACAATCATAGGTATACTAACTAGTTTGCAATATTCCATGTTGAACTTATTTAACATCTCCTTGACATACTTTACTTGTGATATGAATATACCTTTGTCTGATTAAGAGATTTGTAAACCAAGAAAAATGAAAACTCACCAATCATAGACATTTTAAATTATTTTTGCATTTCATCAACAAACTCCTTACACATTTTGTCTTTACTACCACCAAAAATAATATTATCAACATAAACAACAACAATCAATTGATGATCACCTTCTATTTTGACATAGAGATTACTATCAACAATACCTTTATTGAATCCTTGTTGTCGCAGATACTTGTCCAATATTGAATACCATGCCCTCGAGGCTTGTTTGAGTCTATATAGTGCCTTCTTCAATTTGAAAATAAAATCCTGATCCTTAGACAACTGAAATCCTTCTAGTTGATCAATATAAAATTCTTCTAAATCTCCATTTAGAAATGTTGATTTGACATCCATCTGATATCCTTTAAAATTCTTGAAAGTCTAGCTATTGGAGCCAAAGTTTCTTCAAAGTCGATACCTTCCACTTGAGCATAACCCTTGCAGACTAATCTTGCCTTATTTATGATCACCTTTCCATCTTCATTCAATTTATTTCTAAATACCCATTTTGTGCCAATAACATTTTTATCTTTATGCATTGGAATTAGTTCCCAAGTCTCATTCTTTTCAATTTGATTTGGTTCTTCTTCCACTACTTCTATCTAATTCTCATCTTTGTTGGCTTTCACAAAATATTTTTTTTGAATTTTGGAAAACAAAGAAAATGTACCTGTTCATTCATCCCTTCTAGCCTTATTTTGGTTAGAACTATGTTGTCTTTGTCTCCAAGAATTTGTCTCTTAGAATGATCTCTTTGAACATATCTTTTTGGAGTTTGTTATTTGATCTCTCAGGCTCACTCTTTGTATCTTCTTCACTAATACAAAATGATCCATTGGAATCATTGTCATCATCATTTGGTGCCAACTTATAGTGTAGTGTCTCATCAAATTTGGCATTAGTACTTTCTACAATATTCTTCAATCTTTTATTGTAACATCTATATGCCTTCTTGTTGGATAACCAAGAAATATACCTTTATCAGATCTTGAGTCAAACTTACCCAAGTTATCTTCATCTCTTCTGATGTAGCATCTACTTCTAAATGTTCTAAAATGCTTGATTGATGTTGGTCTGACTTTCCATAGGTCATAAGGTATCTTAGTATTATTCCCTCTTATTCTTCCTTTGTTAAGAATGTAGACTACAGTATGAACAACTTCTCTCTAGTATACATTAGATAGCTTAGCTTGATTCAACACTTTCCTCACCATCTCTTGAACTATTCTATTTTTTATTTCAACAAATTCATTTTGCTAAGGAGTCCTTGTGGTAGATTATTTTCTCCTAATTCCATGTTTCTCATAAAATTCTTTAAATTCATCAGAAGTAAATTCACCGCCTCTATTAGATCTTAGACACTTGATTGTACAACCAATCTCATTTTCTACCAAAGCTTTGAATATATTGATCTTCTTAAAAGCATCATTTTTATCTTTTGAGAAAGTAACCCATGACATCCTAGAAAAATTATCAATGAGCATCATAAATTACCTATCACCTTGCAAACTATTTGTTCTCATTGGTTCGCATAGGTCATTATGGATACCTGATGCATGCGGTTATGATGTTCATGATGTGTATGATAGATCTAATGTTAAATTGATGCATGTTGGTTATTTTTATGATTAACTAACCCAAAATGAGCCTATAATGAACCTAATAAATAATGCAATAGTAACATGAATGAAAATATACTTATACTAGAAAATTAAAACACCTAAAAAGGACCTAATGGATTAATACAACAATAACATGGATGAAAATATACTTAGATTGACAAATATAAACAACTAAAATGAACCTAATGGATTCATTCATTTTGGATTAAATGGAATGATACTAAATGCTTAGACTAATAAAACTATATTAACCCAAAATGAACTTGTAAGAGAGGGGGACCAACCACGTTCATGGCCCTAGGTCATGGAGAGCCAAGAGTGGAAGGCTGCCCTAACTTACCTCACTCTAAAGGGATGTTTTGAAATGAGGGACGAGAATGATGAGGACTATAAGGTCCTTCAATCACTTTGCAAACCCAAAATTAGTTTTGGGGCTAGGTGAGTTGGTTTTCAAGTTCAACACTATGCCTCAGGTAGCTCTCTGCCCGAGGATGAAAGCACGGTTCCGGGACGACAACACAACGTGTTGGTGTCTCTCAGGTGTGTTGGCGTCTGTACCACCAAAGGATTGAAAGTACACTGGGAATTGCCAGAAAATGAACTGACAGCCTAGCTAATGGTTTCTAAGGGAACAAAATAAAACTATGAAGAGAAGTACAAGCGAATGTGACAAAGTAGATATATTAAAGCTAGGGTGACAAAGATGATCTCACAAAAGAGCTTGTTCGCCAGCTAGCTCCAAATGTACGTCCACCTACACACAAGAAGGAGGAAAATTGTTGGGGGGATGTATAGGGGCCTACCTCAGTCAGACCCCCATTTCGGTGTTTCCACCTTCACAGACAACCAAGATAGCAACAATGGAGAAAATTATGATAAAGAAAGAACAAAAGTAAAGAACACAATAAACACTACAAAATAGTAATGTACTACTCAACCAAATTGTAGAGGAGAGGAGTGAAAATTAATACCACCTCCACCAAGAGCTCACTAGATAATGGAGGAGAAAAAGAGAGGACTCAAGCCCCTATTGCAATGGTGTTGTTCCACACTTGCTCTACAGAGTTGATGAAGTGTTGTCATTGCTGCTATGGAGTGCCAAAGTGTTGCTTGAAGGATGAGAATGCAAGAAGTGAATACTAGAATGCTTAGGGAGTGCCAAAATAAGATGGATTGAATGAAGGAAGAGTGTTTTTGAAGGTGGGATGAAAAAAATTACCATATTCAGGTTGGTTGGTCGAAGAGGGGCATTACAAACCGAGCCCAATGGGAAGTGTAACACCTTTGCTAGCTTTAGATGCAGGAATTTTTTAGGGACATAAGCACGCCGCACATATGTCTGCGCACTACACGGGCGTCCCTAACAAATATTCTTCTACCGATGCAAAAGACAGATGCCAAGTGGAACGAAGGCAGTGGGCTGATGTGGAATTTCACCTTTGGATTTGGTTTTCTAAGGTAAGGAAGTGTAAAAGGGGAATTTGCATAAGGGGTGCAAATTCGCTCCTATATAGAACCTAAATGATAATAAAATGATAAATGAAATATGAAAAATATGGTTAGACTAGCAAATCTAAACAACTAAAATGAACCTAAATGATAAATGAAATGTGAAAAATATGCTTAGGCTAACAAATCTAAATGCTCAAAATAAACCTAAATGATAAAAAATAAACAAAAAAGATGCTTATAATAACAAATATGTATTATCCCAAAATAAAAATAAATGATAATGAAATGATAAATTTGATATTTGAAAAATATGCTTAGACTAAAAAATATAAACACCTAAAATGAACCTAAATGATAATGAAGTGATAAATGAAATGATATATGCAGATGTGTAGATGTTGGTATCATTTCATAGTACATCCGACATTGCAACATGATAGAAAAAATATGGAAGATAGAATAATTAAAATGAAATAGAGGAACCAAGTGCACATGAGATCAATGATTATATGGGAAGAGGAGAATGGATAGGCTGGGTGTATGGGGGATGGGATAGGGTGGAGGATTGGATAGGATGGAGGATTGTATAGGAGGGAGGATTTTGAATGCAATAATTAAACTGACAATGTGGTGAGCACTTAATTTAATATAGCATGAGATACTATGCACGAAGGTATGAGGAACCAGGGTGATATCGTATCACATGCATAGGACTAACTCAACAAACAATAAGGTTAGTCCAACATCTCACAAAGTTACAAAGGACTTTGGTGGGCATGATTCTAGAAGCACCACAAAAAAAAGGAATGCTCCAATGTAACATAAAGTATCATAGGGCCTTGGTGTGTACAACGTGGGAAAACCATGAAAACACAATGCACGAAAGCCAAGAACATTCCCCTAGTTTTACTAGTCAAAGAACACCATGATATGATGGATCGTGGTAACCCTAAGTTATAGGTGAAATAGGAAGTTCAAAAGAAAGATAAGAAAAAATTCAAAAGCACCAATGGAATAACAAAATATCTCAAGTACCTTTTCTATAAGGATTACGGATGGGGGAGATGTAGCTTGATGTAAGGAACAATATATCATGTAAACAACAATAATGGATGGATATGACTTAGGATTCTCATGAAAATAGGTAATTAGGATACCTAAAACCTAATGGGGTGAATGGATTTTTTTGTACCAATATGTAGGGGATTCTTGATGACACAAGGATAACTAACGTAACGATGAGACCTAATGACACATATATGTACAAGGATGAACCTAGATGATGATATTGGATTGAAACTATGTATAGGATGTACAATAATTATAAAGGGTGTTTTTTATGTGGTATACATATATTATGACTTGAGTATTGTGCCCATGTATAAGGGTTATCAGGATACGTCAAAAAATCCATGCATGAATCTTAGGAATGGGATAGCTATCCAAATCATCAAAATATTAATTGGGAGTACAATGAAATGAATGTGTGAGTGATAAGGAATGAGAATGTAAATTGATAATAGGATAGGTGGATAGCTAATAGGTAGGTTATGTTGTATGGGTATGCAAGAAAAGCGCACAAGAATCTTGTGCCAATGTGAACAATTCAAAAACCTAAATTGGACAACACAAAGAAACAAGAAAATACTCAATTAGGGCATAAATAAATCCAATTAAAATTGAAGAGGGTGGAAAAAATTGAAGGTAAACAAAATGAAAGATAAATAAATACACAATCACAATACCTTCACCTATAATATTTGTTTCTCTCCTTGATTGAGTGGAAATGGGGTGCACCCTTATTCCATTTTATTTATTCTTTGATGTTGATATGTGTATTTCTCAATGCTTTGGAATAACCTTGGCATGATTTGATAATGATAGATCAAATTATAGCATGTAGTTATGGTAGCTTAAAATTTCATACATTAGCTAGAAATGAAGGATGAGAGCCTCTAGATATAGAGTCTTGAAGAGGAAAAATCAATGGCTAGGAATGATTTATTATGGATGGATAAGATTGAAGGATGATTAGGGTTTGGATCAAAGACATAGTCATGTGACAAGTGGCACATGATAGGTAGGATTTAAGTTTAGGATTGAGATAAGAACAAAAATACTTATGGTAGTGGCTAGGGTTAAGAGGTTAAATGAGATGAATGGATAAGATGAAAAGTTATTTTGACTTTTGGGAAGGTGTCTAGGTTCAATGAATCTAGGCAAGGAGTTAGTTAGAAGTTAGTTAGACATGTGAAGGGGGCACTATTTACATGAGGATTAATTTATATTATGATATATGTGAACAAGATAAAGGGATAGGATTAGATGGACAAGGATAAAGGATAAGGGGAATTAATTAAATAAATAAATTATTTATTCAATTAATGGAATCATGTGAAGGGAAATAATTAAATAAATGATAAATATTTATTTAATTAAAGGGTTAGGATAAATATGGGAAATGATAGAAATAATTAAATAAATAATAAATATTTATTTAATTAATGGGCTTAGGATAGGCTAAAATTAGGTGTGGTTGGGTAAGGTCAGATTTAGGTGTCTACATTTTTCCCCTCTTTGATATGATGTTGCAAAGTGATGTTGTATTAAAGAATTTTATAACATAGTGGATGATAGAGAATAAGGATCAAAGATGATGGATGGGAGAGGATAATGATCAAAGATGATTCCCCAGTCAAATGGGAGGATGGGAAATGATGAAGGAAAGATCAGGTTTAGGTGATGGGATGCCCCCTCGAGAGGGCATGCAAGTTAGGAGAACATGTGTGTGCTCTCGAAATGGAAGGGACCAATGAAAGGGGAGATGAAATGGAAGATAAAAGGGGATGAAGGAGATGAAAAGGAAAAATAATTTGATTATGATAGATAGGTTATGCCAGTATGTATTGAGAAATCCTAATATTTGATAAAAGGTTATTATGCACCAAGGTATGAGGAAGCAAGGTGACAAGATAACCTTTGCATGGAGTTGACACTCAAACAATGACAAGTATGAAATACAATAGAAAATAATACCCCATTACACACTAGTTGTGACACACCAAAATATAGATAGATCTAGGTGTCCATAAGTAGGTGTATTCATGGGTCAAAATATAAGATAAAAAATCAAAAGATAAATTAAAACAAAAAACTCACTGCAAAACATGTCATACAACCAACATATCTCTTGGAAAAGATAAGATAATGATGATGATTATGATGATTGATTGAATTTCTTACATTAGGCCTGGATAATCACATAAACAAGGCTTTGATAAAGATGATGATAATTGATTGATCGACAAAAGGTATGATTATTGGTTAATGTTTGACAACTAGGAATATGATATGATTTCAATAAGGATTTATTTTTTGGATGCAATTATTGGATTGATTGAATGTCAAGCCTTAGGAGCACAAGATTTTGATTTTGATTTTTTGAATTATGGATGGGATTTGGGATGATGATTTTTTATGTTTGCGATGGGATGGATATGATATGGAATTGGAATGGGTTGATGGGTGATTTTTGATTTATTATGGATGAATTTTTTATTGATGGAAAGAGGATGGATTCCAAATTCATGAGAATTGAAGGCCAATGCATTAGAAACTAAGGATATAGAAGGTCAAACCCTTGAAAAAATGTAAATGTAACTTTTGCATCTAATGCATGGGAAAGGATAGGGAAGGATGGATGATGGGATGATGTTAATCAAGGATCACGACAAGCCATGATAGGTTTATTATGGGTGGATGGATGGGCGATATGCTTTATTATGATATGGATAAGAGTGATGGCAGATGGGAGGGATGAAATCCTAGGAGATGGTGGATAAGAGACTAAGACACATGGTGCTTATTTAAATTTTTTCACCATGGTACTTATCCAAGGCACCACTGAAGTGGTTTTCACCATAGGACAAATTATTTCTCTATACTATTTTTGGATTTTTTGGATTTTTAGATTTTCTTTTCTTTGGATAAATGAGACTTGATGATGTTGCGATCAAGGTGGAAACTCTTTGATAGATGGATGAATATGATGGATGGATTGATGTAGATGATTCTTCAACAAAGATGAATGATAGCTTGTATGATAGATGTAAGGAGCTAAGGTATGATCACTAATGTGCACACTATGAGGGCTTTCATGCTTCACACATAAAGGGGTTTAGGAAAACTTCATATTAAAGCACATCAAGGGGTGTTATCAAAGGTTAGTTGAGATACATTTCCATGGGTGATGGAGGATTGATGTATGGATATAGATGAATTAGGTGAAGTGTAAGGATTGCATGAATAATGAGGATGAAGACTTAGGATCAATAGGTTATTTATTGATGTAGACACTGAAAAATTTCCTAATTGATGTCATACACTCAAATCGGATTTATTAACATCATTTCCTCTTTACCCATCCTCTTTTAGCTTAAATTAATTTAATTAGCCTATCTAATTAATTAATTACATCATTTTCATCCATTTGGCCTAATTAATTAAATTGGGTTAATTCATCTCTTTTCGCACTAACACTTCATCTAATTAAATTAAATAAATCAAAATATTTAATTTAATTTCCTATGTCATCTTATTTAATTAAATAACCCTAATTTATTTAAATAAATATCATTTCATCCCCTCCCTTATTTATTAAATCATCTAATTTAATAAATATCTCCTAATTCTTCTAATTCCCTAATTGCATAAATTAAACCTTGTTTAATTAGAAATTAAACTAATTTTCCTCTAATCAAAAGGGAATATTCCCATGGAATATTCTTTATCCTTTTTGCACAATTAAAACTTTGTTTTAATTTGTAAAATCCATTTTTCCTCACCCTAAAGGAATATTCTCTTTCCTCCAATCAAATCACTTAGCTTCAAATGCAAGTTAACCTTTTAACCTCTTAAGCAAGTTACCTTTGACCTGTGTGAGTAGGTCAAACATGTGTTTGTTTGAGGCAAGTGTGAGCCTTTGATTAACTTTCATCATGCATTCCCATCCGTTGATGAGAATCCATGATCCATGCCTCTCATCCCCTTCATCTTGAACCGTTGATTAAGCTTTTTGATCTCAACCATCCATTCCTCATTTGTTCTCCTATAAATAGACCACTATTTGGAGACAAATGGATCCATCTTTTATTGCAAAATTATGTTGTTGAATTTACTCACATACTTGCTTATCTTTTGCACACTTTTTAGCTTGTTTTAGTTTATTTTCATTGCATAATAGCTTATAACATCCATTAATGGCTTCCATGCATCCATCCTAGTTTGTAAATAAATTAGGGTTTTCATCTTTTAGCATCAAATTAGCTTAAATTAGCTTAGATTAGCTTAACATTAGCTTATAAATTGCATAATTAGATCATTTATAGCATAACATCATGGTAAATTCGCTTGCATCATGTTCATTTTTACATAATTTAGGTTTTCATACATCAAACACCATGGTTTCATCAATTCTCTTCCATAGAATCGACTGAAACAAGCTCACTTATCACAGGTGTCTGCCTCTACAATGATTCAACAACTAGGCCTTCACAGTCGTGATTTAGAGATTATACATCTAACCTGAATAGCTATTTCAATCATCATGAAGGTGCATTTAACTTGTCAACCCAGGGATGTGAACTTGAAATGGGTCAGCACAATATGTGCACTAGGAACCCAAAGTAGCCATTTTCATTCTACAGCTAGGAAAAACACAATGTTGAAAGTAAATTGCTTAAAAAGGAATAACATGAATGCTAACCATCAATCAACAATTACACCAAGCTAAAATGCATGACGGAAATGAAAATCTGAGCAAACAAACAGGACACTACTTTGTCTGCTTTGGCTGCAGGAACAGTCACAAAATGGAATTCTAGTGGCTGCAGGAACAGTCGGTGTCAGATTTTTAACTAATTACTAAACAAGAAGTAATACTAAACTAATACTAAACTAAAGGAAAAATTAATCACCAAGTGGGCCCCATTGGATAAGTATCCTCTAAAACTAATGAGAACTCAGATGCTGAAACTCAAAACTTTATTTTATTCACTGAAAATCATGAGTACAAAAGAGTAATATATTTGTATTACTGAAAAATCAAGAATGCAAGTACAATATCAAATTGTGCAACCTTCAGAAAAGGAGCATTAGATCCTTATTTATACTACCAACTAAATGAGATAGTCAACTCCATGAACTGGGAGGACGCCATTTAGGGAAAATAGAGAAAGTGGAGTGGCGGTTATGCATGCATGGAATCTAGTCAGACATGCTTGTCCAACCATAGATTTAGTGCTGCAGTAATGCGCACATTTTCTCAACATCAATAATGACCACTACAAAATGGTTACATTCGGTTTGCATGAGGAATCTCTTGCCGTCGACCTCCTTTGACCTTTGAATGATTCCTTTACTGGACATTATGGTGCATGCCCAGCTGGCGGTGTCTTCCTCAATTTAGCATCCTCAAATTAAATTTGCATGGTAATGTTAGTACACACAATAATCGCATATTTGTAACCACCTTAAGGAACATTCATTAACCACATGTAAAATTAATATAGACAGTCCATTTAACATGCCATTTTGTCATTAAAGGTTTGCATAAATAAGATTAAGCCCAATGTTTATAGTTTGAGGAAAATATCTTAAAAGTATCAACACTTAATTTCAAAGTCCATGATAACTTCAACAACAAAGTCACAAATTCTACCAAAAAATGAGACTATAAACTAGACTCATCACTCCCCCCAACCTAAGATCTTGTTGGTTCTCCAATAGGGGAAGGGTTGTTTTTTTGCTTGGTCAATGCTCTAAAATTTGCAACTAACAACTGTCCCACATCAAAGTGTGTTATGCATGAATCAGGATCCCAATAGAATCCTCCCAATCTATCCAATCTGCTCCATCTATATTTATCTACAACAATATCATATTGGTAGAACCTGAAGTTCGGTAAAGGCCACATTAGGATGGGTGGCTGAAAAGTCAGGGGAAGCTTGAATCGCTCCTTTTTCCTACCAATGTGAATATATATGTCAATCCTTTTAAGAGTTGCTACATAGTTATGGATGGAATGAGGCTCAACCTACTTGAGATCATCAATTGCATTGTTCCATCTTTGTGAGAGGTATCTCTTCATGGTTTCCTCTTTTACTTTTTCCTTTGCCTCATATTCACTATAAATTGTTTTTATCCAAGGCATAATCCTATTACCATAGCTAGGTCTGAAAATCATTCTATGCCATTCCCTAAAAATATCCCCTGGATTTTTTTATTCAACCCTAATGGGCAGAGGGATGTTAGACTCCAATTGCTTATAAGCCCCATATTGTTGTCCCCAACTAATCTCATTTTGTACCCAAGACATAAATTCCCTTAATTGGACATCCCAAACATACAATAGTGGATTCCAATCATGGACTTGAGCTACAACATAATTATGCAAATAAAACTCACACAACAAATTCTTCATTTCAGGGGAAGCAATTCGATAAGCATTGAAAAAATCAACAGGGGTCTCAATAGAGGGGTTCAAACCTGAGACAATTCTTGCCAGTCTAAAAGAGAGATATTTCTCCTTTAAATGTAGAGCATAGACCCTTGGAGGGGTCCTACATTCAAAAATCTATGGTACCAAAACTGCCATATCATCCACCTTCTTCTTCACGGTGGCAATTTTTGCATCTTTATCTTCAATTTCCTCATCTCTCTTTTGAATTCCCTTCTTCAATCCGTGTTTTTCCTCCTTCCATTCCTCTTCTCTTCTTTGCATCTCTTTCCATAAATGCATGGAAACCTTGTGCATCGAAAAATCTGGGGGATTATGTATTCCTACCAGCATCTTCTCTGGCACTAATGCTAACTGCAAGGATTCAGGTTGTCCCGTCAATTCTAGCTACAGGTATATCGATTGTTCTCCCAATTCAGGTTGTTGTTGTAGGGACTCTTGCTCCTATTCTAGCTTTTGCTGTAGGAAATCCTGATTTTCATCATCCTCCTAATTTTTGACTTGTTCTACAATATTGGCAAGATCAGCCAATGTTATGTTTGTTGTTGCCTTGAATATATCCTCTTCCTTGACAATCTCCTACCCCATTGGAGCTTCTATATCCCCTTGTGATACTTCTTTAGACTTAGGAATTTCCTACAAAGGCATACCAAAGGCTGGCCCGGTTGGTCTTGCTTTCCTAGGATGGCTCTCATGTTTTTCTTTGGCTACATGATGAACAGTGTCAACCTTTCTCTTCTTAGAGCTTGGAACCTCTTTTTCTGCCAACCACCATTTGGCCTTTCCTTTTCTTGTTTCTACTTCCCTCTTTTGTTCCCTAGTTTTCATTAGAATTCCAAGTGGAACATCATCATCAGAGTTAGGGGAAGAACTTTCTTTGTCTGAGTGCTCTGTCCCAGAAGAGCTAATTTTTATGGTTTCTTTAGCTATAGGAGGGTTTACACTCGGGCCTGCGCCAGAGGTTGAAGCACCAAGAGTGGCTTCACTCATGCTCAATCTCCTACTAGACCTATGGGGTTGAGGTAAAACCCTTGGTTGCAAATGCTCAGGTCTAATTTGATCAATTTTTATGAATTCTACCCATGTCATTCCAGATACATCATGCAGAGACTTCTCAACTAGCAATTTAATCAGACAATGGTGGGAAATAGAATTGTCCCTACCTTTTCAAGTCTCAGCTTCCATGATTGAGAGAAGGTTGTATAACACGTTCGACACATTCATCCTCCTTTTGTGCCTCATATGATTCAAAAGCTTGAAGTGCACGAAATGCAAATTTGACTGGCGACCTTCACAGGTGATGTATTTTATGACATAAACAGCTATCTGCTTCCATAGCTCAGGCAAAGACATTCTCTTCACACCCTATTTATCTATACTCAATGGAGGGTCATTCGGCTTTGTAAATTCGGCCCTAGCCAATCTGGAATCTCTGGAAGTAGGGTAATTTTCACCATCAACAGGTAACCCTGTAACTTATGTAATTATTTCTTCAGTTGCTATGACCTCTAGCCCTTTCACCATGGCCTTCCCTTTAGACAATGACTGGGCAAACTCTAGTGCAATGTCTTCATTGAAATCATCTAGCTTCAGGAAGTAGTCAATCCATCCACAATTTTTGAATTCGGCCAGGCAGGGTGCATCCTACAGTAATACATCGTGCACCATGGGTTCATTCTAAATTAACCCACCTCCCATTGTCTTGAATCAAACAAACACTCTGCGGTTTCCTTCCTACACTTCCGTCTAAAAGTCAAATTCACCTTCCTGCAACACTTGCTAACTTTCCAATGCCAATGTCGACTGGATTTTCCCTTTTCTAACTTGCCTTTTGTTTGCAACGCAACTTGAGATATGAGAGGGTAAATAATGGCAAGGAAGGAGTAATAAAAGAAAGCTATAATGAAGAGAAATGGTGGCAGCAGTTGGTCTCACTTCACACATGTGAACCGTCCTCTCACTCAGATTTCAAATCGGCTCAATTTAAATTTTGTTGACGTAGACTAGCATGGACTAACATGTGGGAAAATATTAACATCTTTTTCCTTCCCCCCAACCTAAATTTGGGCATGCATCCACACATGTGGAATGATGATTTGACAGGATAGGGAATATTGGCATGCTATGGTGAACGTCCATACTAACGTACAACAATTAAATGAATGCACTTAAAGAAAATTAAGATATAGAAACTAATGCGCACATACCTGAATGTGTGGAGGATTTGTTGCAAAGATCATGGAGAAAGTATTGCTTGCCTTTTAAATAAATAAGTTGAGCAATTAATGAAGATGAGGTGGAATGAGGTGGAGTGAAGTGATGGAAGAGAGAGAAAGGTGGAAATGGATGGGTGGATGGGTGGATGGGTGAAGAAATGGACTCCCACAGAATTGGAAGTATTTATTATGAAAAGTACATACCTTAATTAGCCAGAAGGAGGGACATTAGGTCCACTTCCTTTGGCTGTAGGAAGCTTGAATGCTACATGCTGAGTGAATTTCTACAGGAACTCCTCCTTGGAAGTTGGCTTGTGATACAATCTGAGGCGGTAACCATTGAAAAGCAACTTAAATCTAACTAGGTCAATAGTAATGAGTTGTACAACACCATTAGGGAATACTTCAGCAACCTCATATGGTCCTAGCCACCTTGTCTGCAATTTTCTTGCATTGTCCTGATATCTTGAATCATAGAGCAAGGCCCAATCTCTTGGTTTGAATTTCTTGTCCTTGATGAATTTGTCATGCCACTTGATTTTATGATTTTGCACTACCTTTGTGTGATGCAGGGCTTCTCTTCTCATCTCATCCAAAGCATTTAGCTGAAAGATTCTTTCTCTCTATGCCTCAGAAATATCCATCCCCAAATCTACTACAGTCTTAAGAGTCTTGTGTTCAAATTAAATGGGAATCATGGTTGTCTTTCCATACAACAACTCAAATGGAGTGAAGCTTGTTGTTTTCCAGGTAGTTCTGTAGGCCCAAATAGCTTATGGTAATCTTTTTTCCCAATCCTTTATGTGGATAGCTACTGTCTTGGTTAGAATAGTTTCAATTTCTCTGTTAGTCACCTCAACTTGGCCATTAGCCTGGGTGGATAAGGAGTAGAATTTTTGTGCCTTATGTTGTACTCATTAACTAGTGTTGCAACAAGGGTTGATGTGAATTGAGCCCCTTGATCAGATACTATCTCTCGTGGAACTCCATACCTTGTGAAAATCTCCTCATAAAGAAATTTTGCAACCTTGTTATCTCTTGCATGCTTCATGGTCTTAACTTCTACCCACTTTGTGACATAATCAGTGCATACCAAGATATAAGACTTACCATTTGATGGAGGGTCAATGGGTCCTACAAAATCCAATCCCCACTTGTCAAGGGAGTGATTACTACCTGAGGATAAAGTGGAATCTCATTGGATTTGGTTGGTCTTCCCATTCTTTGGCATTTGTGACATTTTCTTGTATACCTTCCTGCATCCTTGTGGAGTGTTGGCCAGTAATAGTCCGTGTTTAAAATATTCATTATTGTCCACTTAGTTGCAAAATGTCCTCCACATGGTTCATTGTGGCATGCATGAAAAATTTCATATATCTCATCTTCTCTCACACATCTCCTCATGGCATGGTCTGGTCCAGTATAAAACAAACATCCAACAATCCATTAAAAAGGAAAATATTTTTCAATGAGTACCCTTCTCTCTTTTGGAGAAAAGTGAGGAGGAACTCTACCAGTAACTAGATAATTAGCTATGTCAGCATACTAGGGTGTTTGTACATTGATAGAGAATAGATGCTCATCAGGAAAATAGTCATTCATGGCTTGGTTATCTCCTGATGTAGTTAGCCTTGAAAGAAAATCTGCAACAACATTGGCCTTCCCTAGTTTATCCACAATGGTTATGTCAAACTCTTGCATCAAAAATAACCATCTTTCCAGTCTACATGTGATCAAAGGTTTATTCATGAGATACCTAATGGTTGCATGGTCAGTGTGCACAAAGATTTGGTAACCTGTTATGTAATGCCTGAATTTGTTCAGGGCATAAATCACTGCCAACATTTCTTTTTCTGTCACAGTATAGTTGAATTCAGCTCCTTGCAAATTTTTGTTGACAAAATAAATGGCATTTTCAATAGCTCCTTCTTTCTATCCTAAGACTGCTCCTATGGCATAATCTAATGCATCAATATAGATGTGAAAAAGAAGCTCCGAATTAGGTACTTTGAGTACAGGAGCATGAGTCAAAGCTACCTTTAAGTTAGAAAATGCCTTGTCACAAGCTTCAGTCCACTGGAATTCAACATCTTTAGTGAGAAGAGTATACAATGGTGTTGCTATCTTGCTAAAATCCTTGATGAAACACCTATAATATCCTACATGGCCCAAGAAACTCCTAACATCCTTTTGTTTTGCAGGTGTGGGCAGATTTGTGATCACCTCAATCTTTGCAGGATCTACTTGAATTCCCTTGTGGGAGATGTAGTGGCCAAGAACTACACCTTCCTGCATCATCATGAAACACTTTTCACTATTTAAGGACAAGTTTTGGTCTTCACATATCTGTAGGACTCTCCTGATATTTTCCAATGCTTCATTAAAATCAGCACCATAAGTGGTAAAGTCATCCATATAAATTTCCATGCAATCATGATAAACGTCTGAAAATATGCTAATGACTTCCCTCTGAAAAGTTGCAGGTGCATTGCATAAGCCAAATGGGAGTACCGAGTAGACATAGATCCCCCATGGACAGGTAAATGTGGCCTTCTCCTAGTCCTCTGGTGCAATTTGAATCTGGTTGTAGCTACTAAATCCATCTAGAAAAGAGAAGTATTGCTTTCCTACAAGTGTGTCCAGTACTTGATCTATGAAGGGTAAGGAAAAATGGTCCTTCTTGGTGGTAGCATTAAGTTCATTGTAATCAACACAAAGTCACCATTTCCCTTCTTTCTTGGGCACAATCACTAATGGAGACACCCATTGGCTATCTGAAATGGGGTAGATAAATCCTGCATCTAGCAATTTCTATAGTTCCCCTTTTACAATTTCTCTTAGTGCAAGGTTAATTCTTCTTTGTGGTTGCCTCACTGGGGTGCAATTATCTCTGATGTAAATTCTTTGTGTACAAATTTTAGGGTCCAATCCCTTCATATCATGATAATCCCATGCAAATGCATGTTGATGGGTCCTTAATAATTTTCCAATAACAATTGTTGTTATTCACTCAGTTTGTTGTTAACATTCATATACTTTCCTTCTAACACCTGTACTTGTGTCATTAACTATATCATGGATGCTTCATTAACAGATGGTACCTTTAGTTCATATGGAAGTGATGTATAAGACATACCTATTGCTACAAGAAGTTTTTCTATAGGAAGAGTGGCTGCAAGAAGAGTGGTTGTAGGAAGAACGTCTGCAGGAATAGTGGTTGCAGGAAGAGCAGGCATAAGTGTTTTGAATGGAGTAGAAAAATGATAAGATGATGCTTCCTCCACTTCACAATGGTTTTGAATGATGTTAGCCAATACTTCATCCTCATCTTGAAGCTACATGAAATAGCTTCTACCTAACATCATAAGCTGCACCACAGAATTAACTTCCTTGGCCTCTTCACCAACATGTGGCCACACGTGATCATCCTCATCATGAGATGGCTGAGCAGGAGGGTAAAGAACAAACTTTTTAGTTCTCTTCCCATATGAAATGGTCATGTCACCTAACTGACATCCAATATATGCATCTGTAGTTGCTAGCCATGGTCTTCCAAGAATAATGGGATACCTGCCTAGTGTAGCCTTAGGAGAAATAATCATGAAGTCTGTTGGGTACTCCTAGGAGTCTAAAACTACCACAAGATCCTCCACTATACCATCAAGCTTAACAATAGAACTATCAACAAGTTGTAGGACAGTAGGAGTAGATATCATGCTTGCAATGTTTAGTTGCTGCAAGATGTCCTTGGTCATTACATTTATTGATGCCCCTAAATCAATCAGAGCATTCTTAATTTGGATCTTGTTTATAACAATTACTACCACAGGACTACCTGGGTGATTGTACTTGGGGATAGTCACTTTTCCAAGCATGATTTTAGCTAGTTGTCCCACCACATGAACTATAGTTGGGTCTTTCTTTTTCCTACCTAGCTTCTTGAGGCATGCTTCCTTGATTGCCTTGCCATATATTGGAACATCCTTTATGGCCTAGAATAGAAGGATCTGGACACATATATGCTTCAGCTAATCCAAGATATCAAAGGTTGTGTCCTCCTTTTCTTCATTCTTGGCAACTTCCAATATTTGAAGAAATGGTGGTTCTTGTTCAATCTGCTTGACTTGGACTGGTTAAGGATTTTTAGGTGCACTTGGCTGAATTAGATCATTCAGAGGTTCCTCCTCCTCTTCCATAGGAAGCTTAGTGATAATGGGCTTGGAAGGGGTTGGTAGAGTAGTTCTTGAATGCAAGTTGATGTCACTTACACTCACAACATATGCAGGGAATTGATTTGAATCAACAGAGTATGCAGGCTGTTGCTGTGGTTTGTTATTTGAATTGGGTGTGGGATAAGCTGGTAGCTAAGTAGGTTTAGGTGCATTTGAGCTTGAATTAGTAGGTAGAGGCATTGTAGCAGGCTACTAGGGCTGAGAAGGTGGTTGCATGTAATTGGTTGTCTAGGTTGGCCATTGTTGTCCTCCCCTCCATTGATTTATTTGCTGCCAATTTCTTGGAGGTGGTTGCCAATGCCCTTGAAATTGTTGTCAATTCCCCTAAGGTTGTTGCCATTGGGGTAAAGATTTTTGATGATTGGGGCAAGCATTTGGAGGGTTAATCCAAGGTTGTGGTGGATATCCTCCATAGCTAGATGGATATGGGGGCTGCCATTGGTTGCCATATGAATAGGAATTGAAATATGACCCAACATAAGAGAGTGGATCTGGTGGCATACCTTTTCTTGGAGCCCAAGGCCTTCTTTGTGGAACATAGTATACTTGGTATTCTTCAATCTAGATTGGCTTGAACTCGGGTGCAATCTTCTTTCCTTCAATATTGGCTACCATCTTGCATTTGCAATCATTCTTCTTTTGTCTGCAATGGGGGAAGTACTCAGCCAACATTGCCTCTTCCTCCTCTTGCTTCTTCTTAGCTTGAAGTGTATCTAGCTGAGTAGCTAGACTGTTTATAATGTCTTGCTTGAAGTCTGCCAGCAAATGAGTATTCTCCATTCTTGAAACTTCACCGGTAGTTGACTTACCCATGGAAGATTGGTAAGCTCTCCCTTTCTTTGAAGTTTCCCTAGAGTAGTTCTGACATATTTTATTGATATCTTCCCAAGGAACTTGGGAGATATCTCCTCCTCCCATTAGGTTCAAGGCATCAGTGCAATTGTCATTGATTCCTCTCGGGAAAAGAAAATTTTGTGAGTCTTCATTGAGTGTATGGTGTGGAGATTTTTGTAGGCAAAAAAAAAACCTTGCAATATAATCTTTCAGGCTCTCATCTTCCTTTTGCTGCATCTTGAAAAATGTCACCTCCTCTCATGTCACTACTCCTACAATATTCCTTATATTTCTCAAGGAATTTTGTCTTCATGTCTTCCCAAGTTTCCATAGTATCTCTTCCTAGGCTAATGAACCATCTTAATGCAATCTCTTTCAAAGTGGTAGGAAATAGCTTAAGCCTATGGGAATTGGTGGTATAATCATAACTCCTGTAGAGTATGTCAAACTCAAACAAAAAGATATCAAGCTCTTTTGTGACAAGTCCGTAAAACTTGGGGAGTGCTGAAGCAGGGATGTTTCTGATGTTTTCAACTTCATTTTGATGGGCAATGGGGAAAGGAAAAGTTGGTTGGTTAGGTCTGTTCATATTTGCATCACCCATGCCTGCTTGATGTAGTTCCAAAGCAAAGAGGTTCTCAAGCTGATTTTGGTCTTCAAAGGAGACTTTAGAGCTAGTTAGATTAGGAAATGCGTCAGCAAAGGGGTGTGGATCTTCTTCCTCTTCTTCTCTTGGCAAGTTTTGATATTCAACTAGCTGGAATGGATTAGTATTGTTAAGAAGTAATATCCCATAAGAATCCCTTCTCCTTCCTTTATGCATGTGGTATCACTCACTATTAGCCAACTCACACAAAGAATTGGTAAAGAATAAGGGGGGTTCCAAAAACGTTTGCCTCCTACAATGATTCAACAACTAGGCCTTCATAGCTGTGATTCAGAGATTGGACATCTAACCTGAATAACTATTTCAATCATCATGAAGGTGAATTTAACTTGTCAACCCAGGGATGTGAACTTGAAATAGGTTAGCACAGTATGTGCACTAGGAACCCAAAGTAGCCATTTTCATTCTATAGCTAGGAAAAACACAATGCTGAAAGTAAATTGCTTAAAAAGGAATAACATGAATGCTAACCATCAATCAACAATTAAACCAAGCTAAAATGCATGACAAAAATGAAAATTTGAGCAAACAAATAGGACACTACTCTGTCTGCTTTGGCTGCAGGAACATTCACATAATGGAATTCTAGTGGCCGCAGGAACAGTTGGTGCCATATTTTTAACTAATTACTAAACAACAAGTAATACTAAACTAATACTAAACTAAAGGATGGATTACTCACCAAGTGGGCCCCCATGGATAAGTATCCTCTAAAACTAATGAGAACTCAGATGCTGAAACTCAAAACTTTATTTTATTCACTATAAATCATGAGTACAAAAGAGTAATATATCTATATTATTGAAAACTCAAGAATGCAAGCACAATATCAAATCGCACAACCTTCAAAAAAGGAGCACCAGATCCTTATTTATACTACCAACTAAATGAGGCAGTCAACTCCATGAACTGGGAGGACGCCATTTATGGAAAACAGAGAAAGTGGAGTGGCGGTTATGCATGCATGGAATCCAGTTAGACATGAATGTCCAATCGCAGATTTAGTGTTGCAGTAATGCGCACATTTTCTCAACATCAATAATGACCGCTACAAGGTGGTTACATTCAATTTTCATGAGGAATCTCCTGTTGTCGACCTCCTTTGACCTTTGAATGATTCTTTTGTTGGACGTTATGGTGCATGCCTAGCTGGCGGTGTCTTCCTCAATTTAGCATCCTCAAATTAAATATGCATGGTAATGTTAGTACGCACAATAATTGCATAGCTGTAACCACCTTAAGGAACATTCATTAACCACATACAAAATTAATATAGACAGTCCATTTAACATGCCATTTATCATTAAAGGTTTACAGAAATAAGATTAAGCCCAATGTCTATAGTTTGAGAAAAATATCATAAAAGTATCAACACTTAATGTCAAAGTCCATGATAACTTCAACAACTAAGTCACAAATTCTACCCAAAAATGAGAGCATAAACTAGACTCATCAATGGGATTGAGAAAGGGTCGTCGTTCCATATCAACGTGACACCAATTCCACAAAAAGATAAATTTCAAATGGATTAGAGTAGATGTTTTGATAGTTTTCATATTTTAGTATGTTAGGTTTTGATAAAATGTTTGGTTCTAATTTTGTATGATTGATCTTGTTGAGATTCGAGTATTGGTGGCTTCTTTATGCTTCGATTCCTCATGGATCAAGCATAATCTAGCCCATACTGGTATCCTCACATCAACATTATTGTGCTAGAAGGAGGGAAAACTGATCGTTTAACCATTTTTTAGCTCGAAATCCATGTTCATGCTATTTTGCAGGTTGCAATGACGCTCAAACCATAAATATCAATTCTATTTGAATAGTGTCACCATATAGTGACGCCCAAGTAGTTTGATACAGCGACACATATTTAATTGGCCAACATCGATTTAAATATAATGATGCGTATTTAAATATAAAATATCATGGAATGAAAAATGGTGACTCTCAAATTCACCAAACCGACACTTCGAAAGTTCAAACAACAACACATTTGTTAACAGTGACACCTATCAAAATAGTGATGCAATTGTGCTCACTGGTCTTGCTACAGATTAGCACTCAAATTCACCAGAGCGATGCCCAAATTTCAAATTGCGACACCATCGTGTGCAATGACGCTCAACCAGGGTAAGAAACTTTACATTTTTTTTCGATATGTGACTTAATTTCTTTGGATTATCTAATCACTGAGGGATGTTTGATTGTGTTTTCATTGTTAGACTAACATGGTTTTGTAGGTTTAAAGGCATGGAGTGAAATTGAATACCTTCTCTTCTATCTTAACATTCTATCATTGTAACAAGCGTTTAACACTTTGGGGCAATTATAACCCACTTTCATACTTTTCTACTTTCAGTTTTAGGCAATGCACTAGTTTTCAATTGGGTTTAAAATGAACGTTCAAAGTTGGAAAAAATTGAACCCTCACATCACATCTTTCAATTGGACTTAAAATTGAACAAGGAAAACTCATCTTTCAATTGGTGCTTAAAATTAACTCATCATTGCTCTGAAGGATAAAATTGACAATTGTTTGTTTTGTTTTGTGGTTTTCAACTTTTCTAGTGAATGCGTATGCAATTCTCTCATTTCATTTGGTGATCTTGAGAAATAGAAAAAATTTCTAACACGTTGCAAAATCACCTCCATCTTTCAATTTGGGTTTAAAATTGAACAACCATGCTAGTGTGAGAAAAGGAATAACGTGTGTTCTCTCTTTGTGCATGCAAGCAAAGATGATCAAATTATGGATGGACTTACTCACTATTGTTCACCTTTAGAGGGCCTTCCTTGGTGGGAAAAATTACTCACCCCAAGGGAATGACCTAAGCAGTAATGAGCATAAGCCAAGCTCTTCCAAACCACTATATAAAATTTTGGTTTTGATGAAAATCGTAATCAATGGGAAGTGGTACATGATAGCTCTCCCCTAGTATCTTCATGATGCATAAATCCCTTGTTCTAAGGGTTGGGATACCTCTTACAAGGAGTTTATCATTGCACCCCCTAAACTGGATGCCCTTATTATGAACCTTTGTGTAGTAGCCAAAAATCCCTAATATTTGTTGATGTCAGGAGGTTGGACCTACAAAGTTGTCCTACATATTTGTAGTTCTTAGTAGAGATGAAAAGTTTGTCATGGGAGATTCATGAGAACTTGAAGCTTGGATGACCCATAGAAGTGAGTTTCGTGGAGGGGAGCCAGTGTGGTCAAGATTCTAATCATCCACTGTGAATAAGCACAGCTAGAGAAATCCAAGTGGGAATACAACAAATATAGCCATTTCTATCCTAGGATTGTAATGCTTGTGAGTCAATTTAACACTTTGCTTGATTTCAAAACGATCCAAAAACAAACATTCACTATCCAAATTTCAAACACTTTGGCTCAAATATGGACTTCTTGAGTTAGCCTTCATATTATTGCTTGTCCTAAGGATTTATCCTTAGCAATTTCTAAATATCTTGACATTAATCTCAAACCCATATTTACCAAAGAAAACATAGGCAATTATGGCTTTAACCTCATGATTTTCACAAAATGGACATTGTGAAAGTTATGATGTTTTTGACATAAACATCTAGTTTGGATACATAATCAAAGACAAGTGTTTGTGGTAAAATCAATTCACTTAAGCAAAGATAAATTGACAAATGAACCCCACATGACTATTTGGAGACCGATTGCTCCCGTTGAACAACCTGATCTTCCAGGTGCTATAATTCAACCAAACTTTGAACTCATAAACGGTGAACAAACATATCTTATTATCAATTTGAGACCATTCACTTTTGAAAACAATGAAAAAAACACACAGTGGAGAAATGCAGCAATCATTCTAGACGAAGAAGAGGAACACATTGATATTAAGGCTGGAAGGCCCCTATTACCACCACTCGCGTGGAAATAAATATATCCCTTTCTTCCATAAACTTAAAACTATTTTCACATGATTTCACAAAAAATCAGGATTCCTAAGCCAAAGTCTACAAGTCCTCATTTAAGACTTAGGTATCTCACTCCAAAAGCTCTTAAGAAATACCTTTGATCAATAAACAAAAACATAAACAAATTGGTAGAAAAAATTTATAGACACGCTTCAAGGTATAGTCCGGAATTGTTTGCATTCTTTTGGAGTCAAAATACTAGTCTTTTTCATGATACACAACTCCTCTAAATGATTCATCAAACAAATAAAATCCATAGGGGAAAATCACCAGCACTCCACTTCAGACGTAGGAATCGTAGAACAAAGTATAGTCAAAAGTGGGCATCCATATTTTACAGCAATCGTTACACTTTGTTGAGAAACTTTTATGCCCGAGCTAGGAGAGCCTAAACAGGTTTGAACATTCCCATCTATCCTCTCATTTTCTAGGATTTGAACATTTTAGAGGTCTAGCATCATTCTCACTACCTTGGTCTTGTCAAAACAAAAGGTTCACTTTAGGTCAACATTGGTTCCAACATTTCACTCAACCCTTCATCAAAATTTCAAAATACACCAACACTTTGGGACTTAAACATCAAACCAAGTCGCTACCTTAGCTATTTTGTAAGTGAAATGTATCTTTTTCCATGCACTTAGTTGAGATAGTTATCATCTTTGAACTAGTTTATCTTGAAGGTCACAAGTCTACCCTAAAGATTTCTAAGTTCATTAACATCCTTTATCCCAACATCAAAACATCAAACTTAAGTCAAAAGTGTAGTCCCAAAACATTTGCAAAGATCACTTCCCACATCACCCATATTTTCATCCCACATTTTCATCATTGCTCCGAAAAGACTTAGAGCGTCCCTTTTACCTAGGTTTGAGTCAACTAGAGAGTTCAAACATTACAAAACTCAACACAACTCTCCCATAGCTAACACCAAATTTATGGTAAAGACGAGATCACAACACAAGAGAATCATGGAAAAACTTAAAGTTACATTTACCTCAAGTGATCCAAATCCTTTAGAATTTGATCCTAGGAGTCAAGCTACACCATCACAACAACCATCATCTCCTTCAAGACCATACGGAATCAAAGATATCACGGATAACCCATTTGAGCTCATTAGAGAAGAAATTTTAGAATGTCAACATTTTGAAAGTGTAGCTCCTATCTCCCCGACATTTGGAGCACACATTTTAACACAAGATTTCACAACTCCATCACAAGGGCTAATTCAAACGTACATACCTAATCTTGCAACCAGTCTTGCTAAAGATTTTGGTCACAACTTACCATTTGAAAGTAGTACACTTGTGGGTACTCTTGAAACTAATCCTCCACCTCCCACCACCATTTGGACACCTACCTTTGGTGCTCCTCCCATTCCAAAGGATCCAAAACAGCTACACACTCCACTTGAACTTCACTATTCCACCATCACTTTGACATTTTAGGGACACCCTTCTTCATCCACACCCATGAGTACCACAAGTATACCTACCATCACGCAAAGTGGTACAAACTAAAAATCTCAAAACAACACACTAGGGCATACCATATCACAAAATCAACCCTCAATGCAAATAGGGACATCTTTATCCAACCCTCCAGTGGGTTCATCCATTCCATCTACCATTACCACATCATCCACTATCAACCCATCTCAAAGCAATCCCTTGGTTACAAATTATATCAATCCTGGGAGTACCTTAATCACAAATCCTTTTTTTATATCTTTTGCACAAGGCAATCCTCAAAATGTAGGACAAGGGAATCTTTTCAATTAGTGGACTCAAGGTCCTAGTGTGTCATTTCCATTGCAAAATTTAATGACATCATATTTTCAAAAAACTCCCTTTTATATGCCAAATCAATCCAGACCTCAAACATACATTCCTCCACCTCATTCTACCATATTGCAAGGAATGTTAAACTAAGGGAATCCTCTACCTTTCACCAGCAATCCACCAACCACTCAAAACATCAATGTCCCTATTTCTTCATAGATGAATCAACAACTACTCGATCCCACATTGCAAGCACATGCCTTAGGTTTACAACAAGCACAAAAAACTTATCAACAAGTCATACAACATCAACAACAATAGCAAGCAACTTTAGCACAACAACAACAGGCACAACAAGCAGCCTTAGCAGTGCAACAAGCAGCTTTAACACAACAACAACATCAAGCTCAACAAGCAACCTTAGCACAATAACAACAACAAGTAGCCATTGCCCAGCAAGCTCAACAAGTAGCCTTAGCAACACAACAACAAGCACAACAACAACAATAGGCCCAACAACAACAACAAGCTCAATAGCAAGCCTTACTAGCTCAACAATACGCCCAACAATAACAACAAAGTTCCTATTTTCCTCATATGAACCTCATCAGTCTAAACGCATCAGGAACATATTCATCACTTTCACAAAATCTCACACCTTCATACACCCCATATAATTCATCTCTCATCCCACCATATGTTCCTCCACCCAATCTGCAAGATGATCTAGCATCACAATTGAAAGCACTCTCACAGGAAATGCAGGACCTTCACATGCGAAAGACAAAGAAACCTCATACACAAAACTTGTGTCCTTACCCATTTGATCGAAACATAGCAATGATACCAGTCCCTCCTGGTTTTAAAATCCCCAAGTTTGACAAATACAGAGGGAGAGGAAGTCCTGTCGACCATATCAAAGAATTCAACATCATGTGCATTTAAGTGGCTTACAACGATTCATATCTAATGCGCCTCTTCCCTCGAATTTTAGCAAGTACTGCTATGAATTGGTTCTCTTATTTTCCTCCTGGTATCAATTTTTTTTAAGAAATCACTGATAAATTCATCAATCACTTCTCCTTCAATATTGACATGGGCATTAGTCTAGAAGAGTTGTACACTCTTAAACAAAATCCAGGAGAAACCTTCACAAATTTATTACAACGATGGAGACAAAGAGCTAGTAAACTAAAGTGGCCTCTTCTTGAAAAACAAGTGGGAATCATCATAGCCAACCTTGATCCAAATCTATCATTCCACTTAAAAATTCAATGCATCACATCCTATGATGAGCTTGTTCCAAGAGCCCTTAACATTAAAAGAGCCCTAATCTCACAAGGAAACACTCAGGCTTACAAAGAAAACCATCCTTCAACTAGTTTGAATGAAAAACCTCGTGTATGGGCTAAAAAAAAAAATGTGACAAGTGTGGTACACACTAAGGTCATACTAAATGCTCCTAGACCCAACAACAATCAAATTGCTAACATCTAACCAACTGTGCAACAAATGGTACCAACTCAAAACAATTAGATCAATAACTCCAACATGCAACCAAGGCAAACCGGTAATAGGAACAACTATCCTAAATGAAAGTACACACATTTATCAGAACCCATCGAGACAATCATGAAGAAACTGGTAGAATCAAATTTGATAACACTTCCTAAGTTTGAAAACTACCAAGAGCCAAAAGAAAAGCCATCCTGGTACAACGAGCGTGATCTTTGTGACTTTCATAAAATCAAAGGACATAAAATCATAAAATGTATGAAGCTCAAGAACATCATCCAATATCTCATAGAGAACGACACCATATCTGTTTAGGTACCAGCTGGAAAGTAAGATCTCAAGATATACAAGACCCCTATGCCTGATCATATAAAAGAAAACAACAATGGAAAAGTAAGGATTACACCAATGTACAACATACCTATTCCAATGTAGTTGCCTCTTATGATAGTGTTATCACTATTGTCACCATCAAAGGAGCTAGTACGAAATGTGGAGTCACCACATGATGTGGAAAAATAACCGTTCAAGGAGTTGCACCAGTTCAATCTAGGACACAACCTACTTTTTCTGCATCTAATCCTAGCAAGTACAATCTTGTAGATCAGCTTAAATAGACCCCTACTCATATATCAATCTTAGAACTCTTGAGATTATCTCCTGCACATAGGGAAATACTGGAAAAATCCTTGTTTGAGTCATTCCTTCCCAATAACATTGATACCGATCAATTTCAAGCTATGGTAGGGCATATCACCAGCCATCTTCTCACCTTCTCTGAGAAAAAATTGCTATCACAACCATCTCATAACAGTGCTTTACACCTTGAAGTTGTCATTCATAAAAACAAGGTCAAAAGAGTTTTGGTAGATAGAGGTGTTGGTTTGAACATTTGTACCCTGTAGTTAATCAAGAATCTAGGCTATTCAAAAGATACTATTGAGAAGACAAAGAGTACCACCATCAGATAATATGATGACCAAGAACAAGTATCACAAGGAATCATTGCACTTCCAATCCAAGTGGGACCTCTCATTGCAGAAACTACATGTCAAGTACTTGATCTTGATTTTCCGTATAACATACTACTTGGCCGACCTTGGATCCATACTTTGAAAGTTGTAGCCTCAACCTATCATCAGTGTGTGAAGTTTCCTTTTGAATTCAGAGAAATCACTATCCATGGAGATCTTGAACCTTTCTATTATGAAAAAATCCTTGAGGCCAAGTTTTACAAGATCCCATAGATACCCAAAAATGATGAAGGACCTACACCATCAAGCTCATTTGTTGACCCATCATCCTTAGCCTCTACCTCAACATCAAATATACCCATTGTGAAAAACATACCCAATGTCAAAGTAGTAATCCAACATGGCGGTTGTGGAAGCTACAAAATATTGAAAGACACCTTTGTCTTAGGAGAGTTACCTATTTCTCCTCAAACTCACGGGAAACCAACATCTAGCACCAAAGAACCAGAAACAATCAATATGGAAGCTACTACCTTCACCAAGTGGGGAGACCTGAATCAAGAAGACACCAATGAGTAAGACATCTCTAAAATCCTCTATCAAGATGAATGAATTGTTCTTGTTCTTCCCATGGAAGATGACAACAAAGGTCTAAAACTAATGAAAAATTGGGGATATAACAAGAATGAGAAACTAGGGTAGAATGAAAATGGTTTAATAGAACCCACCATTCCTGAGAAACGACTAAAAAATCTTGGCTTAGGTTGTACTACTAGAAAGGTCACACTTATTGGCAAAGGTATTGTTGCTAAATGAGTTGAGGTTTCCTCTTGGTCACCTACATCACGTGATACTACCTTAGATGACTTTTCCCTCGATGTTGCTGACCTATTTGAGAACAACACCCTCTTCATGATATCCATAACATCCTTTATCTCAAATACCCACCAACTAAAATATGCCTAGTATATCCGCAACTCATTGACATGGACCAACAAGGACCACCGGTTCTAGATTTATTCAAAAATGATGAAGTGATCTCAGAATTCATGGGACTGTGAGATAACTTATCATGGGAAGATTACAAAGCAAGATTTGACATAGAGCTTGATATAGGGGCGTACTATGGGGAGATGATTGAATCCTTCAGTCGCAAAATAAATGAAATGAAATTAACATGCAGATCCTTGAGTGAAAACCACCAAGTGGCACTCTCTAGTCCTAAATAGTAAAAACAAAGAATGCATTTGATGGTGAAAACCTCTTTGAGGCACCCAAGGATGAGGGATTCACTCTCCTCCTTAGTGCCATGCATCTAGAAAAGTTAGCAGTACTAGCTGAAAAGGCTACTCTAGTTAATGTGGGAACTGAAGAAGCACTTTAGATCACCTTTTATGTTGAATCCTTGTTGGATGAAGAACAAAATAACTTTGCAACATTCCTTAAAGAGAGAAGAGCTAACTATGCATGGTCATACACAGATATGCTAGGCCTTGATCTAGAAGTGGTTGTACGCCACTTAGCAGTTTATCCAAACACCAAACCAGTCAAGCATAAATTAAGGAAGATGCACCCTTAGATAGCACTCTTGGTCAAACTGGAACTACAAAAACTTCTTGATGTTGGATTCATCCAACCGATAGATTATCCTGAGTGGGTTTCAAACCTGGTACTAGTCTCAAAACCCACTGGGGGAATCAAAATATGTATTTATTTTAGAGATCTGAACAAGGCATGTTTGAAGGATGATTTCCCTCTTCCCAACATTGATCTCATTATGGATTTAACAGCTAGGCATGAAATTTTGTCACTCATGGATTGCTTTTCAAGCTACAATCAAATCATAATCGCCAAAGAAGATCAACATAAAACAACTTTTACCTGTCCATGGGGAACCTACTGCTGGAATGTAATGCCATTTGGGTTGAAGAATGTAAGAGCTACCTATCAAAGAGCAATGAACCTCATTTTTCATGACATGATCCACAAAACAATTGAAGATTTATATGGATGATATTTTGGAAAAATCAAAGAAGAGAAGTGAGCACATACAAATCCTAGGACCTATCTTTGATAGCCTTGAAGAATACAACATACAACTAAATCCAAAAAAGTGTGTGTTCGGGGTCACATCAGGAAAACTTCTCGGCTTCATCGTTTCACAAAGAGAGATAGAAATTGATCCAAAAAAGGTAAAATCCATCCTAGACATGGAACTGCCACATACATTGAAACAAATGAGAGGATTACAAGGAAGGTTGCAGTCCATCAAAAGGTTTATAGCCTAGCTATCAAATAAGATTCATCCCTTGTCGCATCTTCTCAATAAAGGAATAACCTACAAATGGGATGAAAAATGTGATAAAGCTTTCTAGCAGATCAAGGATTATCTACTAACACCTCTAGTAATCATGCCACCGATACCAAACAAGCCACTGATCCTGTACATCTCAACAACACCAGCAACACTAGGAGCTCTTTTAGCACGACATGATGAGAATGGAAAAGAAAGAGCCATATACTACATCATTAGAACCTTAGTAGGCTATGAGATGAACTATTCACCCATTGAGAAAGCATACCTAGCGGTAGTTTTTGCTTCACAAAAGTTCAGGAATTACATGTTGTCACACTAAATCAAGCTCATCACAAAGATTGATCCATTAAAATATTTGTTATCCAAAGCAACCCCCACAAGACGAATGGCTAAATGGGTAATGATCTTGACAGAATTTGACATAGAGTATGTGGAGTGCAACGCAATCAAAGGACAAGTGATCATGGACCAGCTAGCAGAAGCACCCATCTATGATAAAAACCATTTAATATCTGAGTTCCCTAATGAATCAGTGTTCCTTATTAATCTCATAGCTCAGTGGAAGATGTACTTTGATGGATCATTCACCCAACATGGATTAGGAGCTGGTATTCTTTTCATCACCCCTCAAGGTGACTACATCCCAACATCTTACAGGCTATCATTCCCATGTACCAATAACATTTTTGAGTATGAAGCCTTGATCACAGGTCTTAGGATAGCAGTCTAGTGGCAGATACAAGAGATGAAATTCTATGGGGACTCACAACTGGTTATCAACCAAGTCAATGACAACTATCAAACTAAAGATGACAAGCTCACCCCTTACAAGAAGATGGTGGACAATCTCAAAGATCTTTTTATAGACATAACTTTTGAGCAAATTCCTCGCATGAACAATAGAGCAGCAGATGCTATGGCAACAATCGGATCATTACTAGACATGCTAAACAACATCCTTTAATGTGAATTCTTGGTAGAACAACTTCTTGTACCAACTTTCGAAATCTCATAATTTTAATTTGCATGTGTCATTGTTGGTCTTGGATCCCCATGGTACCATGACATCTTTACTTACCTTAATAGAGGAACCCTTCCATCAAACATCACCTTGAACCTTAAAAGACCTTTGTCAAAAAGGCATCTCGATTCATGATCCTAGGTGATACCCTTTACTACTGTCAAAGCATCGAAGGGACATTACTATGATGTCTTAACTAAGAGGAAGCCTTAACTACCTTAACAAAATTACACGATGGCATATGTGGGTCACATACTAGTGGAATGACCTTAGCCAAGAAACTGTTGAGGATGAGGTACTATTGGCCAACCATGGAAAAAGAAGCTCATCAATATGTGCAGAAATGTATCTAGTGTCAACAACATGGGGATCTGATTCATTCTCCAGCTCAAGAATTGCATCCAATGATCACACCATGGCTTTTCGCAATGGGGACTTGACCTCATAGAATAAATCACTCTAACCTCATCCAATGACCATAAGTTTATCATAACTGCCACAAAGTAATTTACTAAGTGGGTTGAAGCCATCCCTATGACCTACATAACGGGGAAGCAAATAGCCAAGTTTATCTTGAATTATCTAATTTTCCATTATGGTGTACCACAAACCCTCATCTCAGACAATGGAACCCCATTCAAGAATCAGGATGTGAAAGAGATGTGCCAAAGATTCAATAACCAAGATCAATTCTCTACACTGTACTATCCCCAAGGCAACGACCAAGCAGAAGCAACGAACAAAACTATCATGAAAATCCTAAAGAAAATAGTTAATGAAGCTGGTCGTGACTGGCATCTGCAGCTAAATATCGCTCTTTGGGCTTATCAAACCAGTATCCACACACCTACAGGAGCAACCCCTTTCTCCCTAGTCTATGGATCAGAAGCCATCTTGCCTATTGAGGTTGAGCTCCCATCATTGCGAGTGTCACTGAAGAATCTAATAATTGAGGAAGAGTACAAAGTGTCTTGAATGAATGAGCTAGAATTCCTGGATGAACGTCATTTTGATGCCCTTAATCACTTGCAAGTATATCAAAATTGACTAAAACAAAGATATAACAAGAGAATCAAATGTCGATCATTCAAGGTAGGCGATCTTGTCTTAAAGAAAAATCAGAAGAACCTTCCAAATCAAGACAACAAAGGAAAGTTTGAACCTAACTGGTTGGGTCCCTTTGTCATCAGAGCAAGTTATGGATCGGGAGCATACCAACTGTCAACCCCTGAAGGTGAACCCTTGCAGGAGCCAATCAACAACTTGCATCTCAAAAAAATTTATGCCTAAACATGAAGGGTGTAAATCAAAAAATACAAAAAAATCAAAAAATAATCAAAATCCAAAAAAATGAGAAAAATGATTGAAAAAAGTAAAGAAAAAAAATCGTCCTTTAGTGAAAACCACTTTGGTGGCACTTTGGCCAAGTACCTTCGTGAAAACTTGGCAAACAAGCGCCTTGCGTAAATAAAGCATCTCCATCTATTATTTGGATCATTTTTCCTATCATTATTTGCATCGCCATTCATCCTCCATTCATGTCCTTATCATGGCTTGTCACTGTAAGGTATCATGAACTCTTTAGCATTACTTGGCATATTCCTAAGGTCAGTCTATCCTACCTTTATCGAAGTAGGCTAACATATCACACTGGGGGAATTTCATTGTGCATCACAATCAGGTTCTTGTATATCTTGAGGTCATGGGACATCTTATCAAAAAACACCAAAAACATTCATAAAATCTTATCCACAAAATCCAAAAACAATTGCAAAATCCTGTATAGCTAAAATCCAAAAACATTTAGAAAAATGTAAAGGAAAAATCCAAAACATTCACAAAACATCAAAATCCAAAAAAGTTCAAACATCAAAAATCCAAAAAACAAATCCCTTGTCAAACTACGTTGTCTCTGAGCTTGAATGTAGGAAAGGCCATCATTGATGTGCCCTCGAGACACCCTAGGTCAGTCCTTAGCAGTTCGTTGTAATTAGTTGTTGTCTCTTGTTTGTTCATATCTTCGTCTTGTAAATTGTGTCGAGTCAGTCGAACTACGTGGACTCTGCGTGTATAACGTAGGCAAGGCTAATCTATGATCAGCCCCTGAGGCCCCTAGGATAGGTCTTTAGGTTAGGTTCTTGTTCATAACTCGAAAACTCTCAGAAAATCCCAAAACATCCAAATATTCAGAAAACAAAAAAACATTCAAAATTTGAAAACACAAAAACAATAGAAAACATTCAAAAGACCTAAACAACCTCAGAAAATCCAAAAATCTTAAACATTCATATAAAATTTCAAAAAGACCAAAAACAGCCTCAAAACATTTCAAAAATACCAAAAACATTCAAATATTCCAGAAAATCCAAAACCCATGCATCCCATCTCGCTTTCACCCACAATAAACTTTCACCCATAATAAACGATTGTCACCTTCACTCTTTGGCGAAACAAGTAGAAAGAAAACATAGCAAGTCATAAAGTGCGAACCCAAAAGTCAAAATCATAGGTAAATGTGTTAGTGAAATTTATGGAAACAACTCATCTTAGCATCATTATCCTAACATCAAACAACCCTTTGATCAACATGTCCTAGGATGTATCCTTCCTGCGATGGACATCAGCATCAAATATCACTTAAGCTAAACTTGAACTAGGCAGGAGCTATAGATAACACTGGTTGTTTGTCTTTGATATTTTCTTATGATTTATCTTAATGACCCATTCAGAGGACCTCTCGATGATGTCTATCCAAAACGATTTATAGAGAAAGGAATGGGGCATCGATCATTATCTTTCGTTTTCTGTTCTTGTCAATACTCTTGTAAAATAATCTTGGTGCATACTTGCTTAGTTGTGTGTAGGAAGGTTGTTTGGGATATGTTGTTGACTATTGCATATGCTTTTGTCCAATATGTTTTAAGCTTCTAACTTACATTCCAATGATGTTACCATATTTCAAGATGTGAACAAGAACTATCCTATCTGCTTGTCGAGTCAAAGTCCATTACACTAGATATAAAATCGTCTTGGTTATCAATACCTTGATGCATCGTATCTATGTGTTATATCAAACAATAAGGAATGACAAAAAATCCCAATCCCGACGTGTGAGTACCCATCTTGCATTTTGCATTGTCTTGTCACCATCTCTAATAAAGTCTCGATGGATCATGGACTTGTTAGATATTTTGAAGCAATCATCATCAAAATCAACGATCATTCATTCTTTATTCTTCTATCTTCTCTTCGTGCTAACCTGGTATCATGGCAATCAACAAAAGAAACATCAATGCATCCATCCTACATCCAAAAACCATTAGCATACATGCATCTCATAATCATAAAACATCCATCAGCATAATCATAGCATAATCATCTGCATATCACATCATACATTCTGCATTATCATTTAAGTTGTAAGGAATATTATAGATTTGTTATTCTAAGCATCTTAAATCATTGCATATCATAAGCATTTGCATCCATATGCATATATCATCATCATTAAAACATGCATAGAAAATATATAAAAATAAATGCATCCATGTCATTTGCATCCATAACATCTGCATATCATAATCATCCATCCATATCATATCGTGAAAAGATAATGAAAAAGAACAAAACATTGCATATCACATAGGCATAAATAAAATGCATCCATACATGATCATATATAAGCATCCATACATCATTCATACATGAAATAAATTCAACACATCATAGCATAAATAATCTGTATCTGTATCATATATATATCAAAAAATGTGTCATGGCACAAAAATCTGGATCAATGTATGTAGATCAATAATAAGTACAATATCCACGAGGCTATCAAAAAGGATCCCATGAATGCATATCAGTATAAAGAATGGGGAAAAATCAAAAAAGTTTGTGTACATCAAAAAGCTAGCCTTGGTGGTTGCTACCCTCTCCATCCTGCCGCTCAAGCTGATCCTCGACACGGGGATGCACATCACTACGCTGTGAAAAATCAAGTTGACGAAGAGTTGCTGGAACATCCCTGTGATAATGTTGCCTATAGTATGCAGCCTCCATGACAACCTCTCTATATAATCTCGCTGAAACAATTCGACCATGTGTGGCTACTAGCATGACCTCTATCTACTGTCGTCTCACAACCTCTTGATCCCTCTCCTTAGTAACATCCCGAACTCTCTATAAAGCTGCATCCTTCTCAGCTGTCACCGCGACCACTTGTTGTTGAGCCTAGTCTAGCCCAGTAGTCACAACCAAAACCTGTTGGCAGGCCTGGTCTTGCTTACCCATCAAAGCCTGCACCTGTTGTTGTAGCTGTTGTATTTGAGCATCTCATGGATCTAGTGGTGGTGGTGGCACTAGCTATTTCAACACTATTTGAGGTTGTTGGGGAGGTTGTTGTCCTACTGGAATAGCCCATGTAACCTATCCATCATGGCCATCTTGGCTACCCCATCCCCTGCCCTTGACACCTTTGCCTCGTAGCCTGCCTCTGGGAGGAGCACTTCTAAGATCTGTAAGTCATCGTGGTGGGACGAACCATGCATCGTAAGTTGGAGTGGTTTGCACTATGGGCTGACTCTGATCATACACCCAAGGCTGGGTAACCAGCTAGCAAAAACTATCAACGGTCTCTGGTGCCGGAATCATCGGTCCCTAGGATAGGACCTCTCTAGCTTATCTCACAAAAATAGCCCAGTAGACATTATCGGGGTTGTCTTCTACATTGCCAAACTGTCTGGCCACTCTATCAGGAAGGTACCACTCAATCATGGTATGCTCTCGACCCTGCATATATCGGGTCTATTTGGAAAAGTAAAGTTATTGTACATTATCGAATCAGGCTGACATCTGAAGCCATGGACGCTAGCGGAACATGGTCATATCGTTAATCACCTGTCTCCAGTATGGGAGCCCAATCTATCATGTGTGCCTAAGTGTGATGGGACCTCAATATCTCCATATGATGGGATCATTTGGCTCCATGTCCGCCATCTGTACAATGGGCCAAAGCACAAAAATGTGCTCCCATGCCCAAATATGAAGGAGAGTCACACCTGCACCGAGGGCTCTCCCATTGCAATACACAAATTCATGTAAATCATGGTACGAGGAGGCTAGCATCACAGACCCCCACGCAAAAAGAGTCCTTCGGTACAACATTCGTTGCCACGCCAAACCCCATCCTGGGCTGAAAAATCAACCACATTTATTTGGAGCCACCAAACCTGAAGCCACCAAACCTGAAATGATGGTTGCAACAATCAATCTGAATGTCGACACCTGACCTCTGTATGTCTCTAAGTCAATCTACGAGGTGACCAATACAATCTGGTCCATATACATCACCTCTAAACAGGCATCAAATCCAGCATCGGGATCATAGATCACACGATCACCGTGGATAGGCAACCACAAAATCCACCACATGTCATCCAATGTAACTATTGCCTCCCCCATTGGAAGGTGAGAGGACAAGGTCTTGTTGTGCCATCTCTCGCACAATGTTGTCATCATAGGCGAATGTGTCCTCACAGCAGGTGTGTATGCGATATACCACAATCTGATCTCTCCCAGGTGCTCCTAGCGCAACTCTGACAGATCACCCAATCTCTCAAGTATCGTGGGCCTATGCTCCCTAGAAATCAATGGTGGGAAGACCTCATACACCCATGAAGCGCATGGTGTTAGGAAACCATCAAAATTTGAAGTTATTTAGAATTTCTAGCTCAGAAATCACAAATGTGTCGCTATATTCAAAACTCAAATAGCGATGCCCGATGCATTTCAAAATTCAAATTGAAAAATGCATCGCCAGAAAAGCTAGCGTCACAATTTAGAATTTGGCCTAACCTAACCCTAACTTTCAAATCGGAAAGTGTGTCGTCGGATACGACTGTGTCACCATTTAAAATTTGAAATCCTAAATTCAAATCCTGAAAAGTGTCACCCTATACATATGCATCGCTATCTGTCATTTGGGCACACCGATTGAAGTTTGGGCGTCACTATATAGTGACGCTGCCAAATTATAAATTCTAACGCCTAATAAATGCATCAAAATTTCAAATTTCAAATCAGGTTTCAAATCACATACCAGTGGTCCTACGCCTAGAAGTCGCTGGAACTCACGAACTCAATCAGAGATGTGTCAGGGAAGCTCATGTCGCACCATTTCATCGAAGGGTTAGGGCTCAAATCGCAAGAATTTCTTAAGTGTGAATGCACAAATGAATTGAAAATGACCCCTCTTGACCAATTTAAGCTAGAAAATTAGGGGGTTTTGCCCTAATTTAACCTTTTTAATGGGGTTTATTATCATTTTTAGCACTTTTGCCAATCTGGACCTAATTTTGTATCATTTTTTGCGTTTTTGACATTATTCTTGCATCCTAAAACCTTTATGAACCCTTGGGGCAGCTTTTGAACCTTTATTGAGAAAATCAACCCAAAATTCAAAATTTCCACCTGATTTCTCGAGGGGGCAGGGAGTCAGTTTTATCCTTCCGTTGGGGCATCTAAAACAATTAATTTTTTTGATTTTTTTGATTTAGGCAACAATTTTTATCTGAAAAGCATTGTTCTTTGAACCGAAGTAGCAGGTACCTCGCTTCAAAGAGGGGCAAAATGTAGACACTAAAAAATGTCCTAATCGATGTCATACACTCAAATCGGATTTATTAACATCATTTCCTCTTTACCCATCCTCTTTTCGCTTAATTGATTTAATTAGCCTAGCTAATTAATTAATTACATCATTTTCATCCATTTGGCCTAATTAATTAAATTGGGTTAATTCATCTCTTTTCGCACTAACACTTCATCTAATTAAATTAAATAAATCAAAATATTTAATTTAATTTCCTATGTCATCTTATTTAATTAAATAACCCTAAGTTATTTAATTAAATATCATTTCATCCCCTCCCCTATTTATTAATTCATCTAATTTAATAAATATCTCTTAATTCTTCTAATTCCCTAATTGCATAAATTAAACCTTGTTTAATTAGCAATTAAACTAATTTTCCTCTAATCAAAAGGGAATATTCTCATGGAATATTCTTTATCCTTTTTGCATAATTAAAACATTGTTTTAATTTGGAAAATCCCTTTTTCCTCACCCTAAAGGAATATTCTAAGGAATATTCTCTTTCCGCCAATCAACTCACTTAGCTTCAAATGCAAGTTAACCCTTTAACCTCTTAAGCAAGTTACCTTTGACCTATGTGAGTAGGTAAAAAGTGTGTTTGCTTGAGGCAAGTGTGAGCCTTTGATTAACTTTCATCATGCATTCTCATCCATTGATGAGAATCCATGATCCATGCCTCTCATCCCCTTCATCTTGAACCGTTGATTAATATTTTTGATCTCAACCATCCATTGCTCATTTGTTCTCCTATAAATAGATCAGTATTTGGGGACAAATGGATCCATCTTTTATTGCAAACTTATGCTATTGAATTTACTCACATTCTTGCTTATCTTTTTCTCAAGTTTTAGCTTGTTTTAGTTTATTTTCATTGCATAATAGCTTAGAGCATCCATTAATGGCTTCCATGCATCCATCCTGGTTTGTAAATAAATTAGGGTTTTCATCTTTTAGCATCAAATTAGCTTAAATTAGCTTAGATTAGCTTAGCATTAGCTTAGCAATTGCATAATTAGATCATTTATAACATAAAATCATGGTAACTTAGCTTGCATCATGTTCATTTTTACATAATTTAGGTTTAATTTTCATACATCAAACACCATGGTTTTATCGATTCTCTTCCATAGAATCGATTGAAACAAGCTCACTTATCACGGGATTGGGAAAGGGTTGTCAGTCCACATCAATGCGACACCAATTTCACAACAAGATAAATTTTGAATGGATTAGAGTAGAGTTTTGATAGCTTTCATATTTTAGTATGTTAGGTTTTGATAAAATGTTTGGTTCTAATTTTGTTTGATCGATCTTGTTGAGATTCGAGTATTGGTGGCTCTGTTATGCTTTGATTCCTCATGGATCAAGCGTAATCCGGACCATACCGGTATCCTCACATCGATAATTGATATCTTGCTTTGATATATTCCCTTAGTTATTTTGGATGAAGGGGCATAATAGGATTTCAACTCATTTTTTTTCTTGCTTTGATTTTTTACTTTGATATTTTCTTTGTCCAATAGCTTTTTATTTTGATTTGGACTAAAGGATTTTTCTTTTCTTTTCTTTCTTTATTTTGATTTTGGATCTCCATTTGATAAAGGTTTTATGATTTTTGACATTTTATTAATAGCCTTGTTACTTTGGGATGACGCTTGTTGATCCAATTCTAGGAGATGGATGGATGTGGATGGGTTGAATGAGATGGTAAAAATATGCAAATCATGAAATAGGTTGGTGATTCCTTTGACGAATTATTCATGACTATCCTTTTCGAAACTATTAATGTCAAAGGATTCTTGCATGTCTTTAGTGGAAGGAAAATTAAGCTTAGTAGGGGTAGCATTAGGTGATACATACCCTAACCTAGGATGCTTGATATGGAAGGATTGTAGATCATATTCTTCAATGCCACAGTATTTGAGTTTAGCCTTTATCTTCAGGATAGTGTGAGAGGTGGGTAGCGATGAAGGATCAATGTATGAGGATGAAGATGAGGTGGTGTTGGTAGGACAATGTTGTGAATGGCCATGATTTTCTTACAAGAACTTGCAATATTGAAATGGATTGGAATTGGAATGGACAGTCACTTCAATTCCATTTTATGTATTGATGGAATGTGGATGGAATAGCTTACATGGCATGGTTTCATGAGTGCCCAAGAAGGATTTTGTATGGGAGATCAAGGTCTAGGATTTGGAAAGTTGTTTCTACTATAGTTGGACCAACCTAGATGGGTAGATTTATAGATCCTTTCAATTTGTGCTCAACTTCTTCATATTCTTTGATAGTAGTCTTTTTTTGGATCAACAACATCATCAAAATATCCCAATTATTTTATTAGACTTAAAATACAAAGATTAAGTATTGATCCACCATCTACTAGGACGTGTTTGATTGTGGTTTTATGGATGTTGGCTTGAAGTTATAGTGGATTTTTATGAGATGGGTCAATGGAATACATTTCTTTAATGTAAAATTTGAGGGATTGTGGAGATGATAAGTTTCCTACCATGGCTTAAAATAGAGCAAGATCAATGTCATTAGGTGGAGGGCTTTCTTGAGGAGGTCCCTGTGGATGGGGGATGTTTTAAGTAGCTCAAGGATAGATATTTGTGTTGGAATTTTGTTCAATTGGTCAAGGATGTTATATTGATGTGTAGGTTGGGAGGAAGATGAAACTCCTTGGATGGTAACTCAACCATGTCAAGTAGTAATGACATAATTTGGTGCTTTGATAGTTATAGTGGACAATTGGGAAGGACCTTGTTCGATGCAACCAATGATAGAATCAAACAAGATATTTTTGTTGTAGGTTAAGGAATTGTATTGTATGATTTGGAAGCTTTACCATCATTATGATGAGGAAAAGGATGCTTATGTATACCCAAGTTTTCATTAGGAGACTTTTGGCCTTCAATAGAGATTTCTCCTTGATCGATAAGATCTTGGATGAAGTTCTTGAGTTTCATGCATGAGGAAGTTTTATGACCATGTACCCTATGGTGGGACCACAAAATTCATGTTATTTGTATGAGGATGGATTAGGCACATAATAACAAGGGGTTTGATACATGGAAATTGGATCATATTGGTTTGGGATAGCTTTTGGATGATAGATTTGATTGGTTAACCCAAGGGGGTGTATTCTCATCTACTATATCATTTAGGTTGACCTTTAGGGATAACCACATTATATTTGGGATTTAAATTTTTTTGGTATGATGATGGTGGAGGTATTTTGATATTTTGAACATTTTTGCAATCAATTACACCATCATTGACTACTTTTTTTATTTTATTCCAAAAATGGGATTGTCACTAGATTGATGGTTGTTGACATTGATTTCTTTATAGATCTTTACTAGTCCTTCAGCTATAAGTTATTTTTTGATAGAAACTTTTTTTCGATGATTTTGTCAAAGAGTGAGCACATTTAATTTGGAGATGGAAGCCCGAGAAAGATAGTGATGAGTTGTTTTTTAGGTATGAGCCATGCAAAGCAACTAGCAAGATGTCTCCATCTTTACAAGAATGAGGCAAAGGTTTCACCATTATTTTGTTTAGTATTGAAAATTTCCATCATGGTGATATCATGCTCCATGTTGTAAGAAAAGTGAGTGACAAATTTGGTAGTTATCTCAGAAAATTTTATGATTGTCCCATTGGGGAGGTGAGTGAATCAATCAAGGGATTGTCCACCCAAAATTCTAGGGAATAACCTCAAGAGGTAGGCATCAAGATAGGAGACCTCTTGGAATGTAATTTAAAATTCTTTAATATGTTCCCTAGGATCTCCCTTTCCTTTGTAATTTTCAAACTTATGCATCTCAAAAATTTGAGGAAAGGGGATCATGGTGATGGACTTGTCAAAAGGATAAGGACATAGTTCTTGGAAGGTGTAATATTTCTTGTGATGTCCTAGTTGAAGTACCCTAATGGTATCCTTTATTTTCTTCACATATTGGGAAAAATAATCTATGAAATTGAGGGGTGGTGGTTGATAGTTGGAGATGGGAGGTTGTGAGGATAATATGTGTTGATATTGACAAGAGGATGAGATGGGATTAGAATATTGGAGGTTTTTATAGGTAGATGAGATGGGGTTAGATGTTTGGAGATGTTGATAGTAGGATGAGATAGGATTGGAGGTTTGAAGGTGATATGATGTGTTAAATGGGATGGATTTTTATATGTGAGGAGAAGGGATGAAATTTTGAGGTTATGGGATGTGTGTTGAAATGTTTTTGAGAGGGGATTTTGATATACAAGTGGGATGTGGGATTGATGGATTGAGATAAAATGGGGATATTAGAAGAAGATGGAGGATTTTAAGGATCATAATGATTAGGATAAGGTGGATGATATGTGGGATTATTATTAATAGAAGGTGGAGGTGTAGAAGGAGGTTTTTGAGTGATTTGTGTGTAATGTCAAAAATTGCACCCTATGCAATTTTTCATTCCATAAACTTCCCTTTAGCTTAATTAAATTCAATAATGCAATGCCTCCTTCACCTAACCTTAATATTTTCATTAACCCTTTCATTTTTGGTTGTTTAAGGAAACTTCTTTCACGGACTACTACGCGATACATAAGCATCTACATGTTGTGCAAATATCTCAAAAAATTATTGCTTGTGTAGCCATTGAGGCATTACATTTCTTATTTTCCTGCAAATTGTAACGTCCCTACAAATTTTAGATGCATCGAAGATGCCCATTTGCATGCCTTTTCTCGATTCAAACCTTCTATTCTCTTATTTATTCATTCTCTCTTGATCACTCTCTCATTCTCAAGTATTCTTACTCTCCTACACCATTTTTATTTATCACTTTATTGCATTTGGCTCTCTACACTAGCACTTTGGTTCTCTTGACATGTTTCAGGTGTTGCATACTCTCCTTTTGGCTTCACTAGCTTGCTAAAGGGGAACTACATCCTTTCTCATTGCATTACCGTATTCACGTCGGATAGCATATTGTTATTATAACTTGTCTATTATTTTCATCTTGTCTACTATTTTCTCTATCTATTTATTTGGTTGTCCGTGGAGGTGGAAACACCTACGTGGGGGTTTGACTAAGGAAAGCCCCTAAAATAGCCCCAAAATTTTTCTTGTTTTTGTGTGTGCAAGTTTTAAAGTTGTTGCATTACAAAAAGCTTTAGTGCGTGGACCTCTTGTGAGTTCTTCTCTTCTTTTCCACCTCATCATTTCATTTCATTTCGTTTAATCTATACATGTTATTTCCTTTCCTGCTATTTCTATCATTCTATTAGTTTAGCATACATTTGAGATTTTAGTCACCAAATAGCTAATTGGATCTTTGTTGTCTCTGTTACCAAATTTTGTTTTTGGTCCATACGAGACTACAACACATCGTGGGGACATCTGTGCACCACACTGTCATCCTTGGCCAAGAGCCTACTAGTTTTCTCATGAGACCTCTAAAGCTTGCTCTTTCGATCCCTAAAACTCTTATCGCTTAACTCATCATTAAACCACAAAATATAAAATCTTATCTACTTGTTACAATTATTTACCTTTCCTTTTTTTATCGATAGCCTATCTACCGTATCTATCCTATCTCATCTCATTTTTAATGGCTTTGTTGCAATTCCATTCCTACACAATTATTCAACACCCCTAGCACATGGTCAACAAGGGACACCATGCTTCTTTAATGGCATGACAGGAAACTATTTTTGTTTATGACCCTCAAGTTAATTCACTGCCCTCCATACTACACCCTCACCTATTTAATGAATTTTGTCTCCTTCATTAATGCCTTCCTTCCTACTTTCCTCCTCACATTTAATATTAATTAAGCTAGTCCACATACATTTCTAAAGTACTTTTATCATTTTCTACCACCAATAATGAATAGCTTAACAAATTTCTGTAAGGAAAGGTATTTAATTATTCAAGCATATTTAATATTTATCGTTATTTTCACTTTATTCAAGGTTTCAATCACATTTAAATATTGTAATGTATTACTGGTTTTACTAAAATAATAATAGTATTAATATGTTTATTTTATTTTATCCTTTCAAATATTTTTTAAATAAATAAAAAGAACTATAATAAGTCTAATAATCATAATATTATTCATTATAATATTGATTTTATTTCTTTACTATAATAATATTAATACTAAGATATAATGATATTTAATACTATCGATATACACATATGTTTATTTGTGCATACACAAAAACTTCTATATGTAAACATATAAAATGTAAATTCATTTCCAAAAATGAAAGGAGTGGGTTCATTTCATAGAGCTTGGGGTGTATTTTATAGAGAGGCAAGGAAATGTATGCTAGAGATATAATTGCAAGTTTGTCTAAAGTTTCCTTTCCAACTTTATTAAATTATTGACTATCCCCTTAAGTCACATGGAAAAACAATTATTCTATAATAGTAAATAATAATTTAATTGTAACATGAAACTAACCAATCTTAACATAAGTCTACATTCTCTTGATATCATGACAACTAAATTTTAAAATATATAGATTCTTGAGTAATAATTTTAAACTAACTTTATTACTTAATATTTTTATCCTAGCATTTTAATGCAAAATCACCCCTAAGGCTAAAGTTGATGCTTATAGAATCGTCAATCAATTAAATATCTTATCACTAATAGAGGTACCCCAAACTAGTTGACATTGTAAGTAAAATAGCATTAGTTTCACACACTAGACATCTATAGTTAGCATGTCATTGTTACCATCCATTAGACAATGTCATCATAAAACCATTGTGTCATCACATACAACTACTACCAACTGTTATCACACAATTCCTTTTGTACAATATTGAGTTCAAATTATAAGTATATTATAAATAAAGACAAGGTGATACATCTATATTTACCTTTTAAATTTCACTAAATTTATAGATAATTATATTTATCACAAGAAGTCATTAGACAACCTTCGATTATTAGCGATACTAATGATTAGACATAGTATTATGACTCAACTAAGTCTAAAAGGTTATGAGGTCTCCTCACTCAATTATTTCTCTAGTAACCTATTAATATATATTCCTAGTTCATCCTTTTAGCACACCCATTCTTACACCATATAAATGATCAATGTGCAAAGAAGCTTCACATTATAAGAATTATCACATGATTTGGAATTAACATCCACATATTCAATATAACATCAAACATCTAAAAGTACCATTAAGCTTAATTACAACTTGTTCAAATATCATTCACTTGTAATAACTAATATCTTTTAGAATAATATCACAATGTAGGTAAAATGATCTATATGTAAAAAGTAAACCTACCTTAAACTATATGAATTCTATGAGCCTTGAGGCATATTGTTACCACACACTAGAAAGTCCCTACATGCATTATGGGGAGTTGACCAGGTGGCCTTACAATGCACCCCAATCCAACTACCCACGGTACAGTGATACTATTAATTGGTATTATTTTACTATTGGTATTTTTAATTTATGTTGCAACCTTATTCTCACATGAAAATCTAAGTTCCGAGGTAAGCCTACCATAGATTACAAGATCATAAATATCATGGTATTCATCCATGAAACCTGGGGTTTTAAGCAGTCTGACATAAGCTATTTTTCTATTTGATTTTTCTTTGCCTTTCCCAATAGTTGGTATGGTATTGGTTGTAGAAATGCTTGTACAATGTGAACCCTCAAGTTCTCAACCCTAAACCCCAAGATTGAAAAGTCAAGAAATGATGAAACGTAGGATTTTTGTCTTTCACTTACCCATAATTTAATTCTTGAAAATATGAATACAGAGACATTGACGGGTGAAATATCCCACCCCTTGTTGAGATATTTACTAATCTGAAAATCCGCCTATGTTTGCTTGTGTTTTCTAGTTTTTGTTTCTTTTTTTTGAGTTTGATGAAATTTTTTCTAGGAAAAGAAATGACAATGCATAGACAAATGCAAGCAAGATAAACACTAAAGCAAATGCAATAAGAATTCAAAACAAATTTATTATTTCCTTTGCATATATAATATAATCATACCCGAAAGACCATATGAATGTTTGTAAAGTATGATATAAGTTGATCAACATCAACAAGCAACTTATTTTGGATGCCTATCTCCTTTCTCCATCATGAAACATCACCAAACCATATGCTATGCCCAAATTGACCCTCAAGAAGGAGTATTCATGCCCCAAAATGAATTGCTTGGCCTTGGGATTAACATGCCCAACCTAGATGGAGTAGTGTGGCCCAACAAATGACTGTCTAGCCTTGCTTAAACTCCCACATAGCATTAGAAGATGATGTTGGAAACATGTAAAAAGGTCTCCATTGTTTATCTTTTCAATAATATGAACCAACTCCTCAAACCCTATAGATTTATGATGATAAAGACTTTAAATATGCACACTTGTGACCCCCACATACCAAGAATAAGGTACATAAACATCAATGAAAATTTTCATTAATGATTGAATTCAAATTTTTTGATCTTCTATCAAACCCTTGTGTCTTTTGATGAAAATCTCTTCTATTATGCACAATGCGACTTATGGATTAAAGCCACCCGGAAACAACAACCCTTGGATGGTATATCACACCTGTAGGTTGCTCAAATAAGAGAGAATGGATGTTCTCCATGATCAAATTGAAGAAGAAACCCTTGATTTCTCCTCACAACCAAAGCTCATGAAGTTTTCCAAGTGTTTAAATAAATAGTGAATGAACGAATGCTTTTTCAAAAGCTTTTTGTATCTCCTCAAAGTGGAACGATTTCCATAAGCTTTTTATTCATTAAATATATTAAATTCATTTTCTTTTGTTGCTTTATAAAATATTTCTCAAGTGGGTGCCCAAACTCCATAACTTAACATTTTGACTTTATATTATAAAATTAACCTTTATTACAAAGTCAAATGTAGTCATTAAATGACATTTACTTTTATAATTAATTATTATTAAAGTATCACTTTAATAATTATTATAATATCACAACTCCATTAATAATGAACATTTAATGATGACTTCACCATAGCCTAGCCCACCGCTCACTCTGCCCAACTGGATGCCTTACTATAAATAGTAAGGTTGGCCCCCAACATCCCACTAACTTACTAAAAATAGTAAGTATGCATAAACAGAGCCAAAAAACCATAGAGATGATCCCCTCTGAATATGCCAGTGAACTTGAGAAGAAAACACTATCAACTGCTAACTAGAGAACCAATTAACTCCCCCACAAGGCCCTCTAATCACCAATATTAGCCTACAAGGACCTGATGCTAGGATAATCTATCCAACACTGACCTAGGCTAAAAAGGGGATATTACAATAGGCGTGGACTGGTTGTGTTAGAACCTAAAATATCCTGATGCACTACAATGAGGAATCTCCATGTGTCCCGACCTTCTCACTTTAAAATAAAATCACTTAGCAATAGCAAGTTTACTTCTTTTTTTTCTTTTTCTCAAATATTAAAGTGAATGAAATGTGTTACCTCTAGAATACACAATTAATACATTACAATTTTGTATTAACACTTCAAACTAAATTTAACAGTTGTCTTGCATTTCTATAGCTTCAATTAATTAATCACTTTTACTAAGAGGTGGCATCATTCTAATGTTCCATCTCAAATAAATTCTCAATTGTTGATCTTTGCAAATCTAACGGTTATAGGGTGATTCCAGAGGTTTGAGTTTGCAAGTCTGGTACTCTATGTATTTCATTCTATAATTCAACTACATCCATCCATCGAAAATTCATCAAACGATCGAGTAATTTAATACATTTTGATTTTCTAAGGCATAATATTATAGTGCATTTTTCCTTTGTGTTGAGAAATAGAAATTACGATGCAAAGGGAACTACACATTGTAATGAGAAGGAGACAAGTGTCTTGAGTGGGAAATTATTAACAATAGCACTTAAGTCATGAATTTAAACATGTACATTAAGCCTTTTTAAAATGTGCTAGGATGTAGAATCGGTAAGCAGTAATATGGGTCGGTTGGAAAATGAAACAAAGGCCATGAGTAATAAACTTAAGTGATTAGGATACTGAAGAAAGAAATCAACAAGAAAACATAATTATCCATTGCTTTAACATAAGCTATATGAGAAACACTCATTTGCACAATAAGGCAATGATGACCACAAATGATCCTTGATCAATTTTATTCATGAGTAGTAAGATGTACATTTGGAGACAATTGATTATGAATCTATCACAATGTATTCATATCTTCTAGAATTTATATATTGATTTACAAAAAAATTATAATTGTATCTTCATCTCTTCTTTGAAAAACTTAGATCGAACAAGTACAAACCTAAGACAAAACTTCTCTGCTTTACAAAAATCCAAGATCCCTTGAAAATGGTTTGGAATTTCCTTTTATAGAAACAAGAGAGCAACATGATTTAATCCATGGACAAATATATCCATCCTATTAAAAATGACAAGACCACAAAAGACAAAAATAGGCCCAAGATATATCCATCCTGGAAAAAATGATATTATGACAAAAGAAGTTGGCAAAGATAATTAATAATTATTCAATGTATTTCTCCAACCAAGAACTATACCCCTCTGAAGGCCACTAAAAGTATAACAACTTCTTAACCTTATTGTTATGAGTGCTATATCTTGCATCAATTATAGCTCTTGCTTCTTTTACAAAATTATTTAGATGATATTCTAATTTAAATAAATCATCTATTGAAGTATTCAATAAGGCTAGATCTGGTTTTCCATCTTTATAAATGTATGTTGAAAAAGTGGGATAATTTATTAGCAACTTCAGATTTCCATACATCAAGAGGTTTGATAATCCTGAGCTTATCCAAAATTACAGGCATTACTCCTTTTTCCATGTTCTCAAATATTTTCAGCTTGGCTTTCATTTGCATGTCTAATTTAGCCTAAAAAGTTGAGACTTCCCCTAAAAAATCAATGTTCCCAATGATTTGTGCAAGGTTATTGGGGGAATTATTACTATAAAAAGAAGTCATCTTATTGATCTCTCTGATGGAGGTGGCCTGGAGAATCCAATTATTCAATTTATCCAAGAAGCTGGCCTGCAATTGTATATGTTTGACATATGCCTTCTTCATATTGTCATATGCCTTCTAAGCACCTCTAATCATGTGCAATACGCATGAGAGCCTTTGGCCAAGTAAATAATAAATTATGTTTGTGGCCACCTTTCTAACCTCTTCTTTAGCCACTTTTTCATTTTCCTGGCTCTATTTTAGTTGTTGTTTTAACTCTTTTATTCTAAGAGAGAGAGTCTCTACATCTTGAACTAAAAAATCAGCTGATCTCAACTGAGGAGTAGGAGGAGAAGCAATTTGTGGCTGATACAATTGAACCAATACTTTATTATATTCATTTTGCAACTTCAAATGTTTCTCATGCAATTTATCATATTCAATAAACTCTAAATATTGTGCAATTACTATGTACGTACCAATCTCCCCAGTTATGATCAATTTCCTTTTCTGGATCAAATTCCAATGGCCCAAGGAACTTGATCACCTTCTTAGATAGTCTTCTTCCCAGTTGAAGGGATAGATTCAGTAGAACATCTTGCACAAAAATATTCTCAAAAACTAAGTAATTTTTTAGAAGTGCAATGAGAGTCCCGTAGATATGTCCACATTTGGATAGGTAACATGTTACCCTCCTCATTTTTCACTTTTAAATTCAAAGGATTGCTCCATATTTTAACCCCACTATATAATTTCAAGTGGAACAATAAAGAATACCACTTGAAATATAATCCAGATTTAGGGTCCTTCAAATCTCTCAATTGTTTGTGGATCCCTTCTGCAATATATGAGGCAAAATTAAAACTCCTATTGAGATCTCTATGTTGAATGTCTACAACAAGCATCATCATATGTACTAAAATTTTAACCCTATAATCCTCCCCTAATACTTGGCACAAAGCAAAGTATGTATTTATGAAATAGTCTTCAAAAATATCAAATTCAAAGGGCTCAACTTCATGTTTAGTAAACTTGACCAATTTTCTATTTGTTCCTCTCCTTCTATGTTGAGGCTTGACCACTTGAATTTGAAACTGTATTTATCCTAGGAAAATTCTCTAGTCAAAGCTCTAAAATCTATTCCTACATTGGTTGCATCATTTAAGCCAAAAGTATCCACAATGGTTTGTTTGGATATTTCCAATAGTGGGGCTCCCTTACCACTCTTAATAACCCTTTTTTCGATGTCATAGTTATGTACTAGGGCTTTAATTAGGTCTATGCTGATAAACACATTTGGGACCACTAGCTTTCCCAAATCTTGAGTGAACAAATATGAAATAGGTCTATCAAATTCACTTCTTTTGTACCCATATTCAAATAAGCTCCAACCATGTTGAGGGATTACTACATCTCTTATTTGACCAACTCTTTCAATTAACCTATCAGTTAAAACCCCAGTGCCTTGAGCATGTTTTTATCTATTGGTTGATCCAAGTAATTGTTTCATTAAATTATCTTTTAGGAATATCTTTATCCTCTTGATTTTGTGCTTGATTCACTCATTTTGAAAGTTCTTAGACAACTAGGGTTTTCTAGAAATTGTTGTTAATTAATCTAGGGTTTCAATTTATTTAAAAATCCACAACATGAAAATCAAAACCCTTTCTTTAAACCTTTTAATATAACTCACAAGAAATTTTGAAAATTAAAGTCCAAGCTTATAGAGAAAACTAGAACACCTTGTAAAATTTCTTTAAAAACCTAGCTGATGAAACTAGCTGTCTACAAGTAACCATTTCCAATTTTGAATTTCAACCATTAATCTTGAAATGTTACAATATGATGGAAATTTAGTGCATTCTCAAAGTCTACTACATAAGTGATTTGAAAAGCTTTCAAGATGAAAATGTGGTGTGAAGAAATTATTTGCTAAAATGAGAAATGGATGCATGTCACTTTATCTTTCAGCTGCCAAAGTATTAGTGCATTGAAAGAAGAATATTCGATTTGAAAAATGTACTGATAAGAACATCAATGAATATTTTTCAAGTGTCGGTCTTCTATGAGATGTAAGGACAACACATTTTACCTTTTCACTAAAAAATATAAAATATGGTGCAAAGAACTTCATGCGCTCTAACTAGTAAATTCAATGTGTCTAATGTAGTCAAAGAAAGTCAAGCCACCATATTTTTCCTATGCGTTGTTGAAAAGAGAATGCGGTGTGTAGGAGTTTTGCATTAGAACTAGAAGGTGACACATGTCTATCTTTTTTTAGTACGAAAGGAATTTAGTGCTGGAACGAGAAGGTGACAGGTATCTCGAGTGGGGGCCACAAATAATCAAAGCACTTAAGTCATGAATTTAAACATGTGTCTTAAAGTTGATTTAAGGTGCATTAGGATACAAATTTGGTAAGTGATAAAATGGGGTCGATTGGAAAACAAAACAAAAGCCATGAATAAACACTTAAATGATTTAGATATCGAAGCCAACGATCAACAGGTAGACATTAAAAAGTGCAAGAGGTTTCGATAAGGGTCTAGATTCAAAACCCTAATGTAGTGTTTTAAAACCCTAATAAATATGATCATTTAGTAAATTTTCAGAGGATTGGAAAATTCAAAGAGCCAAGAATTTACAAGTACTACCAAATTGTGGATATCTAGAGACAATATCATTGATTGTGATATCTAATAAGTAATAACATTAATTCTAATTGCTTGTAATTTGAATAGACACTAAACACACAAAATAATTCTTTACTATAAATGAATAACAAAGAATAACACAACCATTTATTTTATTACAATTGAATTACAATGTTACATAGCTTTTTAAAGATGAGTAGAGCATGCAAGCTCTTGTATAAATGACACATGTCACTTTTACATCAAACACAATTGATACCAAGTTGGTACTGGTAGTCCCAAGTCTGGTAGTGATGTTATGGGATGCAAATCATATTCTCAAACCACAGGGTTGGCCGAGCATGTTAGGGATCTTGGGATTTCACATAATAGCTCCAATTCACTAGGATAGCCCAGAACAACTATGAAAATCCATAGGGCTTGCTGACCATGCTAGGGAAATGGGAGCTATGAATTTAGAAAATGTACCTATCTTGGGTACCAACTGGAATTATGCAAAATATAAGAGGTATTAAATTTTCTACCATCCTCTTCAAGCAACTCCAAGCCACTAGGATAGCCTAGAATGACCTTGAAATTCCACAGTTCCTCTTTGAGGGCCTTTGTCAAAATGGAGTATGAGAAATCAACGGGTTTCAATGCGAACAAGATTAAAATACTTATGTGGTCGTACTCTCTATGAAAACACTTATCTCCATCAGAGCTCCTCATCTTGGTTCAAAACTTGGCTCAAGGGCCAGGTGAACCAGGTCATCTTCTTTCCAATTCCATCCATTTTGAACTTGAAGGAAATTGGTCTCTCTTGTACTTTGAAACTACATAATTGGAGGCAGAAGAATTTAGAGTATCCATAATAATATCATGACATCATCTTATTCCTTATTAACCTCACAAAATGAAAACACTTATCAAAATTCAGAACAGTGCACTCAAAACCATTTTATGGACTTAAGAATGATTTCAGTTGAACTCACCATCCCTATTTATAGCATTTACTAATTTTACTTGCATGAGGTATAATAACTGATTTTTTTAGAGGCATTGTCAACACATGAGAGAGCCAATGCGAATGCTATTTTGATTGACATTTGGCTACATGTAGACTGTACTTAGATATTTCCTTGAGCATACAAACGATATAAAATCTATTGCAAATGTTATTTCGATTGACAAAATGACAAATTGGCCACTTGCTTCGGATCGAAAGAGGATATATATATATTTTTTAAAGATCTCCCACATGTCAATGATGTAATTAGAGCGCAATAATTTGTTACATAACTTACAACAATATAATAATTTTAATAGTACAAATGTCGTCAACCTTAGAAGTTAAGGAAATTTAAATTAAGAATTATCTCTTAAGGAAGAAATACTTCATAAGATAAGATTTCTATTTATTAGAAAATAGAGTTTACATATGAAGTGAACCTCTAATACAAATTTACAACTTTAAAACCATTATCACCTTCTTCTTGCTCATGAAATCAACATAGGGTCAAGCCAAAAAACCAACTTTAAATGCAACCATAGGCTATAGCCAAAATTTTCCTGCATTAACACTTTTCAACATTGCAAACAACCTGTATAGTCATAAAATTGCACCCCTTGCAATTTCACATACATTCTCACGTCTGATTTAGTGTCCACTCCCTTAGCATCTTGTGTAGGCTCATTTTATCCCCTGCATTAGCCTTTTTTCCCTTCTCAGGATGCTCAACACCCTTTTCAGCAGCTACCCTCGCGTGTCAGCTTTGGATCAAAACCTTGTGCTTTTCTTGTTCGCGTTGTTTTGTAGCGTGACATGTTTGGACACCAGCATGCCACATGGACATCTGCGTGTCGCGCTAGTGTACTGCGATGTTTCAACATTCAAGCGACTGTTTCCATGCATGTTTTCCACTTGTCACCTCCTTTGGTTGGTGGTAATGGCTCAAGATTCCTTGTAACTACCCAGGAAGCTTCTTTTTGCTTCCTTTCTCTCCTTAAATGCTATCTTTTCACCTCATTTTCTCTCTCTGAATCTCTCTAGCTCCATTCTTCCAAGTGCTTCTAGCTTCACTCTAGCTTCATTCCAACTTCTAGCTTCCTCTTCCACTCTTTGGCACCACCCTTTGCAGCACTCTCAAGCTTTCACAATCTCATTACAACAACACTCTTGGCATCTTGCAACTCTATTTCTCTCTCCATTTGGCTTCCTTAAGCATTTTAGTTTTATTTCCCTTGCCTTGTACTTGTGAGCATCTTGGGATTCCATATCTCCTTTCTATTGCATTTTTACTTTGTGATACAAGTTCTCCTCCTCAAGCGGGGATTGCTTTTATCACCTCTTTTGTGATATGGGTTCTCCTCCTCGAGTGAGGTTTTCTTTTATCACTCATACTTGGTGGTGTGGGTTCTACTCCTGGAGCGGGTTTTTCTTTCACCACATGCTTTATCCATTTCAACTCATCTCTCTCTATCTATTTGGCTATCCGTGGAGGTGGGAACACCAAAATAGGGGTTTGACTGAGGCAAACCCCTATACAGCCCCAACACTTTCTCTAAATATTACACATGCAGGTTTTGAAGACATTCATTTGCTGGAGGCTTCATCACTTGCGTGGTTGTGAGCACTTTCTTTCTTCCCCTTATCTTTATCATTTCTATTTTATTTTAGCTTTATCACATTCTATCATTTTCCTACATTCTAGAATTTCTCAATAATTAGATTGTTAGTAGTCACTCAACTATTTTATATGATAATCTTGCTTTCTGGTCCATACGAGACGCTAGCACACTTTTGAGATGCTAGCACGTTGTGCTGTCATCTGTATTCTGCGTTGTCATCCTTTGGCCAAGAGTTTGTTAGTTTGTCCAAAAAATCTTTGTGATATGCTCTTTCAGATTCTAGAACTCTCGTCATTGTTCCTTGAGGTAGTTTAGGGTAGTTCACCTCGTGAGGCTCTTTGAATGAAGAGAACTCGTGAGTAGTGAATCCCCCTTCTCTACATTTTGGTGAACCTGACGTGAAGAGGGTACTTTTCCAAAAACTAGGAATTGATTTGCCCCTACTTGGTGAGGTCATAACTTTTGACTTGGTGCTCAGAATTCAGAACCGTTTGCACCATTGGAAAGGTCTCCAAGAGGACTAATTCAATCCCTAAAATACTATGCCTTCAGTAACCAAATTTTAGGGATGAAATTTTCAACCCCAAATTCTACTACGAAGACCTCTGAAAATGCAAATTACTAGAACATAGAAAATACCGAAAAAATTGTAATGAATTTAATATCTTCTTTTATTAGTTCAGTATCTGATTTTGTTCAAAATGTTAATGATATTCCATTTCATGCATGTAATGGTGACTTGGATTTTCCTATGTCACTTGATATCTTTGATCCTTCTCACGAAAGTCCTCTTGCTTCAGAGGATGTTTTGTTGCAAGAAGATGAAATCATTGATACCTTTCTTAATATTACTCTACCTTCTCTTCATTCCAATGCACTCTCTTCTAGAGATGATGCATTAGTGAATGATGAATTTCTTCTTCATTCCAATGCAATCTCTTCTAGAGATGATGCATTAGTGAATGATGAATTTCTTCTTCATTCCAATGCAATCTCTTCTAGAGATGATGCATTAGTGAATGATGGATTTATTCTTCATTCCAATGCACTCTCTTCTAGATATGTTGCATTCGTGAATGATGAATCTTATATTTTTTTTGATGTGCTCTCCTCTAGGGATGATGTATTAGCACATGATGAATCTCCTTCCACATCTGATCCTGTTTGGATTGATGTTGAGAATATGTATTCAAATAATTATTGTACTAGTTGTGATGATTCTATAAATGTAATCTATGTCTCTGAGCAAGTACCCCTCAAAGGCCTAAGAGACCAGTCATTTATGTGACTCCAACTAGTCCTCCTAAAAAGGATTTGTTATATTAATGTTGTTCCATTTGATAACGATTCTCTTGATCCTTCTATGGCTCCCTCTCACAGAGCGGTAGCCCATACTTATGAGAATATTATGAATAAACAACCAATCCTTCTTCAAGCACCTAAACCTATAGCTAAAGAACCTAGTGATTATGATCTTGTCGAGCAACTTTGAGTTACTCCAGCTAAGATCTTGTTATGCCTTGCATAACCACCCTATTTTAAACTTGTTTAAAATAGGTCCCCCTCTCTTTTGTTCTGTTTCCTTTGGCCTTTTTTTTTTTTCTGCCTTAGGCATTTTTTGTTTTGTTTTGGCGGATGCAGACGCGGAACCAAGACCGAAACCGAACTTTGGAATTTCTTCCAAGTTCTGGTTTCCGTTCTATTCCTGGTTTCGATTCCGCCATTTTTCCTTATTTTTTTCCTTGTTGTTCTGGCGGACGCAGAATCGGGACCGAAACTGAACTTTGGAGTTGTTTCCAAGTTTTGGTTTCCGTTTCGTTCCCAGTTCCAGTTCCGCTAGTTCTTTGTTTATTTTGGTGGAAGCGAGATGCTGACTAAAACTGAACTCTAGAAATTTTCTGAAGTTCCAGGTTCCGGTTCCGTTTTGGTCTTGGTTCCGCCGAACTCATTTTTTTTTCCTTTTGTTCTGATCGTTTGGTCGTGGGGTGTTTTCTTCCCTTCCTTTTTCATTTTTTCACCCTTTTTGTCATTTCTTTGTGTGTTGTCAGAGACGGAGCCGGGATGGAAACTGAACCTAGAATTTGGAGAAAGTTCAGGGTCAGGTTTTTGTTTCGCTTCCGCCCCTGTTATGGTTCACCCGGGATCGGTTTTTGCTCTGATCCTGCTTGCGTTTGTTTCCATGTTTGTTCTGTGTTTGGTCTCTTTTGCAGGGCCGGGTTTGGAATGGATTTGGGATTTGGTTTTTTCCAAGTTTTTGTTTCCCCTTCCCGTTTCGACTCCGCCCTCGCCCTGCTGCGGTCCCCGGTTACTTTGCTTTTTGTAGACGCGGAGCCGGAATGAGGGTTGAACTTGGAAATGTTGGTTATTTCCATGTTTTGTTCCTGTCCTGACTCCGGTCCTGGTTCCATTTCATTTTTGGCTCTGCCCCCATCGGTGTTAAAGGTAAGTATGTTTCTGGTTCAGATTTGGTCCCGCCTCCGCTAGAGTTGAGTCTCTTTTTGCTAAGTATAATTGAATGAAAGATATATGAAAGGTAGGATGAATGATGATATTTTCTATGCTTTAGAGAACTAATGAAGACATTGTTTCGCAGGATTAAAGCATGTCAGGAACATCTGATGCCGCTTCACAAGAAGATCAGCTTGCGGAAAGGTTCTAGGCCGAGAGGAAGGCGTAAAGGGAAAAGGTCGCAAGTCTTAATGACGAACGGTGCGTTTGCTAGCAAGAGTAGGTGGAAATGAATGGAAATACCCCTGGAGCACTCAAGCCACTTTGCGGTAGCGGTTTTTGAGGACCAAACGCGTCAAGTCTTAATGGCGGACTTGAAGGCTGCGAGTTAATGATGGTGATTGTAAAAGATCTGGAAACCATGTCTGAGGGAGATCTTTCGCCGACGTAAACGAAGTGCACGCATTGGATGCAACGTTGAATTTGTTTCAAACTCCTCCGTTGCCGACTCTCCTTCTATGACCGACTTATTTTGTAAACCCTAAAACGGGGCCGACTCATTTTTGGACGTGCGTGTATATATGGAATTTTCGACTCTTTGTAAAAAAAGGACAGATATATCAAGATAGAGATATGAAGGATAGCTACATCTTTTTTCCTTGTAATAGGATCTTCTTTTTCATCTTCTTCTTTTGGTTAAGGATTAGCAAGTTAGGGTTAGAAGATAGATAAACTCAAGAGTAGAAGTAGAGTAGGAGTCAAGTTCAGCAGGAGGAGGTGATGTATCCTCCAAATTTTCTTAGTATAGATGGAGATAATTCGAAGACATGGGTTTTTTGTACACTGGTGATCTTGCCAGATTTGTAAATGTTGTTTATCTATTTCACCAACAGTAGAAGCAGCCAGATTTAAATCTACTTCATATTGTGCTCCAGAATGGTATTTATCTTAGGTTAATTATTTGATTTGGAAAGCTTTCAAGGAATGAAATTTTATCTTATGTTTTGTTTAAATGATGATTTGCAATCTACTGCTAAAGTTTGCACTGTGAATGAATGAAACTTTGTATCAATTACAAGTTAACTTTATTCTGCAGTTTTAGTTTAAGAATTTCTTGGAAGGCAACAAGTCTGATTAGTTGGATGAATCAACATTCTCTTCAGTTTAAAAGCTTTAATCTATCTTTATTTGTTTCTTTAAAACCACCGATTAAAGTAGGTTTAAATATATGTTTGATCTTATAACAATCCAAAATCTCAAAACCAGCAGGCCCCTTGAACATTACATCCATATTGACCACTTCGTGAAATAGCAACGTTGTGAACCAACATCAAAGACCTTGGGAGGTGATCAGTTTGATTGCTGATTGTCTTTTTTAGGATAGGTGAGATATTTCACTTTTATCTTACCTACATGTTGTGGGTCAACTTGGCACCATCAACAGATCTCACTGTGGGACTTGCTTCAGTCTACTCTGGTTTATCAAGGTATGCTTCAAGAAGCCTTTCAAAATATCCTCTTGCCTTCTTCTGCTAGGCCGGAAGATGTTGATTCGTTGATAGCTTATATTCGTGTGGATTCACCGAATATTACATTCTATCCACAGGAACTCCTACCTTCAAAAGTACAGAAGCAAGCGAATCCTCTAATGATTATAGTTAACATTAATAAAATTGACATTAGACGTACTCTCGTTGACGTCGGTTTGGCGCTCAATGTATGTAGCATCGATCTATTGAATAAAATTAATATTGATTCATCTTCTCTTAATGCTTCTTCTGTTGTCATTCGTGGGTTTGATAATGTCAGTCGACAAGCCCTGGGCATGATAGTCTTTCCTTTGAGGTTGGGACCCATTACTATACCCACCCTTGTATATGGTATGGCAGAAAAGTTACTTTATAACCTTCTTCTTGGTAGGCCGTGGATTCATGTTATGGGTGCAATCCCGTCTACCTTGCATAAATCTATTAAGTTCATTTGCAATAAACGAGTAGTCACAGTCAAGGCTAACCCTGAGGCTATGCACTTACGTGAGATGGAAATTGTCGGTTAGGTTTCAGTTGTGCCTACTCTTATTCCTTCAGTGTCTTCCAATGTGTCGATGTTTACTCTAGCAGTACCTACTACAAAGGATACTCTTGAGATAAACATCCTTGAAGAAGATCCTTTTGAAGAAAAAAGTCTTAAGTCTACTCTTTCTACTTCTCAAAAGAATGCATGTCTTGGTGATGATTGGGGTTCCTTAGACCTTACAAACTCCTTCATTGGGGAATATAAAGTCAACCCAATCCACTCAGACCTTCCAATAACATCATCCACACCTGCTATCAGAGATGGTTATTCTTTTGTATCGCAGGGTAGTGTGAGCAATGATTGTAATGTTCTTAGTGTTGATACTCCTTTTGAGGAAGATGATTACGCTTCTACTAAAGAAGATAGTGTTGGAAGTCCTATTAAAGAGGATGATGGCGATCCCATAGAGGAGCATAATCCCTATTGTTGGGATAATGCTCTTTATGAGGATCCTCCTTCTTTTCACGATTTACAAACACATTATGGCCCTGACTTTAAGCTTGTCTCTAAATATGGTTATGGGCATAAAGGTGGTAGGTGTAACAAACAAGGCCTTCAGGTCCCTATAGAATTCATACCCTGTAAGCGTAATTTTGGGCTTGGTTTCTTGAATGAATAATCTAAACGGAAGCCATGGTTGAGTGACATGAATTCTTCTCAACCTTGTTCTATTGGAAAGATTCTTCCACCTTTGACTACTATCTTCGTATCTTCCTCTTGTGAGCGATCAAGTCTTTCTCCACAAGAGAAAGGGTTACTTCCTACTCCTCATTTTTTATCTGAGCAAGAGTGTATTTTTTTGTGGCTTCTAAAAGCCCACTTGATTACTCTTCCTTCTCCTACACATAGGAAATCTCATAAACATGATAAAGAAAAACATTCTTTCTGTGCATACCATCGAGTGCTTGGCCATTCCACTAGTGAATGTAAGGCCTTGAAGGACAAGATACAACAACTTTGTCATTTAGGTGCCATCACCCATTTATTTACTGATGCACCCGCCTCTTCAAATGACATGTGATATCGAGCTTTACCTCTATCCTGCATGTCCTAAGTATCTTGCATGGTTCTCCTCCTGTGTATGTTGGGGGTAGTGATAGCTCATTTTGGAGATGTGTGTCCTTCTTAAGGACCCCCTCTCTTCTCTATGTATTTCAAATGAATCATCCCTTGGGTGGACCCCTTTTTTATTTTTAAGGGTTCCCGAGGGAGCTCTTTGAAAGCTTTTCTCCTTCAAATTAATTAATTCACGTCTAGCTTGGGGGCAGCTTGACTAGACCTCACTTTTCAAACAACGCGTCCCTTGAGTGGACCCCTCTTCTTTTGAAGGGTTCCTGAGGGACCCCTTTGAAATCCTTCCAAATTGATTGCTTACCTGCGTGGCCACTTTTTCTTTGCAGGTGCGCCTATGAAGCCGCTTTTTGACTTTGTGAAGTCCCCTTCCTTGGGTTTCCTCCATGTGAGAGATCTTGGGGGATACCTCCATGTAGGTCTATGGGTTTGTAGGGTGATTCTTCTGAGCTTCCTCCATGTGAGAGATCTTGGGGGTTGCTCCCCTCTAGGTCTGCAGGTCTGTAGGGCACTTTCTTTCTCGGTTTCCTTCATGTGAGAGATCTTGGAGGATACCTTCCTTGTAGGTCTGTGGGTCTATAAGGTGCTTTCATCTTGGTTTCCTCCATGTGAGAGATCTTGGGGGATGCCTCCTTGTAGGTCTGTGGGCCTATAAAGCACTTACTTCATTGGGTTTCCCTTATGTGAGAGATCTTGGGGGACACCTCCTTGCAGGTGCGCGGGCTTATAAGATGCTTTTCTCAGTTTCCTTCATGTGAGAGATCTTGGAGGACACCTTTCTTGCAGGTTTGCGGGTCTATAAGGTTCTTTTTCGGGTATCCTTCACGTGAGAGATCTTGGAGGACACCTTCTTTGTAGGTCTGCGGGCTTGTGAGGCACTTACATTCTTAAATTCTCTTTCTTCTCAATTGTATATACCAGATCGAAGATCTGCATCTTCTTCATCCTTAGTATATTCCCTTCCTCTCTTCATCTTAGAGTTCTTCTATGTATTATTTTTAATTTGGGGATGACGCATAGTATTGAGACAACCTTGTACATTGAGGTCTCTTTTACTTTGCTGACTCAAATCCTTTAGTTTTTTGCGCTCTAACATTGTTGTATGGTGTAGATCTTTCCTTGTCTAATGCATTTGTTTTGTAGGTCTTCAGACTAGGGGCACACTTCCTTGGTTCAAAGAGTTATATGCTTCCTCTACAATATCCTTTTGGCATATGATGTTATTTATGTTTCATAGATTTCCTTTAGCGTGCATATTAGTGTAGATTCATATGCTTGCTAAAGTGGGGGAAAAATGTATAGTTGTAAAATTGCACCCTTTGCAATTTCACATACATTCTCGCGTTTGCTTTAGTGTCCACTCCCTTAGCATTAGCTTTTTTCCCTTCTTAGGATGCTTAACACCCTTTTCAGCATCTACCCTCATGTGTTATCTTTGTGTCAAAACCTTGGGCTTTTCCCGTTTGTGTTGTTTTGTAGCGTGACATGTCTAACACTAGCGCGTTGTGCTAGCATCCTGTGACGTTTCAATGTTCAAACGACTGTTTTTGTGCATGTTTTCCACTTGTCACCTCCTTTGGTCAATGGAAATGGCTTAAGATTACTTGTAACTGCCCGAGAAGATTCTTTTTGCTTCCTTTCTCTCCTTAAATGCTATCTTTTCACCTCATTTGCTCTCTCTGAATCTCTCTAGCTCCATTATTCCAAGTGCTTCTAGGTCCACTCTAGCTTCATTCCAACTTCTAACTTCCTCTTCCACTCTTTGGCACCACGCTTTGTAGCACTCTCAAGCTTTCACAAGCACATTACAACACTCTTGGCATCTTGCAACTCTATTGATCTCTCCATTTGGCTTCCTTAAGCCTCACAGTTTTATCTCCCTTGCCTTGTACTTGTGAGCATCTTGGGATTTCATATCTCCTTTCTATTGCATTTTTACTTTGTGATAAGGGTTCTCCTCCTTGAGCGGGGATTTCTTTTATCACCTCTTTTGTAATATGGGTTCTCCTCCTTGAGCGGGGTTTGCTTTTACCACTCATACTTGGTGGTGTGGGTTCTACTCCTAGAGTGGGTTTTGCTTTCACCACACATTTTATGCATTTCGGTTCATCTCTCTTTATCTATTTGGTTGTCTGTGGAGGTGGGAACACCAAAACGGGGGTTTGACTAAGGCAAATCCCTATACAACCCCAACACTTTCTCCAAATATTACGCATGTAGGTTTTGAAGACATTCATTTGTTGGAGGTTTCATCACTTGCATGGTTGTGAGAACTTTCTTTCTCCCCCTTATCTTTATCATTTCTATTTTATTTTAGTTTTATCACATTCTGTCATTTTCCTACATTCTAGAATTTCTTAGTAATTAGATTATTAGTAGTCACACAACTATTCTCCGTGATAATCTTGCTTTTTGGTCCATAGGAGACACTAGCGCGCTTCTGAGATGTAGCGCGTCACGCTGTTGTCCGTATTCTACATTGTCATCCTTTGGCCGAGAGCTTGTTAGTTTGTCCAGAAAATCTCTATGATTTTCTCTTTTAGATTCTAGAACTCTTGCCACTATTCCTTGAGGTAGTTTAGGGCAGTTCACCCTATGAGGCTCTCTAAACAAAGAGAACTCATGAGTAGTGAATCCCCCTTCTCTACACAACCCAATTAAACATTTGCATTCCCATGGATGTAATTGAAGAATTCTCCAACCCATGCCCAATTTCTAATTGGTTCTAGCTGAAGATATATCCTTATGAAGCTGAAACTACTTGCCACATGAGCCTTATGTTGAGTCAGAGCCTCCCCATTTAAGCTGAGAAAAAAGGGAAGATGCTCCACCACCTCCCAGGAATGGGAAACCATGAGAAATCTCTCAACCTCATAACCCCTACGTCGAGACATGCCATTGCAAGCATTTCCTCAACACCCCCCAAGTATTCTGGTTTGATAATTAGCCTTGCAATTCCTAGAACTATACCTTTCGATGCATTCAGGTCTAACAATGACGCCATGAACTATGAGGAAATATCTGTGTTGACCCAATATCAGTGATCATCAACAATAAATTCTTTCCCTAAAACCAATTTAATTTACTTCCTAAATTAAACTCCCTTCTAATAACACCATAAAAACTGAATACAACTTGAGATCTATGATTGATCCCAAAAACACCATTTGTCTCTTATGTCAAGTTAGTTTAATTGGAATTTCCATCTGTGAAGTGTGAAAATGAACATTGCAATGATTTCATTCCTACTAGAATATATGAACCAACAATCGTCCTTCAACAAGTTACAACTTGCACTCATATAATGCCTCTAAATTCAATAAATGCAGGAGATTTTAATTGGCATGTGCTGTAAGTTAAAATGATTTCCAATTATTCTTCATTCCAAAGTCTGTGATGATTCCCACATAGCAAATGTGGAGGCAAAAAAATATATTAATTTGTAAGAAGTCAACCATTGATCTTTGTACATCTAACAACTCTAGGGTGATTCCAGAGGTTTGAGTTCACAATTCTAGCACTCTGGACATTTCATTTTAGAATGCAACTATAGTCGTCCATCAAACATTCATCTAACAGTGAAATATTTTTATATATTAATTTTAATTTTTTGAATATATTAACATTATATTAAGTTTTAACTTATTAAATAATAATATAGTTGTTTTTTATTAGAGGTAAAAAAAAAGGGTTTTGAAGGGGCCCAAAATCCTTTACAAAAGAAAGCAGCTGAAACTAAAGAAAACTACAATAAGTATATATTAGCCCATACACAGTGAACCAACATCAAAACATCAACCAAAAAGGAGGACCCCAAACAACAACACTACATGTTCTTTAGGATATCAGTAGCCTCCATGTTGCTCACTGCAACCTTTTGAGCATCATCCAAGACATCATACAATTCTTTGTTAGGAGCCCCAACCTGAGCCTTAGTCTTGTTTCTAGTTCTAGCCCGAGGCCCATCCGTGTTCGCCTCATTAATCAAAACATTATTCATATTCCCACCCTTATCAACATAAACCTCCTCCTCCATCAACTTGCCACCAACACCAATCTCTTCAGCATGAACAGTCTCCTTGTGATTCTTGGCACTAATATATTTGTTGAGTATACTATGATTTTTATTTGCATACAAGTTTGTTGACAATTGATTAATATTAAATATATATGTTAAAGAAGTAAACAAATGAATCATACAAATAATAAAAATGTCTTTTCAATCTTCAAAAATCATTTGTTGCATTTTAAACCAAGGCTTCACATTCTTTTTTTCAACGTTCAAGGTGGAAAAGCCACTATATATATTATTTATATAAAAAATAGATACAAATTTTTAATTACGAAAATTTCATTAGCAGCTTGGACATGCAATTAAAGGTCAAACACCAATCTTTGTAAATCTTAATAGCTCTAGGCCAATCTAGGGTGATTTCAATGGTTTGAGTTTGCAAGTCTAGTTAGACATTTCATTTCAGAATGCAACTGCAGTCATCCATCAAACATTCATCAAACGGTGAAATATTTTCGTTTTAATAATGCAAATTTAATAAATAGACCTCACACACAAAAAATGACGTGTTTTAATAATGCACGTGAATAAAAAGGTCAAACATTGATATTTTTAAATCGAACGAATCTAGGGCGATTCCAAAGGTTGAGTTTGCAAGTCTAGCGCTCCATGACATTTCATTTCGAATGCAACTACAACTGCCCATCGAACGTTCATCAAATGATGAAATTTATTTTTGTACATTAATTTGAATTTTTTGAGTATATATTTTTTGATTCATAAGAGAAACCCAATGTTGCATGTATTATATTAATCCAAAAAAACAATTGTGTTTATAGAAGCTAGATACAATTAGGGCCTAACTGGGCCCACGCACAAAAACAATTGACCATGACCTCCACAACATGACAAAATGTTGTTATAGATGATTAATAATTTAACACAACAACCCAAACCGCTTGATACCACCACAAAAATGGCCAGTACCACAATAAAATTTATATTAAAATTGAAGCAAAATATTACATCGTAGAATCCCATGATGGAAAAAAAAGGCTTATAGCAGAAGCGATAGAGCCACTATAAACTTTATATTGAAATTGAAGAAAAATATTACATCGTAGAAGCTCAAGATGACAAAAAAGACTAATTTGTATAGCTCTCACTTGATCTTGCAAGATCAAAAGGTGGAAAAAAGAGAGGACATGCATGTGGGTCCTCTTCAACATGCTTTATGAGAAAATAAATTGAATTAAAAATATTAGATGCCTCAACATATAATGATTCACCCACAACAGAACGTAAAACATTCAAAGATCTACTAAAATCATAAGGGTTGTCACCGACAAGTCCATTGACCATCACATATAGAATTGAGATAGGAGTGTTGAACCATTTAGTAGCTTGTCCCTGTCAAGAAAGCCACCTACCATGGATAAACCAAAGCTAAAATTGTAGTTCTCTAAAGCTTCAAACATAGTAGAAAATGAGAATATAGAAGGCTAGAGATAACTCCCAACGAGGAACTTGACTAGTTCTGCACACCAAAGAACATCCATTAGATTTGAAACAAATAAAGAAGTGACCTCAGATAGGAGAGCTGAAGGATTACTATCAAGCCATTCTCTTCCAACCACCATTGTAACAACCAACTCCACTTGATCACATTGATGTAAGAAAATATGGCGCAACTTCTCCCATAAGAAAGGTAAATTGTCTCTCACTTCCTAGTGGAAACAAGGGATAAACACTCTAAACCAAGACCCCATTTCAAGCCAAAAGAATAAAAGCATGCAAAAAGAACAAAAGTAGGAAAAAAGAACATAAATAGGCAAAAAAAGGCTCGTCCATGAAATATATAGTTGAAAAATAAAGAACGAAGACATCAATATTTGGTAGATAGCACATGCGAGAACCATTGTAAATGTTAGTTGCACTGACATCTGGCTTCAGGTAGAGTACTTCGAAGCATTGAAAAGATAGAGAATTAAATGACTTGAAAAGATAGAGAATTAAATGACTTGTACCTTAATTATTATCAATATCCACTAACAAGTCACAATAAATTTCGTTCACTTTTGATAAGAACTTATGAATATGACACTTGTCTCCATTCCAAAGACTTTATGTAGGAATTTGGGTGTGTGGAAATTTTTTCCTGGAATAGAATGATATATAGCATTTGATATTTTTGCCACCCACGCTATGATTTTTATTCGCATACTAGTTTGATTCACCAAAAAAATATTTCATTGGTTTGAATACAAGTTTAATTCGCCAATGAAAATATTTTATTGGTTTGAATACAAGTTTAATTCGCCAACGAAAATATTTTATTGGTTTGAGTACATGTTTAATTTTCCAACGAGAATATTTTATTGGTTTCAACACAAGTTTAATTCACCAATATAAATATTTACTGGTTTTAATAGAGGTTTAATTCAACAATGAAAATATTTTATTGGTTTGAAAACAAGTTTAATTCACCAGTGAAAATATTATATTGGTTTGCAAACAAGTTTAATTCGCCACTGAAAATATTTTATTAGTATCAATAAAAGTATAATTTTCCAAGATTTTCTACAAACTTCTAGATAAATTACAAAAGATTCGTTAATTGAATTTAATTTTTTTCCCAAAAAAAGAAAAAAATTACTAATAAAATTAGTATTTTTTGGGAATTATACAAGATTCGCCAAGTTTTTACACCTTTTCCCAAGGGGGTTTCTTAAAGTTATCCTTGCCTGGAAATCATATAAAACTCTATCTTTGAGTTGAATATACAACCAAAGAGGTTGAAAACCCGAAAAACACCGATATCACAAACAAATACAGTGCTTGATTGACAAAGAAAATTAACAATATAAACCAAAATTGCTAGTGATAACGCCTGTGATAAGAAGTGGCTACACATAAAGGTTGACCATCCAAAAGGTGTTGTCAAATATTTTAAAGAGTCTGCAACAAAATGAAAGTCATTGAAATAAGTGGAAGTGATAATATAAAACAAATCATGCTGAAAAGTGATGGAAGTCATTGCCAATCATATCTCCCCACCAAATCGAAATGTCTACAGAGGTCAACTAAGTAAGGATGACCAAAAAAATCTACATAAAGAATTTTTTTTGATTATGTAGAGAGGTGGAACCATTGCATGGAAGAACACAATTAGTGTTAGAGAAAGTACATGCAGACTTTGGGGACGTCACGAGAAAGAGTAGGAAAGAGCCTATGAAAAAGAAAACAAACTCCACCAAAAGACTAAATGTAGCCAATATTGTCACATGCACTCTGATATGATGTTGGAGTTGATCCCTCAACCCCATAGCTTGCGAAGATCACCTGCAGTCAAACACCTATCACACATATGAGAAAACTAGACTACGGAGGCCAAAAGATGATAGATCCAAAAACAAGAATCATCATTAATGTATAAACCTCACAATAAGAAATGATGATACAATGAATCCTTATAGAGGAAACCTAAAAGCTAATTAAGCAACCCTATGAAAACCCTAGGTGAGGATAAAACTAGATTATGACATGTGTCCTCATCATATGAATTGAGACACCAAAAAGAACATGACCTAAGTAAGTTTAAGCACTAGAGTAGTAAATTACTCTAACACTAAGAACAAATGGAATACCTATTTACAAGAATATGATTGTACCCAAATATGGGAAGGTGTCAAACTCAAAACAAAGTAGGAAGTAGTATAGAGGGAACAAGTACAATGGATTGGAGGATCTTCCCAAACACAAAGGCTTAGATGATCTTCTGAATCATAAAGAGTTGAAGGGTCTTACCAATCATAGAGACTAACAAAAGGATCATTTATAGGAGGACTTGCAAAACCTTAGGCTTGGGGGAAATGATGAGACTATAAAGTGTCTAATTTGTTATGCAAATGTAGTTCTCCTTTTCTTCCTTTACCATAAAATTTAAGGTGGATTTAGGAGTAGTTTAGGAATTATAGCTTACTTAAAGTAGGGAATACAATGTGTGTTTTAGTTTTATTTTTTTTATTGTGATTGATGTTTAAATGATGATTCATTTAACCTCATTGCTTGGTCAAAATATGAATATTAATGTAGCATGAAATATTTTTTTTATATAAGTAGCAATATAAGAATTAGCTCCAAAGACTGTGGTTTTTAAAAAAATAGTAAAGTCTCACAATATAATATTTTTGAGGAAGCTTTGAAGTTACCACCACTACCTCTAGAATTTTAGCTTGAAGAGCTAGCTCAAAAGATCATGCTATTAAAATTTTTTGACTACAAGGAAATAAGGATAAATTTAGAGTAAAGAAGGTGACAACTTGTCATAGAGTAAATGACATTGAAGGTATTGAAGAGTAAATTTTTAAAGGTATAGTGAGATCCCTATCCAAAAACCAATCAACCACTCAACAAAAGATCATCACCAACCATGTTGCTTTAGTCAAAGAGAAAAAATATAATAAATGCTTATAGCCATAGGGACAACATTCCTCATACTTTGTGGGTTGAATTGGTTAAATTCTAAATAGGTGTTTATTTATAATAAAGTGATGATAGTTGTGTTTTAAATGTAGAGTCCTAGTAGGAATAAAAGCCATCATCGATATGAAAAGAAAGATGGATAAATAGGAGTAGTAGGGTTAATATATGCATTTTCTTAAGAAACCAACAAAGCCTCCTAAATAAATAAGCCTATCAAACTTGTAGAAGAGTTAATCAATAAATAGTTAGCTAAGGAGTTAGTATATGAGCTACATAACGAGTAAAAAAAATAGTCATTTGAGAATAAAGTAGTTAATCTTTTCTTGAGCAATAAAAATCCAATACTGGTTATGACATTTGGTTGTTATTATTGAAGCAAGTTTGTGTGTTGAGCACTTGAATGCATAGTTGGTAGTTCAATTTTATTCCTCTAGAGGAGCAAGGGCCCACTCAACCAAGGGAAGGAAGATGATGTAATTTGACACTAATTTTTTTTTAATATATGAGTTTCTTGCTTTTGTAGCTTCATTTATGTGTAGTCTTTTACTCCATAGTTTAATATTGATGTGAAACTTCTCTATTATCTATTTTAGTTTATTGAATGTTATGATACATGACTTGCACATGTGCTTCCATGTCTTAAGAATACCATTTAAATGGTTTTATCTTCTAGCTAGTGAGATGTAGTTCTTTTTAATCACATGTAATAAATTATTCAAAAACATGTTTAAATAAAAATAATATTTGCTTTAATACTAGTAGAATTCTTTCAAATGCAACAATGCTAAAGCTTGAGTGTGCAATAGCTTAGAGTTATTTTTATTGCATTTTTATTTTAGCTACAACATTTCAATTCCAACAATTTCAATTAAGTATGCGTGTACAATTTCAATTCCTAGGTTAGAAGAAACATTAGTTTAGTTCCCAATCCACTATTGCAAACATCCTTAGGAAATTGGTTGACAAAGGCAAATTATTTGATTTAAAGTGGTGTACAATGATTCTTATCATAATTCATTAGCCTTAATCATTCAAGATATCATTGAAATTCACATAAAAATGATCAACATATAAATCAATGTTGGCATCAATATATAACCTTGAAGCCATTTTAAATTAAATAAACTATTCACATAATTATTTGTAGTGACAATCAAGGGTAAGCATAAAACCATAAAATGATTAATTAACATTAAGCATCATATATAAGATCAAGAGTCAACAAACATAAACATTTATCTAAGTACCATCATATAAATAAAAAACAATCTCAAAGTATATAAATGGATACAATGAATGCAATGAGGGTTCCAAAAATAAGTGTTACACTTGAGATTTTTGCATTCCTAGACTAGGTTGCATACATAGTTTTATCACTTGGATTGGACCTCACCATGGCCTAATATACTAGATTCAAAGTTCAAATGTCCTACTTACAAGATCAACTTTCCCAAAATTAAATTGTTACTCCATTAGCTCACTTGCCAAATAGCTCAAGCTGAGCCACTATAAGCTTTCATTTAAAGACAATCCTCAATCATTACTTCTCATCGATGAATTGGAATCTCTAAGAGGATAAAGCGCTACAAGATTATGCCAACATCACATCAATATATTACAACCTAAACATTGCATCACTTGTTTATTGTATTGTCAACTTTTATATCACTGACAAAGTGGATTGACTCCCACCACTGAAGTAGATAATCTTCTCTCTATTTATAATTTAAGCTCCACTATGCTTTTGAATGTAACCCTTAGTTTAGAAGCAAGTACCAAAGATAGGAGAAAAACATAGAAGACTGCATCAATTGAAGACAAAATCATGACATAATGACTAGATGACATGAACTAAAAGTGTTTTGGACAAATGTGTCCTATGAATTTTCCTTAGGCTAATTTGTATAATTCTAGTTTTAAATTTTCAATTTAAATAATTGATCATAATAAAACAATAGAGCCTTCATACATCAACACATTAAAAATTGAATTTTTTTTTAAAAACATCTAACATCTAACATTCAATTTCAAATATTAATTTAAATGTTATTTTAATTGTTTATTAATCCTTTAATTAGATTCCCAAATTAATGGTAGGGATGTTTATTTCCTTACATATACTAATAAATAATAAAAAAAACAATTTCTAGTTGACACTTCTATTGGTATTTAGCTATTTGTAAGGAATGTCACTCTCAACTTTAGAGTCCCTCCCATTGTAATCAACTTCAACAAGTAATAAACAACCGACATGTTTGATTAGAATAGAAGACAGATTACAACTCCTTTTGTTTTGGGGGACGGGGGGGTCAAGATGGGATGGTTGGTAGAGAAGGCTTGGTTTACACTAGAGGGAATAAAATTCTTTAGTGGTGTTAGAAAACGATGTTTCATAGCCTATAGCCTCAGAAAAATGTTCCATTTCTATCTCAAGCACATTTTTTTAATATATGTGCAGTCCATTGAATGAATACAAAGTGTTTATGGATTTACACCACTCTATGAGATTGAGCGGGATAGATTGACGCCAAATTCAATTTCAAAATATTCATTATTGCTTATGGTGTGCTGTGGCGAATGGAGCAAATATCCTAGAAAAATGTCGAATACAGATTAATTGATCCCATCAATATCTATCATACAAATCCAGTGGGGCTACTGTGGGGCTTATCTGTAGTTGGTGGAAATGAAAAAGAAAAATTCAAATCTTGCTGATGAAGATGACAACAGATTCAACCGTGTTCTTCAGAGATCAAGACACCATGATCAATTTAATAAGGAATCTCCCCTCCGAAAGGCCAACAAGTTTCACAGACCTACAATGTCCTGTGGCTCAGAGAACAACACCAGCCTCGCCCTTCTGTTTTCACGGGATGCAAAAGAGAACAGACCCCCTGAGCTCAAGGAATCTCTTGCTGAAAAGAATAAGAAGAAAAAGAGGAATATCTGGAAATGGAGGCCCATGAGATCCTTGGGATCCCATTCATCAGGTGACCCCCTTCCCTGCATTTTTTCAGTGTATGTTGATAGTATTCACGGTTTGTCTTCTGTGATGAATGGCGTGCACTGTTTTGTTAAGTTGCATAAGAAGAATGAAGACAATGTCAATGTGCAGAGCAGGCCTTGTAGGATCATAAATGGGACTGCAGATATTGATGAGACTCTGCAACTCCACAGCTCTGTGATTTGCAGTAGCAAGAACAAACATGGAAGCAATATCTGGGTCTCTGTCTGTGGGCTTGAAATGGGTGGAACTGCATTCAGTACCCATTGTCTTGATTTATCAAGGCTCGTACCTCTGGGACCTGGTCTGGCCAGTAGTAGCAGTTGGGCTACGACTCTGAAGCTCACTGGCAAGACCAAGGGTGCCCTGCTAGTTGCCACGTTTGGATGCCAACTTGTAAGAGATGGGGAAGGAGATAGCCTCAATGATGGACTTAGACAGAGCAGAGTGTGCACGACTCCTCAATCTGAGGTTCACCAGAGAAAATCGCCTTCAGTGTCTGATTTGGATCTTAATGATGTGCCATCTCTGGACTCACTGGGCTTAGAGGAGGACAGATCTCTGACTCCCGCTGCAGAGGACCCCAAAATGGAGTTTGCAGATCAGAAACATATATCCTGTGATGAAAGCAACAGTCCGGTATTGCCTAATGCAAAATCTGAGATACCTGCTCGGTTACTCCAAAATGACACACACCTGGCATCCGCAAGCTCTCAGCTTCCATCCCTGAACAATTTGGATTCTAGAAATGGTGGCAATAAGCTCACTTTAAACAGCAGCTTTGGCGATGATGAGGTGATGTTCAGTGTTGTAGAGCAGGGTGTAGAGGTAGAGTACACTGCTGTTGAACAAGGTTTGGGAATGGAGACTCTGTCCACAGGAAGAGGCCTTCAGGAGCAAGAGATGATTTCTTCTGAGAAGAAGCAAGTACGTGTGGACTCTGACTGGTGGGAAGGTAGAGGAGATACTTATAGGGGATTCCGAGAGCATATGCAGGTAATAGAAGAAGAGTTGGCAAGGCTTGAAGCTCGTTTGGATGCCAATGATTGCTGGGAGGAGAAATTACAAGTGACCGAAAATTGCAACACAGAGGATGTTTTGAAAGAAAAGTTGGCATTAAATGAAGGCCATGCAGAGGGTAGCTTGAGTGATAAGAACATAAGAAGATCAAGTTTGTCTGTAGATGGAAGATGGAAGATAGAGGAGGGATTGAGAGAGAGGCTGTGTGTAAATGAAAGTTGTATTGTAGAGGATAATCTAAAAGGAAGCCAAAACCAACTATTAGATAGAAGCTGGGAGCAATTGGAGGAAGACAAGAAGAAATTGGAAGAGACATTTCTTAATGAGATCCAAGAATATGCACTGGAAAAGCAGATGGTAAACTGTAATTCTGACGAGGACATTGATTCTGTAACAGATGAGTTTCTGAATCTATTAGAGAGAGGTCATAATGCCAGTGACGTCATGCCAAGAAGGGAGGTGAATTCTCCGTGCGCATTATTTCAAAGAGATCATGAAGAAGAATTGGCTTCACAAATCACTCTTAATTCAGGTGTTGAAGTGGACAAAGAAATGCAGTCATCTTTCATGGATAATGTAGAGATGGAGATGCAGAAAAATGAACAGGTTTTGCGCAGCAAGACACGTGCAAAGATCCTGGAGGATGCAGAGACACAGGCCTTAATGCAAGATTGGGGATTGAATGAGAATGCCTTTGAGCTTTCTTCTCCAAAATCAAACTGTCTTTCTGCTTATAGTGGTTTGATGGAAAATTTAATCTTCTCACCTGCTCTTGAAAAGGGCATGGGATCAGTAGTTCAAACCAGAGATGGTGGTTACATCAGATCTATGAATCCTAGGCATTTTGTGAATAGCAAGATTGGTGGGAAGTTAGTAATGCATGTGTCCAAACCTTTGGTGATGTCAGCTGAAATGGGATCCACTGCCATGGACATATTGCGAAGAATGGCTGGTACTGGCATGGATAGTTTGGCATCTCAAGCTATGGTGGCCATGCCCTTGGAAGATATTACTGGCAAAACCATTCAACAGGTCATGTTGGAAGGATCAAGTGCTCTGGAAGGACCATTGAATGAGGCTGATAGGATGAAGTCATCTTGTAGAGGGTGAGAAATCAAACTAAGATTTTCTGGTACTCATGCTTTTCAATTTGTGGTTGTGTTGGAAAGAAGTTTTCTTGGTAACTGTGTTAAATCAATAACCTAAATATGGCTTTGAGTGTTAAATCAAAGCATGCAGTTTGACCTTGTTGGAGCCAACTATCTACATTTCTAGGGAGGCATGTCATCAGAGGGCATTAAGCTTAGTTATAGAAGAGCCCATTAGCATAATTCTAACCTGTCCATAAGTTCTAATATGATATCAGAACTTGCTACTTTTGAAGGATAGGTAGAATCTCACTTCAGAGTTTGTTTTGATGGGGAGTGTTGAAGTTAGCAATCCACACTTCTAGAGCGAAACATGTGTCCTAAAGGGCAAAAACCACTTAATGTTGAGTGCCCATCTATTTGTATTGGATTCAAATTCCGACCTGTTCACTTTTTTTAACAAATCCAATGAAACAAAAGATTGGGATAAAATAATTGTAAACAAGATAACATGTTTTTATCTTATTTAAAATTTATTAAGTGGAATGTATGATTTCACCCTTACTTCCTGACAGGTATACTGCAGAAGAATCGGGGAGCCACCTTAGTGTGTTCAGTAGCGATGACACTCCAATAACAAAGAGAGTCAAGTCAAGTTTTGAGAAAGAAGGATACAAATCTGGAGAAAGAAGTCTCCCAGGGAAAAGTACAAAAGGCTTTTTGGATGGGTATGTGTCTGCAGAAGACCTTGCCCCCTTGGCAATGCAGAAAATTGAGGCCCTTGCACTAGAGGGGTTGAGGATCCAATCAGATATGGCAGATGAAGATGCACCCTTTCATGTAGATTCACTGCCATTGGTTGACTCTGACTATGGAGATGCAAAGATAGGAGGCATGGCAGAGATGGATCGAGTTGCCAGTATGAATATGTTTGCTAGCAACGATGCAGATAAAGGCTCAATCCAAGTGGGAGGGACAATGTCAAGTGCTATCTCATTTCAGAAGTGGATGGAGATCAATGCCAGGTTTTCTTCTGAGAATGGAGCACATTCTACAAATGCAAAAAATAATGATGGCAGAAGGAAGCAGGATGATTCAAGGTCGAACTGTGTGAACAAAACTATTACAATTACAATGCTTGTTCAGCTGCGAGATCCTCTTAGGAATTATGAACCTGTTGGTCCACCAATGATAGCACTAATTCAAACAGAACGTGTCATCAAGTCTCCTCGCCCCAAGCTTAGTAAGCAAGTCTCAACAAGGACAACTGATGAATTAGAAGAAGACGAAGTTGAAGACCCAAAACATTTTCCAATGGAGCCTCAATTCAAGATAACTGAAGTTCACATGGCAGGACTCAAAGCTCCTAAGACCGAAGAGAAGAAAGGATGGTTTTTCCAAAAATGGGGTAGTAAGAAACAGGAACAATCAGGTTCCCGTTGGCTTATAGCCAATGGGATGACGAAGAATAACAAACCTGCTCCCCTCAAGTCTAAAGCATTGCCAATTCAATCAAAAACCACAGTTGTACAGCCAGGTGAAACTCTATGGAGCATTTCATCTAGGGTTCATGGTACAGGATCAAAATGGCAAGAAATTGCTTCTCTCAATCCTCATATTAGAAATCCAGACATTATTTTTCCAAATCAGACAATTAGAACAAAATAGGGAACAGCAGCATACTTTGGAATGGTACTATGACATTAGGAAATTCTCATTTATCCCACGTGTAAAGTGAGATTAGAATCGCTCTTAAATTTGAAAGGGAAAACATGTATAAATCTGTTATTGTTGTGGCATTGAATGCAAATTAGCAACTCAACCCTAATGTAGCATATTCTGGTTATTAATATTATTTATGACGGTTTGATTTTGTAATTTTTATTTAAAATCTTTTGTAACGGGCATAGGAGCAAGGCCATTTTTATCCTAACAAAGCAAACTTTTGGGCTTTAGAAAGGGATATTTGTTAATTCAGACCAACCATTATGATAGTTTCTTTCTACATCAAGCCAAAGAAGTTCCGTATCTCATGCATTCTGATTTGATAGCACCTACAGTTGAAAAGCTGTTAAATAAATTTACTGTAGCTAAACTAAATTTAGAAGACCTTTGAAGACCTGAAGTTACTTTATTTTCATGAAGAGAAATTTCAGTTTAAAGCTTGTATTGTTTTGTAAAAATATTGGCGTATCTTAGCATTTGAGTTGAAGGGTTGGTATATTGGCTTTGTGAGACATTTTTAGGGCCTTTGTATTGGCCTTAAATTTCTGTTCATGATAACAGAAAAAAGATGCAGAAAAAAACAAGTTAGTGTCTACCATTCACCATTAGATCACAAGAAATACTACCTTCAGTGCAATTGAGATTTTAGGTCAGAAATGTAATTTCTACTAGTGGTTGCTCTGTACTATTTCTAATCTTGAAAGTATGGAAGTATGTTATGGCACATTGGGACATTTCAATAAATTAATGCTTTGTTTGCTATTTGTTTGGTATCAATGAGAACGCTTGGAGTTCTTGGAAACCAGCCAGATTAGTATTCCAAAATTTTAGTCTCTTATTTGCGTACATTTCTGTTGTCACTTTGGATCACCTCACATATGATTTGGCATTTCGCTAGGCATTTTGACGTTTTTTTAAGTCAAGAAGGCATTTGCATTGGATTTACACAACCTTAAAAATTTCAGTAACTCTGTTGAAGCAGGCATTTATAATCTAATCCTCTGTTGGCCCATCTGTTAGTTGAAAATGTGTGCATTAGAGTTTTTGGAAACCAGACAGATTACCAAAAAATAATTCAAACTAAAGCCAAAGTTTGAGTTTCATTTTTACAGACATTTCCAGTCTCACTTTGGACTTCATAAATGCAATATTGCGTTTTTCTGGGAAATATAGGGAATTGCAATAACTTATTATCCCGGCTGCTTATTGTGTGAACTAACCCATAAGGTTTTATATTATTGCAGGTTAATATTTGATGCCTTACGATATTTGAACTAACCCATAATGTTTGAATTCTTGGCTGTTGATAGAGAAAACAATTTGGTTCAATAATATAACCTCTATATTCATAAAAAATATTATTATATCAAGACACATCCTGGTATTTTCCTATATAAAAGACCATATATTGTTAAGAGAAAAGGCTGCTTATTACAAAATGTCATAAACCTGTTCATTATGGGATAGAAGGCAGGAAAGCATACCTGGAGTACAATAATGGGTATTAACCCACAAAAACCACGAGCAATTATGAACATAGAGAATGACAGGTAAGAACAACTTAAAACACTTGAGCATAGTTTACATACTCTCCGATTACTCTCCGAGTAGCTGAGTAATCTCCAAAAAATTTGCATGCCGAGTAATTTCTGCTTTTACTCTCGGGCAATATGCAGATGGATTTTCTCCCGTCAAATTATCAAGTAATCACCAGTAGCTCGCAAAAAACCCACAAACTTGGCATGTTTGTGTGTATAAATATGTCTGTGTGTGTATATGCATGCAAACTTGGCATCTTGTGTATGTTTATAGATATGTATGTGTGCACAGTGCAGTCCTGAGCATACACATACATAAATATCCACACACATTTGCCGAGTATTTGTCGAGTATTTGCCGAGTTTTTCCCGAGTCAAAATTTTTGGGCTTGCCGAGTACTCTCCAATTCCGAGTATGTAAACTATGCACTTGAGAATACAAGAATGTAGGCAACTGAGATTTTAGGTCAGAAATGTAATTTTTACTATTGGTTGCTTTGTATCATTTCTAATCTTGAAAGCATGTAAGCATGTTATGGCAAATTGGAATGTTTTAATAAGTTAATACTTTATTTGCAATTTGTTTGGAATCAATAAGAATGCTTGGAGTTCTTGGATACCAACCAGAATACTGGAACGCAAGCCAAAGTTTTAGTCTTTTATTTGCATAGATTTCTTATTTGGCATTTTGGCATTTTGCTAGGCAATATGAGGTTTTGTAAGCCAGGAAGGCATTTACATTGGACTTACACAACCTCAAAAATTTCAGTAACTTATGTTCAAGGAGGCATTTATAATGCAAGTATATTATGTTTCACAAATAAATTGTGACACTCTAACCCTTTTGTTTGAAATCCGTTAGGTGAGAATGTGTGCATTAGAGTTCTCGTAAACCAAACAGTTTACAAAAAACTAATTCAAACTAAGCCAAAGTTTGAGTCTTGTTTTTACAGACGTTTCCACTCACTTTGGACTTTATAAATTCAATATGGCATTTTGCTGGGAAGTATAGGGTATTGCAGTAACTTCTTATTGTGTGAACTAATCCATTCTGTTTCATATTATAGCAGGCTAATATTTGATGCCTTACAATGTTGAAATCTCTTTCAAAACAGTTTTGAGTTCTTGGCTGTTGATAGAGAAAGTAATTTGGTTTAATAATATAACCTCTATATTCATAAAAAAGATTATTATATCAAGGCACATCTTGATATTTTCTTTTATAAAAGGACCATATATTGTTAAGAGAAAAGGCTACTTATTACAAAATGTCATAAACCTATTCATTATGGGATAGAAGGCAGGAAAGCAAACCCTGGAGTACAAAAATGGGGATTAACCCAGAGAAACCATGAACAATTATGAACATAGAGAATGACAGAGGTAAGAGTGACTTAAATACTTGACAAAATAAAGAGCAGCAGAAAAGAACTTTTGAGTTGATTCATTTTCCTTGTGAACAGCTTCCCATACTGAGTTTCTCGTTCTTGTGTTGGTTTGACAAGGTGATTGGAGTCTTGTTGAATGTAGTGTTTCATTGGGTTGGAGGTTAATGACTACAAGAGTTTACCACAGACAAGCCAAGAATGATTCAAGGTGTCAAAGCACAATTCAGTAGCTGCACCTTCTCATATGAAAATACTCAATTACAGTCCTTGATTTTAGTGCAATGAGATGATGGCCAATTTTATTATATAGTCAAGACTTCAGCAATGATTCTTCAAAATGATTTTCAAGAAAACAATAATTTTTAAATTCATATATCTAAATAAAGCCACTGAAGTCTGTAAATAATTTGTGAAAATTTTCACAATGTGGTATTACACAAGAAAATTATGAAGAAACTAGAATACGTAATTACATTAAAATATTACAAAGTATAAAAGCCACCCACAGCAATTGATTGTAATGACTAGTAGTCAGTATGAACCAGGTATTTATCAACCACAAATATTTAGCATCAATTGGGAGCTGGTATGAACCAAACATTTCTGTGAAGCGCAACAACATTTGAAGTCTCTTTACCGCTTTATAAATTTGAATATAATTCTGAAACCACAAATATTTAGGCATCAATCGGGAGTGGATAACTGACAAGGAGTCAGCTGCTAATGTAAAGAACTCATAAGTAAGAAATAAATTTATTTCTTAAAGGCCATGTCCATAAACGCCATCAGGGTCATCATTTTGTACAATCCATGGATGTTGGAGAAGTTTCTGTAAAGGTAGACGCTGAGAAGAATCTTTCACCAATATCTGAAACACAATAGCATGTCTGGTTAGCCTGTTTTTTTGCTATTATGAGTAGCTGACTGCAGTTATCCCACTCAGTTCTGGTGGCAAATTGCAACTGATCAGCTACATTTAATAGGGCAATTGGGCCATTTTTTAATGCTTCATTATTGGAGTCAACTCAACAATCATATCATGTATCTATTACTAGTATCAATGCAAAAATCGTTTACACTCACTTGACAAATGAGGTCTTTTCCTGCAGAAGAAACTACTGGCGTGGGAGGAAACTTCAAATCAACTTGGCAAATCCTGCACCATTTCATTGAGGGAAACAACAAAGGGCAACCTAAGCCTCGGATTCATTGATCTGAACAAACTAAAACTTGTATCCTGGATCCTAAAATGGGCACTGCACTTAACAGAAATCAAATATTGATCTGTCACCTTCTGTAAGTATCATCGTGCTTCTGTGCTTCAAAAGGTGGGATACCATAGAGGAACTCATAACATAAAATTCCCAAGCTCCAAATGTCAACTGCAGTATCATGTTCCTTGTTTTCAACTGTCAATAATTATCAGAAAAAGCATTAACATAATATTGAAGTCCAATGAGTGCAGACATAAAAATAACATGAGCAACAATGAATAGGGAAAATCAAAATGACATTACCTATTTCAGGGGGTAAATAATCCAATGTTCCACACATAGTTTTCCTTTTATGGAAGGTGTGCACAGACCATCCAAAGTCTGCAATCTTCAGTTCACCCTGAAAGTTATTGTATCAATAGTCAGCTAGTCACTATAGAATGCGCATTGACACAAAATTCACCCTGTTCAATAGATGAAGACATAATCAGACTACAATGAAAATGAAAACAAGAATTGAATCCACATGATGAATGAATTTTCATTTTCTTTATATGTGAATTACTTGTGACAATGAAATATAAGCATTAGCCAGCTACCTTAAGACCGACCAACAAATTTTCTGGCTTTATGTCACGGTGAATCACATGCTTTTGATGGCAGTATAGCAGAGCTCGTGCTAGTGATGCAATGTACTGTGAAGAAACACCAAATATCAGATTTAAAACCAGGTCATCTTCACAACTTAAAACTAAAATAAGTGCAAGAAATGATATAAAGCCAGTATATTGTAGCTACACAAAAACCTTTTGGAATGCTGCCACTACTTTATGTGCAAATTCACTGTAGACTGTCTAAATATTTCCGTTGGATGAGACTGATGTTTTACAAGTTTGATCCAATGACCATTACCAAATCAATTTTGTAGGGAAAAGCTCATATACATATATGCAATTAATGTAGATAACTTACAGTAGCTGCACGCTTCTCACTGAAGCATCTACAGCGTTGAAGTTCTTTGTACAGCTCACCCCTTGGGGCATATTCAAGAATGAGATATACACGACTCTGTCAAACAAGAAAAGAGAAGTAAACTATTTGTTATATAGTGTTTAAATTGGAAGGCTCTGTAAAGCCAAAATTTGCATCAATTATTATCCAAGTTCCAAAGAGAAATCTTATTTTGACTGGCAGGAATTACCATCTTAGAGGAAACATACTGATTCCATTGGCTGGTAACACAGCCTAGGCTTGACACGTGAACAAGAATGTCCATCTTCTTAATCTACTTGATGTTCATGCGTATTACATTTTTTTAAAGAGTGTATACAATGTAAGATATTGCCTTTTTCATTTTTAGTGAAAAGAATGGAGTAAAAAGGAGCTGCACCTTATCATAAAAGTAGCCAAACAAGCGAAGTATATTGGGGTGCCTCAGGTGACTCTGGATCTCGATCTCCCTTCTCAACTGATGTTCTACCTGGGACTGCTGTAGTTGGTTCTTGAAGAGCACTTTCAGAGCTACAACATACTTACTCTGCTTTTAAGGCAAAAGAAGATAAGTCATGCTAAAAAATGTAATCAGAACCAAGGCAGAGCAAAAATGACATAAAAACTAAACAGATATTTTTCTTTTAGGTACCTTCTTTTCTCTAGCAAGGTACACATTTCCAAACTTGCCTTTTCCCAGTGGTCTTCCAATGTCAAAATCATCTAGAGTCCAGCAATCTTGGTGCTTCTGAGTTTCTGCATCTGTGACTTCCTGTAATAAACAATTAAGAAACTTCATATCCATCCTCTGATCTGTTAATCTAAATCCAAACTTTAACAACAAACCTAGAATCATCTTCTTTTTTGTCCCCTAACAATGCCTCACTCTCTTTCAATGGTTCCCTGAAATGAGATCAATTAGAGAAACAGAGTTGGAATAATTTACAAGAACCTGGTGCAGCTAGCATTTAAGTGGGGTATTTCTACAGGTTCTGGGGATGGAGTATTGGAAGCTTGCAACATCTGTTCAAGAGATTTTATTTTCCATTGGCAGCGTGCATCTAGTTTGAATTTCTTGGATAGTTTCCCTCTGGTAATTTGGAGGGAGATTAGCTGAAATTTCCTTATTCAATGAGACAATTTTATAGAAAAAAGGCCCTGAATCTACTCAGCATCACCTTCTGAGAAATGTTAGAAGCCCCGTTCCAGGCGACTGGGCCCTACTTATCTAGAAACAACGGCTTTCTTACACCTTTGGATATCAGAACATAACAAACAAACAAAGATCCCAATAATTTACAACATACCTTTTTTGGTTTCACCCGGCTAGGAGAAGATAAGGAAGTCCTCGATGGCCTATTCAGAAGAAAGGATTGAACGAAACCCTAACCCTAAGAAAAACCAGATTCTAATACAAATCACTTCGCAATAAAGTCTGTGTGTGGATTATAGATATAAATATGGATAAACACAGGTTTGATTTATCAAAAGCTTTGCGAATGCGCTAATACCTACAATGCATATAAGGTGTATAATTTTCTTGTTCCTACATGGGTCTCACATGCCGATGAGTGGTGCTACTACTGTCTAGACAGTGACCTAAACAATTACCTTGCAAATATAAAACTAATGGGCCATTGAATCTCAGACATCAATGCACAGAAGAAGATGCAGAGCGAAAAGAAAAGAGAGAGTACAAGCCTTTTGATTTGTCTGGGCATGGTTTTCTGGAATTGCCTGCATCACCATTGTTAAAATCCTTTTTCAAGATCTTCAGTGGCGTCTAGAAGGCTCCGTGCACTGAGAATCAAACCTTGCCAACGTGGCCAAATCCCACCAATTTACCACAAGAGCAAGGTCAGACTGGCAGAATCCCTCTATCATGGGCGTGGTAGAGAATGTAATGTAATAGTTAAATACTTGAAGCATAACAGTCACAACTATTTTTCAAATTTGAAAACACCCTCGCCAACGGTCGTATTCTTGAAACACCTGCCTAGCCGGTCACTCAGGGCCGTCATTTTCACAAGTCTGGGGTTACGTGGTTCCGAGTGGGCCTTGTCCGCTAGGGAATTAAGCTTAATGAAAAGTTGTTCTAGCCTTAATTTTAAATTTGAAGCAGCACTTTTAAAATTTTGAAATCTAATTTTAAAGTTTTAAAATTATTGATATTATTTTGAAATCTAATTTTAAAATTTTGGTTGATCATTTAAAAAGAAAGTCGTTCTCTCACTTCAAACAATGATCGTTGAATGAGTGTAAGAAAAATATAATTTTTATTTATGGTTTCAAAGTTGTTAAGTGGAATCATACTAGTAGAAAAGAAAATCAAGTTGTTAATATTTTGGCTAAATCAATTTCTAATTAGAATGGCATTAAAGGTTGATACTCGAAATGATCAGGGTTGCCTTATTTTGGGATATGAGCAAACACTTTAGTGATTTGATGAATACTAATTCCAATGCCTCTTTAAATTTGTGATTTCTACAATTGTGTTTTTTGTTGGTGTATAGATTTTTTTGTTGTTCTTGTTTGTTCCATCATGGTTAACTTTATTAGTACTATTTCAAAATTGTTTACCTGTTGGTGTAATGTCAATTTTCTCCCAAATTCATTAAGTATTAGTAGCAGATTTAATAGATTGAATATTAGAATTAAGATAATTTACAAGTTGTAATATTATTGAAATAGATGTGAAAAACCAATGTAAAAGGCAATATATGATAATTTATTAAGAATTACAAAATCAATAATTAACATGATAAATTGAATAACACATCCATATAATTCAATTAGATTATCATCAAAATCATATATATAATATTCTCAACATGCTGTAGCATAAATGATTTTCAATACATCTGAATACTAGCACTTGGAAAATCCATTCTCACCCTAGGAAGACGTTAATGGTATTAGTTCTCGCTATGGAATATGTTGGAGTACCTATGTAAAAACATAGTTTGTGCCTACTCACACAAAGCCCTGGCTAGGACAATCTCGAGTGTACTATGTACATCAAGTTGGACACACTCCGTGTGCCCCTTCTCTAATGCCCATAGCCCCACCAAACCACTTCCTTCTTCCTTGAGTGTTCTCCATGTCACTTTCCAAGTCTCACATAAATGCTTTATATAAGCCTTAAGGGGTGGTTTTCAAACCATCACACCCTTTCACAAAGGTTACCTTTTTTTTAAACTGCAAGAATCGGTCGGGTATCTGTCCTCCTATAAACTGCAGTGCGCCAGGTAAACTTTTTTCACGTGACTGGGGTATCTGTCCCCCTATAAATTGCAATGCGCTTGGTAAAAAAATTTCACGTGATCGATGGTGCTGGCGTGACATGCCCTCTGGTACCACGGGTTTGGAGGTGAGACTAGACCTTGTTGTTGGCATATGGATTTGGGAGATTGTTTTTGGCTGCTTGTGTTGTCATTGATGGCAACTGGAGTCAACAGTATGGTCCGCAGTGTCAAAGTTGCTCCTACTAGCAAGAAAAGCAAGAGACTGTAATCTATCGACAGAAAGTATGAAGAACTGGGTATTCAGTTGATAAGTTGATCTAAGTACTTCACCAAATCATTATTTTGTGGTGTGGATCCCCAGGGAAGCCTGTTCAACATGTATACTATCCTATTGGTGAGTTTTGTGGTGTCGCATTAGTCAGAGTACGAGTTAAGAGATTCAGTAGAATGATTTATTCTTTCATTATGGCCGACCTATTGCATATGATGTGTCACAGATGTATGAGGAGTATGTGTTTAACTATTTCTTATGTTTGGAATTTTGGTTTGGGTCCCTATTATAGTCTAGCTAACTTGTGTGGGTACACATCAATTATAATTAGTGATTTGGGCCGACATAAGAAAGAATATTATATTTTGTTCCAAAGCCGACATTTAATTAAATTCATGTTAGCAGATATATAAAGGAGATCGGAAAATCCTTTTGAGAATGACAGAAGTGTGTGTGCATCAAGAAGAGTGAAGGTGTAGGAGTGAAAAAGTATAGAACAGTTATATGCCTGTAATATTAGAAGATCTGTTTGAACAACAGAAGGGTTTTTGTATGCAAAGCAGAGCAGAAGAGTGATTTGGATAAAAGATCCAAAATCTGATTGTGTGCTTCATTGGAACTGAATCCAGGCATTTGTAGATGCTATATTCTCATTTCAACATTTTGTTGTAATATCAAATATATTCTATAAGGCAGCAAGCCTTCTCTTTTGAGCAGTGAGCTCTAGGTAGTATGCCTGAATGCAAGTGCATTCCCTTTTTTATCATACTTTTAACAGAGTATATACTTTGTGGATTAATCTCCACCGTGGTTTTTCCCCTAACAGGGTTTCCACGTAAATTTTTTTGGTGTTTCTTAATGTGTTTGCATGTTTCCTTCTGTTTATCTGCTGTGAATACTATTTGTGGTTCAATTATTGTTGTTGATAGTTTAAGATCTGATTTGAAAATAAAATATTGTGGAACACTGAGATCCCCCCTCTTAGTGTTCCTAGTGTCCAACAATTGGTATCAAAGCAAGGTTCCTCTTCTGGAGTTTAATAGCTCGAGGTGGATCTTGAATTACAATGGATGCTGGTGTTCTTCAACAATAACTTGTGGTGACACTTGATGATCTTGATTAGTCTAAAGTAGAGGTCATGGAACTAAAAGCGAATCTTATGGCTGCAGAAAAATTCATTCAATCACTGAAGGATAAGATAAATGAGTCAAGGGAAAAGAGAAAGGAACTATATGATCAGTTGAAGCAAAAAGATAGCAGAGGTCCGAATGATGTCCATCTGAATCAAACCCTAAGAGAAATAACAGAAGAATGTGAAAAGCTTTCTAAGGATAATGTTGCTCTAAAGCTTGAAATGGAATATGTGGTGATGAAGTTGACCAAAGAGATTGAAGAAAGAAAGAAGAATGAGGAGAATCTGGCCCAGTCCTTGAAAGAAAAATCCGAAGAATGCAACAAAATTAATAGTGGATTCATTCAGCTGGAGATTGAACTGCAACAATCCAGAAACAATGGACAAGAGCTTGAGAGACAAGTAGTTATTCTTGGAAATGAGCTTGCCACTGTAAATGAATTCAAGGAGAAGTTCAGGATAAGTTTTGCCAGGCTTGATGAGATAACTAAAGGTCAAAAGGATACAAATGATAAGTGAGGTCTTGGCTATGAGAAGGGTGAGAGCTCTAGATCTGAACAGAAGAACCCTGAAAAGAAGAACAAAGGCAGAAGACATCTGATAAGGCAACTCAATGCTCAAAAATTTAATGGATATTGCTTTGTTTGTAATAAATTTGGACATTATATGGCTTCTCAGTGTAGAAGTAAGATAAATTCTGGTAGTCCATCATTTTCTAGTTAGTGTTTTAAATTCAAGAAGTTTGGCCATAAGTCATTAGAATGCAGAAGTATGTCTGTCAGTGCATGTAACATTAAATGCTATACCTGTGGAAGATTTGGACATATTGCTAATCAATGCAGATCAGGAGGAAATCAGTGGAATGGATGGTATAGATAGAACAATCTGGTATGCTACAATTGTAACAAACTTGGGCACATTGCAAGATTTTGCAGAAACCGAAACATGAATAAAGGAGGTCTGGTTTATCAAGGAAGATATTCACATAAAAGTGATAAAGGAAAAGGAAAAGCATCTGTGTTAGAGATAAAAGATCAAATGAGAAAAACATGGGTAAAGAAGAATGGATCTGATGAAGGTAATAAGACTATACAAGAAGCTCCCTCTAGTAATTCTTCCAATAATTGATTTCAGGCCATTGGCCTAGGGGGAGTTTCTCATGAAAATCCTTTGTCCCCTTGTGTATAGTTGGCTCCGAATCGCAGGATGCCATTAGCCATTGTGTTATTCATTGTTAAATGTATCAACAATCATTTTTTGAGTTGGATGAAATGTTAAAGGTCCACAGTCGGATTCTTTGCTTGCTGTCTGAGTTTGCAGAGTAACCAAAACTTCTAGGGAAACGGATTTAATGCGGCAGGAAGTTACATATGTGAAGTTATAAAAGGGCATTTGGAACCCTAATTTTTCACCGTGCATTGAAGGAGAACAGTTGGAGAACCTTTTCAACAAAATTCTGAAGGAGTGAAAAGTCAATTTAGCAGCAAATTCTCTAGGTATTTCTGTTGCTTATCAATTTCATATCTATTTGGTGATCGGTAGAACCCTGTTTGGTACAAAAAATGAAGTAGATTCAAGGTACAATAACTCTGGATGAATATAGTAGTCAAAAGGTAAGGGATGTAAGAAATTCATTGTATGTCATCAAATTGAAGAAGCTTGGAGGAGCAAAACATAAAAGTTTGGACATCTGGAATGAATTCCCTCATTTCGTCAATGCAGAGGTAGTTCGGTTTATCTTGAACATATTGGATGGTGTTATCCTTACCCTGGATAAACCCTATCAAATTTCGAAGGATGTAATCATAAATCTAACAGGTTTGTGCAATGTTGGTGATGTTCCAAAAAAGAAATCGATTCAAAATGTTGAGCTCGAAGCCCTAACTGGAATAATGGGAGATCAAAGGGCTCTGATGATCACAACAATTAAAGATCTGCTAACGAGGTATATTACACATGGAATTTCATATAAAATCTTCTTCAAAAATAGATAAGGATCAATTGTTGGAGAATGTACAATTGACGAAGGATATAAACTACTCTTTCAGGTTTGGTACCCTAGCTATATGCATTTTGATGTATTTCCTAAATTGCTTGCCTCTGAATGACAATGTGGTATGGAAGGTAAATATTTCGGTTTGCAAGAAATTTTTTGAACATTTCAACTCTTTTGAAAATGGTGAACAAGTTTATGAAAAATTCTTTAGAAAGATGCTAGAAAATTTTGGAGTAAGTGATATTCCCCTTCCGGTAAAAATAATTGAAGTTGGATCATCCTCCGGTAAGGCAGATAAAAAGCAGAAGAGAGGAAGAGATTTGGCTGGTGTCACTCCTCCGGTGCCCAAGTCAACAAAAGTTGAGGGAAAAGGAAAAGAACAGATGGTTGTGAATATAGTGGATGAAGACTCTAAGGAATATACACCCAAAGATGAACCACAACCAGGTGAATTAGAAGTGATAATAGCAGAAGATAGTGATGAAGAAGGTGCTTTGTTTAAAGCAAAAATATTGCAAATTATTCAGGATGAAGATGGAATGCAAAAGATAACTGATATATGGTTGAATGGACCATCTTATGAGCAGGATCTCATTGAAGACACTCTAGGAAGATACTTTGTTGATAACAACATTGAATTGGAAAATTTGCAGAGTGTACTTCCAAAAGAACTGATTGAGTGTGTTAGGGAGGCTATGGCCTCTGTGCCTTTGGACAAAAAAGAGGAGGAAATAATTTCCCATCCAAAGATGCAGTTTAAACTATCTCTTGCTAAACTAAAGAAGAAAATGAATGTGCTAAGATAATGCATTGACTCAGCCAATAAGATCTTCAATTACTGTCTTAAGTGGCCTCATGTGGTTGGAAAATACAAGAACAAGTTGGAGGAAATTGAAAATGAGCTTGTCAGAATCAGACAAGACTACAGTATGTTTTTGGACAAGGACGAAGAAGTTAAGAAGAAGATTCATGATTTATAGGTCGAGCATACAAAGGTTCAATTTTCCAGAAATACTCTTATGGGCGCTTTCTGAAAAGTAAAAGATCATACTGAATGCAGGCTGGAGCAAATGATTGAAATTCTAAAGAAAGGAGAAAAGCTGGATAATGCCATCACCATTCCTGAATCCCTTGTCCAGATTATCAATAGGAAATCATACAATAACAACTTGATTATACCTATTGGGATTGCAGTGGACTCTTGGAAGGAATTCCTTCCATAAATAAAAGTTAAGTATAAAATAATCTTCTGATTTGTGCAACAGTTTTCCAAATTTTGATCAAACTCTCTATTTTGCCAAGGGGGAGAGAACAGTAAAATTTTATTATAACAAAAGAAGGAGAGAACTGTAGTAAAATATTGAAGGGGAGAAAAAGTAGTGGAATCTTTGTCATTGATGCCAAAGGGGGAGAGAATGCAGTGAAAAATGCCTCGACATCCTAAGGGGGAGCAGTAATTTTGGTTCTGATGAGTTTTTGAGTTTTGACACTTAGTCATTTTTCACTAAGTGTTTCCATCAATGCCAAAGGGGGAGATTGTTGGCATATGGCTTTGAGAGATTGTTTTTGGCTGCTTGTGTTGTCATTGATGGCAACTGGAGTAAGCAATATGGTCCATAGTGTCAAAGTTGCTCCTACCGGCAAGAGAAGTAAGAGACTGTAATCTACCAGCAGAAAGTATGAAGAACTGGGTATCTAGTTGATAAGTTGATTTGAGTACTTCACCAGATCACTATTTTGTGGTGTGGATCCCCAGGGAAGCTTGTTCAACATGTATACTATCCTATTGGTGAGTTTTGTGGTGTCGCATTAGTTGGAGTACGAGTTAAGAGATTCAACAAAATGATTTATTCTTTCATTATGGCCGACCTATTGCCTATGATGTGTCATAGATGTATGAGGAGTATGTGTTTAACTATTTCTTATATTTGGAATTTTGGTTTGGGTCCCTGCTATAGTCTAGCTGACTTGTGTGGGTATGCATCAATTATAATTAGTGATTTGGGTTGACATAAGAAAGAATATTATATTTTTTTCTAAAGCTAGCATACAATTAAATTCCTGTTAGTAGATATATAAATGAGATTAGAAAATCCTTTTGAGAATGAAAAAAGTGTGTGTGGATCAAGAAGAGTGAAGGTGTAAGAGTGAAAAAGTACAGAACAATTATATGAGGTAATATCAGAAGATCTATTTGAACAACAGAAGGGTTTTTGTATGCAGAGTAGAGAAGAAGAGCGATCTGGATAAAAGATCCAGAATTTGATTGTGTGCTTCATTGGAACTGAATCTAGACATTTGTAGATGCTATATTCTCAATTTAAATTTTTTTTGTAATATCAAATATATTTTGTAAGGAAGTGAGCCTTCTCTTTTGAGCAGTGAGCTCTAGGTAGTGTGCTTGAATGCAAGTGCATTCCCTTTTTTATCATACTTTTAATAGAGTATACTTTGTGGATTAATCTCCATCGTGGTTTTTCCCCTAATAGTGTTTCCACGTAAATTTTTTTGGTGTTTCTTAATGTGTTTGCATGTTTCCTTCTATTTATCTGCTGTGAATGCTATTTGTGGTTCAATTATTGCTGTTGATAGTTTAAGATCTGATTTGAAAATCAAATATTGTGGAACACTGATTCACCCCCCCGTTCTCAGTGTTCCTAGTGTCTAACACTTGTGACGTCTTTCCTACAATAGGATTCTTTAGCCAATCGAGCTAACAAAGGTTACCTTTAATTATTGTTTAGTAAATATAATTATTTCTTCCTTTTATAAAAGAGTTTTTCTTAAATATTCTTCATTAATCTTTATTTAAACAAAAGGAGCATATTATCCTTTATTTTTCTATCTCCCTTCATTGCTTTCATAACTTTCTTTTCACTTTGAGGAAAAAGTTTCATAACATTTCCCCCCTTGTAATTTAGCTTCTATCTTCTGTAGCTTAAGTTGAATCTACACCATAACTCACCAAAAGTAATCAATTAATTAAGTGTGGATGTAACACTATCAATATCATAATAAATCTATTTCAGTTTAATTTCATCTATAATTTTCTTTCACAATTTCTAAATCTTATCAATTATTTTAATTCAAAATTAGATCAAACAAAAATACTTTGCTAATAAATAACACGATTAAAACTATAGATACAATTTTGCATGAAGCATTACAAGGAGATAATGCAAGTTTATATACTAGATATTCCATCATGTAACTTCTATAATTTTCTCATTCATGTAACTCTTATTGTAAAGTAAAATGTTCTATTATTTTTCAATATAAATTTAATACAAACATTATCATATTATTACATAGAATATGGTTGGTGAATGATATGCATGACATATGTTATGAATTCACCTATTTTTAACATTAAAAAATATTTCAAGATGATAATCATGAATTTTAGACTACATGAGTATCCTCTTTTCCTAAATAATCAAATAGAAACATGTGCACAATAATCCTAAAATAAAGTATATATCATTTCACATACTCATTCAAACAAAATTTTCAGTCAAGTTTGAATCTAATAAGTGTTGGAGCAGAAAATAATGAACTATAATATTCAAACTACCATAAAATGAATCAAGCACAATGAAAAATACAAATAACTATAATAGAATGTGTAGAATACAATGGCCACTCCTTGTTTATATAGGACAAGGAGGTAGGAAGGTGAAACATAAATATTGATTAACCATCCAAGTAATGTGACCCATGTAGATCACTTGGGACAAATGTGAAGGCATGTGTCAATTGTCTATGAGGTGAGAAAATTGAACCACTAAGTGAACTTAAGCTAGTGTGAATAGGACTAATAGGTGTAGGAACTAGATAAATGATAACTAGATGCATAAGGACTCATCTTTCAATGACTTAGGGAGTAAGTCATTGAAAGATGAGTCATGGCAACAAAACCTAATAAGGTACTCATGTACAAAAGAAAAGTCTTACACAAACGGAGAAGGAGAAAACCCAGTGGGAAAAAAATCCTCTCCACAAAAGAGAACTATATACAAAGGAAGGAAGATTTAAGGCCTCCCAAGGACAACTTCCTCCACCCCAAGTAACAGGCACAAAACAATAGAGTGAGGTGATGCTAAAGGTTTAGTAAATATGATTGCAACTTGATCCTTAGTACACAAATACTCTAAGGATAGAACACCATCTTGGATAAGCTGTTGAATGAAGTGCATATGAATCTCAATGTGCTTTATTTGTTGATGCTCAATTGGGTTGTGTGAAATGTGAACACTTTGGTTATCACACCAAGGTATAGTAGGATGATCAAGTGGAAGACCAAACTTTGTCATAAGTTGTCGAAGCTATGATACCTCATGGCTAGCAAGAATTTCTCCTCCATACTCAACCTTTGTAGATGATAATACAATAGTGGTTTACTTCTTTCAAGAGCATGCAACTAGACCAAAACCAAGAGAAAAAATAAAACCAAAAGTGGACTTTCAAGAATCAACATCTCTTACCCAATCAGAGTCAGTGTAGCCTACTATATGTGAAGCCCCTGGTGTGTACTAAATACCAAAGTGAGTGGTGTCACTAATATACCTCAAAATACACTTGGTTGTCTTCCAATGACTCTCATGAGGGCCATGTGAAAAATGGGAGACAAATCCAACACTGAAGGTAATATTTGGATGTGTGTGTCAAATACAAAAGACCACCAACTAATTGTCTATACAAAGTAGCATCAATAGTAAGTGTGGTGCAAGTGGTAGTCAAAGTGACACTAGGTTGGAATGGTGTAGGTGTGGGCTTACAATCACTCATAAAATTAATGAAGCAAGTCAATGGCATACTTTTGCTAGTATATGAAAATCCCCCTAGTAGACTAAAGAACTTAAAGACCAATGAAGAAATGTAGAAGCCCAAGATATGTCATGTCAAAAAGTGCCATCAAACTATGGTGAATATCTTGAATCATGGATGAGGAACTAATAGTAAGTATCAATTCATCAAAATATAAGACTAGTATCAAAAGTTCATCTCCATGTCTTTGGATGTGAACTATGTGATCCAAGTGGAAAAAAGTGAAACCAAATGCAAGCAAGAAACCATCAATCTTCTCATACCAAGCCCTAGGGGCTTGCTTGAGACCATACAAAGGAATGACATAACTTACAAACAAGTGAAGAGTCTTGAACAAAACCTAGAGGTTGCTTCATATATATCTGCTCATGAAGATCACCATGTATAAAGGAACACTTCATATCCATTTGATAAATTGACCATAGATCTATTATGCAACAATAGAACAAGGCAAATTGAATCCATGTTGGCTAGAGGGGAAAATGTCTCAGAGTGGTCAATACCCTCAACCTATGAAAAACCCTTAGCCATAAGACATGCCTTTTATCTTTTGATAGAACCATCAACTCCATATTTGGTGTAGTATACCCACTTGCACCAAACCATATTTCTTCCCTTAGGAAGAATAACTAAATCCCATGTATTATGCTTCATCAATGAAGAATACTCCTCTACCATAGCACTATCCCAATCTCAAATACTGAAAGCCTCTAAAAAAATCTACAGATCTAGAGATATAACATGACTCAAAAGACTAGAGTCAGAAGTTTGTGAACAAGTGTGTCTAAATGATGTAGGATCACTAGCTAAAGAACCAACCTCCTCAACAACACCTCTTGGCCCACTTGTGCAAAAAACAAGTAGTAGGAGGTGGTGGATTAGGACCATCATCTAAAGTATCCTCAAGTACTAAAGTATCATCATGAGATGAATAAGGTGGAGTGGGTAGTGAGGAAGAAGAAGATGATGGAGGATCTATTTGTGTGAAAGACTCATCAAATTGGACATCTCTACGAAAGTGGACACCCCTAGTGATAAGATAAAATAACCTATAAGATTTCACATCCTCATAATACCAACAAAGATGTATTGTTGACTCTTCCTCTCCATTTCCTTATGCCGACCATCCAATATGAATGCCCAAGCTTCACTATCAAATACTATGAAGAAGGAAACACCATGCTTGATTTTGGACCAAGCCTCGTCTAGAGTGAAATTTTGAACTTCCTTGTGGGGAGTGTGGTTCTGAATATAGTTGGCGTAATTGATAGCTTCAACCCAAAATGATGGGGCTATAGACCTAGTCTAAAGCATACAATTTTCCATCTCCTTTAATGATATATATTTTTTTTTAGAAACACCATTTTGTTGAAGAGTGTAGGGAACCAAATATTGATGTTGAATACCATGCTCAACACAATAATCCATAGAGGCCTGGTTCACATATTCCCCCATTATCTGTTCGTATTTGTCAAATAGAAGAACTTGATTGCTTCTCCATGAACACCTTGAAGGTCTTAAAAGTGTTGAAGACATCACTTTTTTACATACTTGGCTCCTGAAAATGAAGAAGTTGGAAATGACATTATAAGGTCACTATGAACCAAATAAAGTAAGGTAGTAGCACGATGGGCCTTACCCTTTGGAAAGGGTTCGTGATGATGTTTTCCAAGTACACAACCTCAAAAAATTCCCTATGTGCAAGACACCTTAGGGAGTCCAAGTACCATATTATTAGTACTCAATTATTGAAGATACATGTAATTGAGGTGTCCAAATCTCTCTTACCAAAGTCTACTCAAAGAGTCAACATGGGAAATATGTGATGCTCCAGAAGATGAATCAAAACCATGAAACCTATACAATTAAGACCCACGATCTACTCTTCATGAATCAACAATCCTCTCTGAATGGTGTATTTATCAAACAACTACACCATGTGGTGAAATCTCAAATACCTTTCCATCACCAGTATGACAAATTTGGTAAACTAAAAGGAGATTACCTAAAATATTTGGATCATAGAGAACATCCTCAATGCTACCCTCTGTCAACTGTATTGCACTTGACCCCATAACTAGAATCTGTGAAGAGTTCCCCACTAAAATTTGAGAAGTAGTGTTGTCAAAAATAGATGATAGAAGATCCTTTGAGTGAGTCATGTGATGTGAGGCTCTTGAGTCAACTATCCAATTATCCTTGGATGAAACCAAACCTCTAATTGTGAGGGAATTTCCTTTAGTAGGTTTGGGAAGATCAATGTTATATCTTTGTATGGCCTCTTCCATAGTGGTGATTCTCTTAAGACAAAATTTTCTATCATGATTCTATAATCCACAAAAAGTACATTGGAGTTTCTTTTTACACTTGTAAGTCTTCTTTCTTGATTGTGTAGACAATGTGGCTTATGTGTCATCTGGATTATTTTTCTTATATGATGACTCATTTCTTGAAGTTGATTCTCCCTTAGGTTATTAGAAGGTTTCTTTCCTTTTTCCCTTAGATGATTGGACAACTAGTGCCTAAAATTTTGAAGAGGTGACACCATCCATAAAGATTAATTTATATTGTTTTCTTATGAATCCATCACAAAACTACTCAAAAGAATGAATTACACATGTTGATCCAAGAGCATCCATGATAGAGTAAAAAGAAGAAGCAAATATTTGATGAGGACCTCTTAACTTTGAAAAAATCAAGAAGACACACTCTTTTTTTGTTTTTGTTTTACCACAACCTTGAATTCTAGAAAGCAAAGACTTTAATTGAACCACAAAATCTTCAATAGAAGAGAAGGCATTAGGAGGCAATGTTGTTAATTCAACATCCAATTTTAGAATATTTTATTCAACTTTACCAAAGAGATCATCGGATTTATCCCACATTTGCTTAGGAGTTGTACAACTAGAAATGTGAAATTGTAAATTATCGAAAACAAGAAGACCTATTATTCCCATTAATTCATCTAACTTGTTTCAATAAGTAAACTACTCAAACTCCCTAGTAAATTGTATTTGTTGCCTAGTAATCATTTTCTATAATCCCTTAGATTGAAGTAATTGTGGTACTTTGACTTTTCATGTGTGGAAATTATGTGGAGTTAACAAGTTGATTTTAGGATAGATGATGCACACAAAATGAGGTACTTGAATTGTTCCTTATTAAACCCTCCAAAATTTTATTATATCTGAATGTAGACCCCACATAAAGATGCAAGATAATATTTACGAAGCTTTTGTGAAGTTTGGAAGCCAAATCAACCATTTATAACTCACGAAGATTTTACAAATATAGAATAATAGGCTTTCATAATCTTGATTTTGACTACAAATCTAAAATCCTTGCAAAGTTGTTGATAAGGGTGTGGTTCGGTGGTCAAGTCGCTTGGTTGTAGTGACAGCCACTAGGGTTCAAACCCTCACTGGGCCATTGTGCTTGTGGGTTTGGTTGTTTCTTGTGGTTTCTTGTTCCCGGTTCATAGCTTTGGTCAAAAGCGTTTTCCCCTAATAATATGAGTGTGTTGCACCTTTTTTAAAATAAATAAATAAATAAATCCTTGCAAAGTTTTGATGAATTTCAATTTTTTTTGTAATTTTTTGATAAACAGGGTGAAAGTTATGCCTCATAAAAAATTTCACAAATCACACTGAATTTTAGAGGTTAAAAATAGATTTAAAAAGTACAATTTTGAAAACCTCTTGAAGTTGAAATGTCGGTGATAGAACCAAATTCTTGTCGACTATTCAAACTTGAAAAAACACCCCCCCTTGCAAGTAAAACAATTTAATAAAGCTTGGTGGTTTGCTTAAATTGCTAACAACTAACATTGATTGTTACAATTATAATAAATTTAGCATAAAATGTTAACATGCCACACCACTATTGAAGAGCTGAAAGGAGTTCAATGATTAGGGGAGAGGACCCACTACTTGAGCATGTTCCAATAGTTGTTATAGCATTTGTTGATTTAATGCCCAATAATTTTAACAATATTGGACCAATAGTTGTGACTTTAAAATTGTTAGTGTTGATGATGACTGTATAGGAGCGAATTTGCACCCCTTACACAAATTCCCCTTCTACATTTCCTCACCTTAGAAAACCAAATCCGAAGGCGAAAATCCACATTAACCCGATGTCTTTGTTCCACTTGGCTTTTGTTTTGTGTGTCGGTAGAAGAATAATTGTTGGGGACACTCGTGTGGTGTGCAGACATCCACATGGCATACTTACGTCCTTGATGGATTCCTACGTCTAAAGCCTACAGAGGTGTTACACTTCCCATTGGGGTCAATTTGTAATGCCCATCTTCAACCAACCGACTCGAATATGGCCGTTTTTCTCATCTCACCTTCAAAAACACTCTTCATTCCTTCATTTCATCTCTCTAAGCATTCAATTCATCCTCTAGCAAGCTTTCTTCACAATCTTCTAAGCATTCTCTTAGAATCCATCACTCTCAAGCAACACCTTTGCACTTCATAGCAGGAACAACAACACTCCATCAACTCCGTAGAGCAAGTGTGGAACAACACCATTGCAGCAAGGGCTTGAGTCCTCTCATTTTCTCCTCCATTAGCTAGTGAGCTCTTGGTGGAGGTGGTAAGCATTTTCACTCCTCTCCTCTACGATTTGGTTGAGTAGCAAATTACTATTTTGTAGTGTTTTTGTGTTCTTTAATTTCATTCTCCTTTATCATACTTTTCTCCATTGTTGTTATATTAGCTATCTGTGGAGGTGGAAACACCAAAATGGGGGTCTGACTGAGGTAGACCCCTATACAACCCCCCAAAAATTTTCCTCTTTCTTGTGTGTAGTTGGAAGTTCCCTTGGAGCTAGCTGGTGAACATGCTCTTTTGTGAGATAATTTTGGTCACCCTAGCTTTAATCTATTTGCTTTATCATATTCACTTATATAACTCTTATTTCATAGTTTTGTTTTGCTCTCCTAAAAACCATTAGCTAGGCTGTCAACTCATTTTCTAGTAGTTCTCATTGTACTTTTAGTCCTTTGGTCATATGGACACCAACACACTTGAGAGACACCAGCATGCCGCACTGTCATCCCAAAACCACACTTTCTTCCTCAGGCAGAGAGCTACTTGAGGCACAGTGTTGAACCCGAAAACCAGCTCACCTAGCCCCATTCTGAGTTTCAGGTCTGCAAAGTGATTGAAGGACCTTATAGTCCTCATCATTCTTGTCCCTCATTTCTAAACACCCTTTTTAAGTTGAGGTAAGTTAGGGTAACCTTCCGCTCTCGGCTCTTCGTGATTTGGGGCCTTGAACGTGGTTGGTCCCCCTCTCTTACATTTTTGGTGAACCCGACGTGAACCATTTTGGTTCTATTCTGTGATATTGAAAGTTCCTTTCCTTGTATCCTTGGAGTATTGTAGGTATGAGTGTTGTGAGGCTTTCACCTTACAACCTAGCCTGCGACCCCTAGTAGGCATAGTTGGAAGGTCTTGAAGGTGTTGCGTAATGAAACCTTAATTGGGTCACTATCCTTGTAACCTTTGGAGGGTCCTGAGAGAGTATCGTTCATTGCATGCGATGGCCTCTTTTCTGCATCAACCTATCCCCTCTGTGCAGCCTATGAGCAGTGGTACTGGTATAACCTATACTTCACAAGACCTACTGATGGGTTTTAATAGGGAACCATCTCCTCTCTTCATCCCTGCATGAATCAACATAAACATCGTAGCAGGTGTTCTCGTTGATCCGACATCTCAAGTAAACATTATAACTGAGGAGATCATGCTAATCAACTTCTTGCACAAAGATGGATATGATGCACCCGTAAGCACCATCCGCACACATGACAAATTTTTCATGCCCCCTTTGGGTAGTATTGTCCTGTTGGTTTTGGTTGGACCTAAATTCATGAAGCTTCTTTTCAACATAATCCCTATATCTGAACTCTTTAGAGTGAAGCTAGGTATCCCTTGGTTAGTAGCTATGAATGTGGTGCCTTTAGTCATGCATAAATGTTTAAAATTTATCCATGAGGGTTCTGTGCACGTGATTCATGACACCGGTTATAAACCACCGGTTGCTCATAGTAGCTACTCCTTGGATTACTCTTGGCTTACACCCATTGGTCCTCTCTCACCTAGGATGGACCTCCTGTACTGAACGTATCAGAATTATAAGAAAGGGCACCTAAGGCTGAAAGTGAGATACACTCCGTCGCCTTATGCTGTTTCACATAGGGCTTGCCTAAAAGCTGACAATGATGCCACCAATGCATGTAGAAGAGAAGAAGAGAAGTAGTCCCGAGATCCTCCTTCTTCCTCTTCTACTATCTATCTTGACACTTCCTCTTGCCCCGTTGTGGCGCCTTTAGATTTTGTTCCGTGTCTACGAGAGAATCCTATGGTGCCCACTTGGTGAAAGCCCAAGCGTCCTGCATTTGAGCTTCCTATTTTTACCATAGAGCCTAGGCCCGTTCGGTATAGCAGGAAGAAAGGTCCCCATGGGGAATCCTCTATGTCTCGACCTTTGCGGCCTCCTACTGCTCTTGCTCCCAAAGCAGTCAACGGGAAGAGGCCCGCTACTGAGGCACTTGAGTTGACTCCTCCCACTGCTTCTCAATCTACTCCTCTTGCTCCCATTTAGGAGTATGTTCCTCTACCATAAATAGCTATAGTGGACACTCCCATGGCTGAGCAGGAGCCTTTCGTTCCTTCCCAACCTCTGGTTTCTGGTTCAAAGAGTTGCAGAAACTGCCTTGCGCATGAGCACAACCACTAATGAAAGGATTTCATGGCTAAGTAGGCCACCTTACATAGGAAGGAAGAGGAGACGACCACCCTTGTATCAGGACTTCTTACTGCATCCTCCTCTCTCCTCCCCTTTGCTTCCATTCAGTCTATTTCTGTATCACTTTTGGCTTCCACTGTGAGTACGAATGTGCCTGAACCTAAAAAGGTGTAGGTCTTCATCGCTCCTTTAGTGGAGCTGCCTCTCTTGATGTTCCTTCTGGATGTACCGCCTTTCCCAAAACCCAAAGACATGATGAAGACTTCGGTGGTGTCTATTGTGGTTTTCTCTTCCTCTGCACCTCTTGCCTCGTCTGTGGGGAGTTCATGTCCCCTGGTGGAGTAGAAGGTGGAAAGTGGTCCTTCTGACAATGGAGGATGTAAGAGGATCCCACCTTCTCTGAAAGGTGGTCCTATGCTGACTTGTTTTCTCCTAGTGACAGAACTGATCTCGACTTCCCCTAAGTTCGTCACCACTCTTGAATCACTCAGCGAGCCTAGTGATGAATCTCGAGCACAACCTTCTCTATCTGTTGAGATAAAACATGGAACTCTTGTAAAGTGTATGTTTTACTCTTTGGACGAGGTTCCGGCCTTGTCGGCGATCTTCGCGAAATCACTGACCTTAGCTCCACAAGAGCTCGATGGGGAGGACCTTGTGGGGTCCTCCTCCTTAGCCCTTGTTGCGGGAGGGTCAAACGCTCCTCCTCTTAATATTCCACCACTGCAGGTTCATCCTTTTTCCCCCTATGATGATCTAGAGTGGGAGGTGGACAACCTCTTGGTCGATTAGTGTTAGGGGGAGGCCCCTTCTTTATCTTTAGAGTAGATGTTTGTGTGTGTGTTGTGACATGTTCTCCCGTGATCGTGCTATGTGTGCTTGGATGACCCTTGTCACCATTGTTGGTGCTTGGATACAGGCATGGTTTTTGTGTCGTAAACCTTCCTCTATTTGAATCATCATTCTTCCATGTTTGTGACTTGATTTTCAATAAATTGGGGATGATGCAAAGTGTTGGGGGCATTTAGGCTTCCTTTCCATGTCACAATAGCACAACAGGAAATTAGCCCTGACTTTTTCGTCGACTTTTAGTGTATTTGTGTCTATCATTTTGGAGTCATTTGATTGCACAAAAGTCGACGAAAACCTGTTTCTTCATTCCATCACCAAATTTTGCGCCAAAAATTTGGTGTCAGCAATAGCGTCCCCTTTAATGTCGGGAATAGTGCCAAGAAAATAGCACCTAAATTGGCGCCCAAGTTGGCTTCCAGTTTTGCTTCCATGTCTGCTCCCATTGTTGCTTCTAGTTTTGCTCCTAGTTTTGCATCTAGGTTTTCTTTCGATATTGCTTCCACTTTTGCTTCCAATGCAACGTCCAATTTTTCTTCTAGTATTGCTTCCAGTTTTGCTTCTGGTTTTGCTTCCATTTTTGCTCCCATTTTTGCTTCTAGTTTTGCTCCTAGTTTTGCTTCCACTTTTTCTTCCACTTTTGCTTCCAACGTGACGTCCAATTTTGCTTCTAGGTTTGCTTCTAGTTTTGCTTCCAAATTTGCTTCCAATTTTGCTTCTAGTTTTGATTCTAGTTTTGCTTCTAGTTTTGCTTCCCATTTTGCTTCGAGTTTTGCTTCCACTTTTGCTTCCAATGTTGCTTCTAGTTTTTCTTTTGGTTTTGGTTTTGGTTTTGCTTCCGGTTTTGCTTCTAGTTTTGCTTTTTGCTTCTCCGGTCTTCCAGTTTTTTCCATGTTTTCTTCCAATTTTACTTCCTACGTTCCTTCTATTTTGCTTCCAAGATTGTTTTAGTTTTTTCCATTGTTGCTTCCTTTTTTTCTTCTATAAAATGCTTCTTGTTTTGCTTCCAGTTTTGCTTCCGGTTTTGCTTCTAGTTTTGCTACCGGTTTTTCTTCCAAGATTGCTTCTGGTTTGTTTCTAATTTGGCTTCCATTGTTGCTTCCTTTTTTTCTAAAAATGCTTCTTGTTTTTCTTCATTTATTAATTTAATATGTTTTAATTCAATTTAATTAGTTAAATATATGATGCCTCTTAAATAACTCATATGATTATAGAGTAAGTAATTTAATTATTTAACTCATATGATTAAATAACAAGATAATTATTATAACATGATCATCATCTATAATTAAAATAAGTAAGTCAAATATCTATAATTTAATTGAATTTGACAACATGTATCCTAAGCAGTAAATTAAAATCATCATACGTAATAAATATCCATCCAAAAATCATCGACCACTTTTAATATATATATAAATTGACAAGTCAATACTGATAAGATCATCATCATATATAACTAAAACAAGTGAAAGTCAAATATGCCAGTAGATCAATAACATGTGAAAATGATACGTGTCCAACAATCGACATAAGTCAAAATGATACATGTACAAATGATATAAGTAAAAAGGATAATTTATTTAACTCAAATTGATACAAGTTAAGATGATACGTGTCCAAATGATATAAGTGAATAATAAATGTCAATATGATACAACTCAATAATATGGTACGGTAGGCCATGAAAATGATACTTATGATAGTAACCATGAAAAGAGGCATCATAACAATATATCAACAATAATCCATGATGCAGTATATATGATCATGAATGTCATTGGGTACTACTAGCAACTGCCTCATCATCATCACCACCGCCACTATGATCATCATCATCATAACGATATATCAACAATGATCCATGATGTAGTCTATATGATCATGAATGTCGCTGGGTACTACCAACAACTGCCTCATCATCATCACCAGCATCGTGATCATCATCATCATTGTTGTTGTCATCGTCGTTGTCATCGTCATCATAATCATTGTCATTGTCCTTGGTGTCTTCTGTATCTGCATCATCATCATCCTTTGCCATGTGATCTGTACCGACAGAACCGATATTTTCTAGATCTATATCATGACGAGGACCATCTTGATCTTTTGGAAGACTCGTGTTCTGCAAAAAAAACCATTTAAAATTAAAAGTTATTATTTATTTCATGCAATAATTTATTTTTCTGTTATATATCTAATATTGAAACATATAAGAAGAAACCATAATCATATTACATCATATGAAAGTGCACAAACCATAATAAAATTTGAAAAAAGTTACAACTAATATGTGATTCCAATGATGTAAAACATGTAACAATTCTAATAAACGTTAGTAAATATCATAAAAAAATTTGTTATACAATTTAACTATCAACTCTAAATTCTATTACATAACCTTAAGTGCCAACCCTCTACAAAAGAATGAGGAGACTGCAAGAAGATTGGCTGCAGGGGGCATTGGTATAGGAGATGGACATGGCTCTTCCAAGCCATCTACTGAGATGGTTGTTGTGTGGTCTCACAACATGCCCCATTTTTCCCCTTGGAAAAATGTGGACCCCCTATTTTTTCTTTTCTTTTCCTTGCTCTTTTGTTTTGTTTTTGCTCGTTTCGGCGTTGTTTTGATGCTTGGTTGGTTGCTAATTTCCTCTCTCATTTTCATTTGGCCTTTTTGTTGTCATATCCTTTTGTTTCCTAGTTTTTGTGTTTTAGTATGCTCTAAATGTTTAGTTTGTTACTGGAAATCGGAATCCCAGAGTCCTGCGTTTGAGCCAAAAATAAATTTTATCTTCATAAGATTATAACTTTGCCCGATATTTCATTGATCAAAATTTTAATCTCGGTAATTTCCTCTTTTACCGAAGTCCGGTATTTTATTGTTTATTTTTGAAAGTCGAAAACCAGAGAGTCTGATTTGAAATTGTGTTAAATTTATCTTTTAGACTATGTTTCTAGTCTTTCCTTTCGTTCCAGTTTTCTTTTTCCTCAAAAGGTATTTCCTGGATCCCAATGTTGTTTGCTCCTTTTAGAAGCAATATCGAAAAGCTTTAATCTCGATGATCACCAATCAATCACCTATCTTTAATGACATATACCTTGCAAAGAACTAGCGTGACATCTAATTGCTACGTATAATCACCGCACCGTCTTTCTTCTCAAATAATGAGCCAGTGCAAAAATCTAGGTGTTTGTGATTTGGACCATAATCCGTAATGATTGCTCCTTTATTCTAGGAATTAATGTGAAATAACAAGTAATGAATGAAGGTGGTGGACTATCTATGTACTTGGCACCACCTCAAGCATGCAATTTATTTTACAACACTCCACTTCGCATCATATTGAAAATTTTCTAAGGACATTAAGTTAACGAAGTAGCATTGGCACACAAAGAGAGGCAAAATTTCCAGAAAATAAGACCCAACTACCAAGGGTTTTGAAGTTGCATTCTGAAGAATCACCATTAATAACCAAAACTAGGTATGTTCCGATAACTGATACTTTGTTAAAAGTTTCTCAGGCTAAAAATCTTGATAATGGTATTTCCTATTTTGAAATTGAAAGGTTAATTATTCTCTGATTTGTTAAATTTAATCGAAAATGGATTGAAAATTTTATGAAACATAAGTTTTGGTTAAATCTAACCCTAACTCACACACAAGACACATATTCTGAAAATTGCAGAGCACATTATATAAAAAATGAGTACTTCTGATGCAAGGGCAGAAGATGTATTCAAGTATTGCAATTCACAAGTAGTACCCATCAATGTAGTGGTTACAGATACCACATGGGATGGTCTTCTACCATTGAATTCCGTTCACGGCTATTACAAGACAATGCTTCTAAATGTACCAAGAGTGCTGTGGAAAATGGATTACTTCTTTCAAGAGGGTTTCTGCCAACAATGGAAGCTCCCAAATTAGTTATGCAATGTATAAATCATTATAACCCAGCCAAGAGGTTTGCTGGGGAGGGTTTATGCAGACCTATCTCAGAAAGGAATCATATACACAATTAGTCTCCCCATTTACACACAAATGTTCAATGTTGACCTGAAGACCAAGACCAAGGCATATCAGAGTGCTGAAGAGTGTAATAGAGAAATTATGAGCACCCAATGGTGCCAATATCCAATTACACAATAGACCAAGGTAATTTAGACGTCTATGTTTAAACAAGAAATGCAAGACATTCTAACTTTGTTGAGCAGAGTAGCTAGTTTAAGAGATACAAGCAAATTCGAACCTTGGATGTTCGTGATAATATCCTGCATGATGGAGGGTCCTACGGAGCTGCATTAGGGAAAATTGATAAGTGACATAATACATGAACAAATTACTAAATTCCCCAAAACTAGATGCTTATACATGTCATCATATGTTATTTACCCCTGTGCTATGAGAGCTAGTAAACAAGGGTTGAAATAGATTGGTACTTTGGGCACAAAAGTTGGCAATAGTTTGATATATGCACATCTACCCCAGATCACCATCCATAGGTATAAAGATGATTACAGAAAAGTGGATTATTTGTTCTCCATGAAATTGGTGAGAAAAATGGAAGGTGATAAAGCTAAAAGATTATCCCTAGAAGCACAAAGTGCCATTCGGCCTATGGGAGGCTGGTACATACAGTTCCCACCTTGCTCCTACATTAGAGTGGAGGGATTTGATGGACACCCATTCATGCTGCCCAAGTATCCTATAGATAAAATTGTTTTATTGGAATTAGTGAGACAATTAAAACCATCTCAGGCTCTTTATAGCCATGCTCGTAAAAAGGCCTCTTTCAAATTTTCCAATACAATAGGAAATTATAAGTGCAGTGTAATTAGAGTGACTGATTTGTGTGAAGAAGAACTGAGGACCTACCATTTTGAAGAGTTCCCTCTCCAGAGAGTGTATTATGATATTGAAGGAAATATTGCTAAAAATATAGCTAGTTTTTGTGCTCATGTGCCTCATTTAGAAGATTATTGGCGTAACCATTAAGACGAGCATGTGGTAAGAAGAAAATATGAAAGAATGACTTTAAGAATTGCTTAGATGCTCAAACTTTATGACATCCCAGACCAATTGGAAGAAGATGATGGTCAGGTGTTGAATCAATTTTATAATGATGACAGGGCATATGATGAACCCATTCCAGACCCAGGTGTTGATGATGAAGATATGACATCAATTGATGACTTTACTAGACCAGTCTTAAGGTATACTCAACATTGAATTGGTGATTTTTGTAAAGGTTTGAGAGAAAGAGGAATTGAACCCATCTTCTTAGAAGATAAAAGAAGGAAACAAAGAGATGAAACTACTTGTGAAAGTGGAGAGCCTACCAAGAAGACAAGAAAGACTAGTAAGGTGAATCTAGGTGTTAGAATTGAAGAAAGAACCCTTGAAACTACAAGACAAGAAGTTCCCATAAAACCATCTGATAAACAAAAAGATGTAGAGACAGGTAAAGATAAATGAAAAGTAAGACCTAAAGGTGCATCTTCCTCCACAACTAAACCAAGAACAAGAGTAATTATTGATGAAGGAACTGGAGCAACAGAGACTATTGGTGCACAAACCAAGTCTGCATCTCAAAGGGCTATAGCATTATTTACCTCTCCCCCTTCTACTAATATGGCTAGTATGAAACAAGCACTAGGAGGGACTCCCATAGCTCTAGAGGAAATTTCTGAAGAAGATGAAGCTAGAAATAAAGAACAGACAGACAAATGGGGTGCTATGTGGGAGAAAGTGAAAGAAAAACCCATGGTACACCCGGTGATAGAAGAAATTCTAGATACAAGTTCTCACCCGATAAATGTTGAAGAAGAGTTTATTCAAGGAACGCTCGCCTCAGAGGTAGGAAATCCTAGTGTACTTGAAATGGAAACAGGGGAAGCTACAAAGTAGAATCCTATTGATGAAAGAATTCTTGAAGATACTCTTCATTCCTAGCCTTCACTTGGGAATGTGCAAAATTCTAATGAAAACTAGCAGGTCTTTGAAGAATCCAAGAAAGGTCATGCTGAAACTGAAATTCAAACTGAAATTCTAGAAGAAGAAGCTACATAGTTTGCAAGAGATGGAATTGAAAATAGAGAGAATCCTGGTGTAGCATTGAATGAAGAAGATAATGTTCAGAGAGATGAAATAGAAAATATGGATAGATAGGAAATATAAGTCTCCAAATAGAGGAGGCAATGTCAAACCCTACTAATCCTGAGTCTATGCCAAATATCACTAAAGAAATCCCCATTTGAAAACATGTGGCAAGCCAAAGAGAAGAAGTTCCTAAAACAAGTGGTAAACAAGGAAATGTTATAGAGGTACAACAAGATGATGATACACCTGATTGGTTAATAAGGGAATTAGCTTCTCCAATGGAAGTGGAAGTACTACCTCTGAATCTTAATAATTTTATACAAGAAGTAGGTACTCCTAAACCTAGGCGAAGAGCAAAGACAAAGCATGTTATATAGAGGAATGCAAAAGAAAATAGAACTATTCAGATAGCCACTCCAACAACTGACAAGGACATACATGACATAACACCTAAGGAGTATAAGATCACAAGTATTAATCTTGGACACTCATCTTGGCAACGAGAATTAGAGGAAATAAAAGTAAACTTAATAGCTACTGTTGTGAGAGTACACAAATATAAACAAAAGAAAAGAGAATTGAAAGAACGGGTTGCTACCTTGGAAAATTTTATTAAGTCATTGAATTTATCTGGTCGAGAACAAGCTGAACTACCCCAACATCCGGTGATGATGTCACAAGAGAAAGTAGATGCAATTGCTGCAGTTCATCATAAAAGAAACATGTTTGAAGAATGGATTGAATACTGGGGAAAGCAAGGAGAAGAATTTATTACAGATGCAATAAGAAAGTATAAGGAAGCATGCCATCCTTTAGAGAAATTGAAAATATTTGAAAATGAATGTAGATTTCGCTAGGAGCAGGTCATTGATGAAAGGTGAAACATTGAAATTCTCATGCAGTCAGACATCCAAGAGTTAATACAAAATAATGTAATATCAAGACATGAAATTTCATTTCCAGGAAAGTGGAATAAACAACTAAAATGGGAAGGTGATATGTTAATACAATGTATTGAAGGATTTGAAAAATTCACCATCAAGTGCAGAAGATTAATCAGTGAAAATCAAGAATATATTGAAATATTGACACGTCAAGGTTTTGATCCCCAAACATTAGGACATGAGGGAAAGGAAGCTAAATATTTCAAGGAATGGATAGAAAGGATAAATAGAGATCCTTTTCAATTGCTGATGTGGGAGGTCATTGATGAAATAATACAGTGCATAAATGTTATAGCCAAATATGAAGTAGACAAAGCACAACAAAATGACATCATACTTCGAGTAACTGAAGAATATATTAGGCTCAAGCTCACTTGGAGAGCAATACAAAGAATTTTGAAAGAAAAAAATGCATCAAATATTAAGAGCTTTATGAGAATATCAGCTAAAGAAAGAAGGAAGAGTCTCATAGCCCGAGTCCTAAGCAAAAGAGAAAGATTCGGATATCGGATACCAGAAATATGAAGTTTATTTTTGTTTCAATTTTAAATTTGCAGGTTGATCCCGATCCTGGTAGATGTTCCTCATTTCAGTATTTTGGAAGGAAGCTGGTAGCCTTGATTGATACAAAGTGTTCGTGTTGAAGTGTGAAGAGGAGTGTTGTTGTGGATGAAGTCAAAGCCTTGACTATTCTAGAATGTTCTTGATGACAGTTGGCAGATGCCATGTGCCACATTTTAATTTGTTGTTTTTGATTCTCTAAAAAAACTTTTAAGTTGAACTTCTGGGGCCTTGTTTCTATAAAAGGCCATCTCCTCCCATATTTTTATTTTAAGTTCATAATTTGTGGATGTCGGAGGAGCATAATTTTTTTTTAAGTTTTGTTCTTTTTTCCTATTTTCTGAACCATTCCGGCATAAAACTTTGTATGTACATAGACATTAATTGATATCAAAGCTTTATGGATAGTTACTTATCTCAGTATCTTTTGTAGATGGTTTTGTAAGTTCAGATCAACAAGACTATATGCTGTGCCATTTAAGGGTGCATATAGAACCTACTCGGTGTCCATAAACGAAACCATCTCTTTAAAATCTTGCACTGTTTTATATGTAGATGTGAAGCAATTTGGTGAAATATAAAGCGGTTTTCTCTATTTTGATTAATTCTTTGGGGCATCCATGGAGAATAACCAGGAGAAACTTTTATTTTTCAGTATTTTTTATACTTTGTTTTAGAATAGATGTTTAATATTTTGAAAATGTTCCATAAAATATAAATGAATGGAATTTTTTTTTTTGAAAATCTTTTATTTTCCATGAAGTTGTTGAATGCTTTAATGCTAAATCTACTTAAGTGATAGTAGAGAGGTTGTGATGTTTCATGAAATATTATGTTAAATCTTTTGATTTCATGATGTTATTCGATGAATGAGGTGAAATTTTATGTGAAATATTTATAATTCTTAGCAAAGCTAGAAATAACCATAGTCCCTTTGAGATTAACAACAAATGTCACATCATTACCTGAGAGCGACCCTAGTGCAACCATGACCTGGTTATCAGAGACTTGGGATTGAAAGAAAGACGATCTTTGTCTTGTGAATGTAGAATTTTCCCTTAGGTTGTCTTTGTTCCATATCTTTCAAGAAGGATAGGCTCTTCGTGGTCTTGTCTGTGGAGATTTTATTCGAACTGTTTACTGCGAGTAAAACCATCGTCAACAATGGTGTCATACAAAAATGTGGAAGATATCCCCATTTCTAGAGAGCTCATGATTCAGGTTGATATGAAAAATGATGTTGTTCTAGTACCCATATATGGCATCATGGTTCCATTTCATGTAGGCATCATCAAGATGGAGGGAATTCTTATATAAGGATAATTTTCAATGTTCCAGGTACCAGCTTTAATGCCAACTACATGCCAACATTGAAGTTCCCTAGCAGTATTTATGTTAACAAAATTTCCTTTAGATACAAGGATTCAAATCACACCAACCATATGGTACAAATGATTAAATACCACATATGATCTATAACAATGAAAGAGTCTGAAAAGGCAGAGAGAGCTACACTAGTGACTTAGGAGAAACTTTAGCTTTCAAAAACAAAGGAAATTAGGTTGGAAGACTTGTGGATTAAGCCAACATTTGGTAGAAGAGGAAGAAAGATGACTGGAACTCTGGAGGCCCACGATAATGGATTTTGGTATTCAACCATGAGAGCAGAAGAGAGAGCTGATATCATGTATCAAAACATTAAGCATGCATTCTTCTAGCCAGCAGAGAAGGAGATGATTACTTTGCTTCATTTTCATTTGCATAACCATATCATGGCATGGGAACCAAGAAGACCAAGGATGCCCAGTTTTATGTGGAGGTAATGGATGTGGTCCAAACTTTAGGAGGGGAAAGAAGGTCATTGTATGATCCTGATGAAAGTGAGGAAGAACAACAAGAGAGGGACAAGAAAAATAAAATCAATGCAAAGCTTCAAGGATTTGTCAAGTGAGTAAGAGAGCTATGGGATCAGCCTCATCTAAAATATTTTGAACTAGAGTTGGATATACCATTTAGAGAGCTTGGTTTTCATGGAGTTCCTTTCAAAGCCCCTACTTTTATTGTTCCTACAATAAACTGTTTGGTAGAGTTGATGGAATTACCTTTCTTAGTAATCACTATTAGTGAGATTGAGATTGTTAATCAATTAGGCGCTAATTTCTTGTAGCAATGAAAGAGTCTGAAAAGGCAGAGAGAGTTGCATTGGTGACTTAGGAGAAACTTTAGCTTTCAAAAACAAAGGCAATTAGGCTAGCAGACTTGTGGATCAGGCCAACATTTGGTGGAAGAGGAAAAAAGATGACTGGAACTCTGGAGGCCCACCATAATGGATTTGAGTATTCAATCATGACTGCAAAAGAGAGAGTTGATATCATGTATCAAAAAATTAAACATGCATTCTTCTAGCCAGAGGAGAAGGAGATGATTACTTTACTTCATTTTCATTTGCATAACCTTATCATGGCGTGGGAACCAAGAAGACCAAGGATGTCCAGTTTTATGTGGAGGTAATGGATGGGGACCAAACTTCAGGAGGGGCAAGAAGGTCAATGTATGATCCTGATGAAATTGAGGAAGAACAACAAGAGAGGGACATGAAAAATAAAATCAATGCAAAGTTTCAAGGAGTTTTCAAGCGATTAAGAGAGATATGGGAGCAACCTCATCTAAAAGATTTTGAACTAGAGTTTGATGTACCATTTAGAGAGTTTGGTTTTCATGGAGTTCCTTTCAAATTCTCTTCTTTTAATGTTCCTACGATAAACTATTTGGTAGAGTTGGTGGAATTACCTTTCTTAGTAATCACTATTAGTGACATTGAGATTGTTAATCAATTAGGCACTAATTGCCTATAGCAATGAAAGAGTCTGAAAAGGAAGAGAGAGCTACACTGGTGACTCAGGAGAAACTTCAGCTTTCAAAAACAAAGGAAATTAGATTGGAAGACTTGTGGATCAGGCCAACATTTGGTGGAAGAGGAAGAAATATGAATGGAACTCTAGAGGCCCACCATAATGGATTTCGGTATTCAACCATGAGAGAAGACGAGAAAGCTGATATCATGTATCAAAACATTAATCATGCATTCTTCAAGCCAGTGGAGAAGGAGATGATTACTTTGCTTCATTTTCATTTGCATAACAATATCATGGTGTGGGAACCAAGAAGACCAAGGATGTCCAGTTTTATGTGGAGGTAATGGATGTGGTCCAAACTTTAGGAGGGGCAAGAAGGTCAATGTATGATCCTGATGAAATTGAGGAAGAACAACAAGAGAGGGACAAGAAAAATAAAATCAATGTAGAGCTTCAAGGATTGTCAAGCGAGTAAGAGAGCTATGGGATCAACCTCATCTAAAAGATTTTGAACTAGAGTTTGATATACTATTTAGAGAGCTTGGTTTTCATGGAGTTCCTTTCAAAGCCCTTGCTTTTATTGTTCCTATGGTAAATTGTTTGGTAGAGTTGATGGAATTACCTTTCTTAGTAATCACTATTGGTGAGATTGAGATTGTTAATCAATTAGGCACTAATTGTCTATAGCAATGAAAGAGTCTGAAAAGGCAGAGAGAGCTACATTGGTGACTCAGGAGAAACTTCAGCTTTCAAAAACAAAGGAAATTAGGCTAGCAGACTTGTGGATCAGGCCAACATTTGGTGGAAGAGGAAGAAAGATGATTGGAACTCTAGAGGCCCACCATAATGGATTTCGATATTCAACCATGAGAGAAGAAGAGAGAGCTAATATCATGTATCAAAACATTAAGCATGCATTCCTCCAACCAATGGAGAAGGAGATGATTACTTTGCTTCATTTTCATTTGCATAACCATATCATGGCATGGGAACCAAGAAGACCAAGGATGTCCAGTTCTATGTGGAGGTAATAGATGTGGTCCAAAATTTAGGAGGGGAAAGAAGGTCAATGTATGATCCTAATAAAACTAAGGAAGAACATCAAGAGAGGGACAAGCAAAAAAAAATCAATGCAGAGCTTCAAGGTTTTTTCAAGCGAGTAAGAGAGCTATGGGATCAACCTCATCTAAATTTTTTTGAACTAGAGTTTGATATACCATTTAGAGAGTTTTGTTTTAATGGAGTTCCTTTCAAACCCTCGATTTTACTCTTCCTATGGTAAACTGTTTAGTAGAGTTGATGGAATTACCTTTCTTAGTAATCACTATTAGTGAGATTGAGATTGTTAATCAATTAGGCGCTAATTTCCTGTAGCAATGAAAGAGTCTAAAAAGGCAGAGAGAGCCACATTGGTGACTCAGGAGAAACTTCAACTTTCAAAAACAAAGACAATTAGGTTGGCAGACTTGTGGATCAGGCCAAAATTTGGTGGAAGAGGAAGAAAGATGACTGAAACTTTGGAGGCCCACCATAATGGATTTCAATATTCAACCATGAGAGCAGAAGAGAGAGCTGATATCATGTATCAAAACATTAAGCATGCATTCCTCTAGCCAATAGAGAAGGAGATGATTATATTGCTTCATTTTCATTTGCATAACCAGATCATGGCGTGGGAACCAAGAAGACCAAGGATGTCCAGTTTTATGTGGAGGTAATGGATGTGGTCCAAAATTTAGGAGGGGCAAGAAGTTCAATGTATGATCTTGATGAAATTGAGGAAGAACAACAAGAGAGGGATAGGAAAAATAAAGTCAATGTAGAGTTTCAAGGATTTGTCAAGCGAGTAAGAGAGCTATGGGAGAAGCCTTATCTAAAATATTTTGAACTAGAGTTTGATGTACCATTTAGAGAGCTTGGTTTTCATGGAGTTCCTTTCAAATTCTCTGCTTTTATTATTCCTATGGTTAACTATTTGGTAGAGTTGGTGGAATTACCTTTCTTAGTAATCACTATTAGTGAGATTGAGATTGTTAACCTTGAGAGAGTAGGACTTGGGAAAAAGAAATTTGATATGGCTATTGTTTTCAAAGACTTCAAGCAGGATGTACTCCACATTGATGCCATTCCTCAATCTTCACTTGATGGCATCAAGGAATGGATGAACTCCATGGGTATAAAGTATTATGAAAGCAGAATGAACTTGAGCTAGCGGCCAATTTTGAAGACTATTACTGATGATCTAGACAAATTTATTGAAGATGGTGGTTGGAAATTTTTGAATATGGAAGCTAGTGATTCTGATTTTGATAATTTAGAAGAGTCAGATCAAGGATATGAACCCTCTAATGTAGAAGAGGAATCAGAATCAGATGAGGAAGGTTCAAAAGATGAATCTCTTGTGGAGTTAGATGAGGACGGAGAAGAAGAAGAATATTTTGAAGGGGAGGAAGGTAAAAAATGGGATGAATTAGAAGCCGAAGCTAGAAATGTAGATAAGGAAAAAGGAGATGAGTCTGATAGTGAAGAGGAAAGGCGATGACAAAAGGTAAAAGCTACAGGGAAGTCTCAGGTATTTGATATTAGAGATTCAAGAGGAATGCCTACCAAGAGGCATAAAGTCAGATGAATTGAGTTCATCTACATCCTTCTACTATTTATTCATGCACATAAATAGTTCATCTGTTTATGCAAATGATGCATATATGTTAACTTGATCAGTGTTGTTACTTCGATAGTTTGACTTCTATGACAACCAGCCATTAACCCATTTTGTGCAGGAGCACGTTTGTGTTTTTAGTTAGCTTTTTTGGATAGGTCTACTTGGTGTTAAGGAAATTCCATTTATCTTTTGAATGTTAAGAAGTTTATTATTACATGCTTCTCTATGTTGATCAGATCAGGTTGTAGGTTTTTTACTGCTGATTTCTTTATTTATGGAGTTCTTTTAACTTGGAAGATAGGAATTTACTGCCTTTTTAAAAATTAGATGGACAAATTAAGTGGCTAGTTAGCTACGCTAAGTGATGTAGACTAGAAGGATGTGTTAGATCTATAGGATGTCTACCAAGATGCATCAAAACATTCTTACATGTTAAAAGAATGGCAACATTGTGAGGAAGGATGAAAAAGATGCATGTGGATCACTTAGTAGAATGGAAACATGAATTCGAGGAAGCACTCCTTGAGATACCATGTTTGAGAGAAAATAATATCTTCAAATCAACATGGGACTAAGTCACTCAAATGATACAACTCATAACTTAAATGAGGACACTTAAGAGATATTAAAAGACAATGGTCATTAATTAAAAGATGCGATGAAAATAAGGCATGAATGTCACCCACTACCCTTTAAGGAAAACAATATTTTTTTCCTCAACATGAAATAATGGGACAATTGAGTGGGATCTAGGGCCAACAAAGAAGCACTTTAGAACTCATCCTACACATCGATAAACAACTGAACAGAAGAAATGCAAATTGACATATTAACACAACAATATCCAACTAAGTTATTGAAAGTCAACTATTTATACATCGTTCTCCATCTAGATTAAAAAATCAGCCCACTTTTTGCTTTGTAACTTTTCCTTTTCAAATTGCTTTGGATGCCGACCATATTTCTCCTCCTGTCAAAACATGGCACATGGACTAGTTAAACTAATTAATATGCAATCATTTACTTTTTCCTAGGGAATTAAAAAAAATATCATTTAACATTAAATATACTTACAAAATTATAGGTCAAGGCCTATAAACCTTTCTGGCCACTGTGATGCATGGCATGAAGTTTTTGAAGCCTAGCCTTGGAAGCTTGTCTTGAAACATATACTAATTCAATTTAACTACACACAAATAAAATTTAAAAATTGTTTAATAAATTTGATATAATCTTATGAGAAAATTCAAATACCTGCATACTCTCCTCACCAAACTTCCTCCGTGCTTCAAACTTCTCATATGATTTTACAAGCTCTTTCCATAGTTTGACACTTACTTCAATTGGCCCTTTTTTGAGCCTTAGCTCAGGAGGGATTTTTTTTTATCTTCTTTGTTTGGTTGCATCGAAATCTCTTGCAATTTTGAGACATTTGTATCTTCACCTTCTTCACAGACCAACCTGTGCCAAATTCAATCTCCATGTCATTGATAACTATTTTTTGCATGTGTATGGGTATCTTTGAGAATGGAAAATGTATATGGTCTTTGAACCATTGAAGTCACGATTCCTTCAACCTATTCACAAACCCTTTTCTAGCATCTGTCATTCAGACTTCCCCTGAAACCACATCGTATTCTATCTTCTTATTGTAGGTACCAATGCAAGAATGAAAACTTGTTGTGGTGGAGGAAGTCTGTGTCCCAGGAGTGGGCGGGACAGTGGAAGCCTCTACTCCCTGTTCTACACTCCTAGAGTTTACTGTTACTGATTTCCTCCTGGATCTTTTGCTCGATCCATAACTGCTTGGGGAATCAATTGATTCCCTTTGACATAGTTGATTTGGTTGCAATGTTTGAGGGGCTTCACTAGATTAGTTTTCTATGTATTTGGAAAGCATTGTCCAACGCGTATCATCCAAATTGTTCACTACCTTTGCCCCCAATATGGAAGCCAATGCCTCTTTATCTTTGTCAGTCACATGTCCCTATATATATATAAAATAAATTTCTTCTTTTAAATTTAAAAATAAAAAAAGTAAAAAGTAAAAGTGAAAGAAACTAGGGAAACATTTAAAAATCTATAAATTGACAATGAATTACCTCATTGTGGCTAGATTATGCTCCCTTTATTCTCTTCCCTCTATCGCTTGACATTTTGAGGTGACCTAGGGAAAATTATTTTTGTCCAGTCTGTGGAGGGAAACAAAGTACACACTGTCAGGTATGAAATTTTTCGTCCAGTTTGTGGTATGAAAGTTTTACCTTGAATGACTCTCTTTCTGGATTTAAATGCCTATGAATCAATTGCTTGCACACTTGTATAGAATATAAATATATTTGAAAGGATATAAATATATGCATAATGAAACAAATTTATTGTAAAAAATCAACACTTGTGCACCTGTATAGAATAGTAATCTTTGGGGGATAAAAAGGACACGAAGTGTGGTTTTATTGAGAGTTAACACAGATAGGTCTCATGCTCGAGTCACATCCACTGATTAGAAAGAAATTGAATGTGTGTGCACAATCAATTTGAAACCACGAGCTCATTGTTCTATAAAAGAATAAGTAAAAAATAGTAATAGCTAATTTAAGCCTGAAGGTCTCACAAATTTGAGGAAATGATCTATTATTCAACTGTCGTCTCAAAATCCCTATCTCCTCATATTGTCTTGACCAACCTTTGTTCCCACGGGACCTGGCTGCAGTGGGGCGGATGCAGTTTAATGACTTGTATTGAAAGCACTCAACTAATTTTTTATGGAAGGTCAGTCTGAGAAATCGAACTGGAAACCGAAAGCTTGGGATGGGAATGATAAGCGAACCGAGGCATTGGGGTTTGAAAAACACGTTCACTACTCTCAAATGCGAAGGAAATAATGCAATGTCTACAATTTTACCCTCCTCCTTTGTAAACAAAATAATATTCACAACCCTTTCTTCACAATCTCTCCATTTAATCCAAACAAAAATATTTGTGGGAACGAAAAAAACAAATTGTAACCTTACCTATGGTGTCACAAACTTAATCCAATTTTTGATCTACTTGCTTGTAGCCCTCCTTCGCGTCATTTTCCCCTTTTTTCTCCTCTCTTCCTTCACGTAGGTTTTTTCTCCTGTCATCTCTTCCTTCTTGACATGGGAAGTTTTAAATTTTTGTTCTTGATTCAGTAGTCGGCGCAATAGTTGGTGTAACAAAGTGCGCCTAATTTAGCGCTGCCTTCTAGCCAAAAAAAGTTAATTTGTTTGGGATGCAAAAGGTAGCGCAAAGTGCATCTAATTTAGTGCCTAACAGTGCAAAATGATGTATTTTTCTTAGAAGTTGATAAATAAATTGATCCTAAATTGACTTCATCTTCATATGTACCAAGGGAGCAATCATGGTTCCCTATTTTATCTATTCCTTATCCCATGTTAATTTTGTGGGTGCAAAACTAATAGAGGTTAGATTTGTGAGCTCATAAATGACCCCTATACAACTAGATGAGTCATCTAAGGTGTGAAATATATGCCAAATATATGTCTAAAGTGAGGTTTTGTGTTGGATAGCATATTTTTTGAAATGATATAATTGGTGTACTAAACATTATTTACTATGTTGTGTATTATAGGGGCGAGACAAGGCCATGGCAACAGATCATGTCATGTCAAATGAGGACATAACGACTGAAGTGGGACATTGGGTACTCAAATTTTGACTTAACTTAGGAAAAAATGATCTGATGGCATTTTGTGATATGTCCATCTTTTTTCATAATATTATTGAAATTTATAATGTATTATCCAATATTGACATAGTTAATGCATGTTGTTGATTATTTTAGATGGAAATTGGAGCAAATGCAAAGCCTAAGCGTTCACTAGAAAAAGAGGACATTGACCTAAAACTATTAAATCATGTAGAAAATAGTGGGTGTTCGCGGATATGATATTCATGCAAAAACAACAAATGATTGTACTGAACAAGAGGTTAGTTAGGACTATAGTACATGGATGAATCCTTTGAGAAAATATATGACTAAAGTGAGGTTTTGTGTTGGATAGCATATTCATTGAAATGATATAATTGGTGTAGTAAACATTATTTACTATGTTGTGTATTATAGGGGCGAGATGAGGCCATGGCAACAAATCGTGTCATATCAAATGAGGACAGAATGGATGAAGGACATCAGGTACTCAAATTTTGACTTAACTTAGGAAAAAATGATCTGATGGCATTTTGTGATACGTCCATCTTTTTTCACAGTATTATTGAAATTTATAATGTATTATCCAATCTTGATATACATTAATGCATGTTGTTGATTATTTTAGATGGAGATTGGAGCAAATGCAGAGCCTGAGTGTTCAACTACTAAAGAAGAAGATATGTATGTGGACATGGACCTAAAACTGTTAAATCACGTAGATGATAGTGGGTGGAAGAGGATATGACAATGGATCTTCCAAACACAATAGATGATTTCCCTGAACAAGAGGTTGGTTAGGACTATAGTACATGGGATGAATACTTTGAGAAAATTGTTGTTTGTGGATGTTCTGTATTTCGTGAAAAGAAACAATTCAAATGAGAAATTGTACAGACATTACATATATGATGAACTTCCAATAAATAGTATGCCTCCTAAAATTGATTCAAATCCAATAGGAATTGTGGTAAGGAATTTTCCAATTTGATATAAATAACATGTATACTTCGTTTAAACATTGTTTTATATTATTTAAATAACTAATTCTTTTCTCAATGGATACTTTGAGGATAAAGTTCTTGGTTTAAAGTTTTCTGGATCACCAAATTCTAGACTAGAGGGAAATGATCATTTATCAGATGATACATCTAACAAAAATATGTGCCAATATACCGGCTCGGAAGATGAGGAATTGATGAAAACAAGTCATAGAACAAGAACCGTTTTAAAGATGCATAATTTTCTTAAAGACAGGGGGAAGGTGGAATACATACCCTATGAGAATGAATGTGATGGAGATGATGACTTTCCCTTGAGTTTGAGATCAATTTACAAAGATAAATTTGATCATTGACTATATTGCGCTGGGCCTAGTGATCAACAACTACCTAGAGTGTACGAGGTGTTTCAATTTTGGGGATACATCTACATGATATGACCCTCCAATATTCATGTAGTGAATCTAGGCCTCTTTATTATTGAAAATGTACATGTGGGATCTAAACATAGAAAGAATTTAGAACAAACCACTAGGAGATTAATCCCATATTATGGTCCATCATATTACAATGGTGAATGGAGAAGGCTAGAAAAATATAAGCCTAGCATGTTAGCATATGGTCTAAATTCGAATATCTATACACATCGTCTCCAATTGGAAAGTGGAAAATAAATTAATAGAGGTCATCTTATGTATATAGATGGATGCACATACACACACAAAAATATTGCAGGATTTATAAATAGTAGTAAGAGAAGGGACCCTAATGTAAGATCTAATTTTCAATTTGTTGAGGTTATAAATGATAAAGATGGAGATATGGAAAGAGAGGGTGATAGATTGATAATGGTTGAGGCTATTAAGGACCTTACCATTGGGGATGAGTTATTGATTGATTACCCCTTCTCAAAATGCACTCTTGCGCGAAAGAAAAGGGAAGAACATGGTCTCCCTAAGTATATTCTTAAGTGAAGAAAACCAAAGAATAATAAATGTGTGTGGACTGATGTTTTATAAACTATGTTGTCAAAATTGTGTTTTATTTATATTATTGTATAAACAAGGTAGTCTATAAAATAATGTTCCATTATTCAATTGATGCATATATGTTCATACAATATATATATATATATTTAAGCCATATTGATTATATTTCTTTGAAATTGATACATTTATGATTTATCCAATTGTTGGAAAACATTAAATAATGCTTGCATTTGTTGGTAGGTAGAAGATGTTGATGAAACATATACTAATACCCATGATCCAACTAGGTTATTAAGATTTGGATAGGATGATCCAAACCATCCTTTAAACAATACTAGGGCGAAAAAAGCAAGTTTGAAGAGATTTCTACCACCTGAGAAATTTGAAGAGCTGATGAGATATGCATACATTGAAGAGATGCCACCTAGCTTTAATGATGATGATCATGATAGCGAAAATGCAATGCATGAAGAAGGATTAAATGAAATGCTTACATGTTTCTTTGGGGATGGAAACAATGATGCCAATAATGATCATATGGCTGGCAGTAATGATGATAGCAGGGGTAATTACCACCAACGTAATGTTGATGATAACAACCTGCAAGACTCCATCAAGCAAGTAGGAAAGACACCCATGTTCAAATCGGGTGCAAGTAGGACCTCACAATTGGCATGCACATTAATATTATTAGAAATCAAGTCACTATTTGGTTGGTCAGACAAAGGATTCACTACCCTACTGAAGTGAGTTGAAATCTATTTCTTATTTTGCATTGTCAATTGGTGTACACAATTCGTAAACATTCATTGACTTCGTTTATATTTCTTTAAGGGGATTTTAAAACCATATATTGTATATAAATAGTCCCAGTATAGATTGACATATCAAACATGTTCATCATAAGTCAAACATTCAATTGATTTAATCTCTGGAAATCTTACAGGGCACTAAAAACTAAAATATTCCCTGAAGAGAATGTATTGCCATCAACTTGTAGAGAGGCACGTTTGTTGTTGGTTGAGTTGGGGATTGAATATAAGAAAATTCATTCATGTAAAAATGATTTCATTTTATACAAAGATGAATATCAGAATAAGGTAGAATGCCTTGTATGCAAAGAGAAGAGATATTGTATAGATGTACAAGGTCCTATAGTTCCAAAGAAGGTTTTACGTCACATGCCAATTATAGCTAGAATTCAATGAATGTTTCATTGCAAGTCACTTGCACAATTGATGGACTGGCATGCAAAGAATAGGATTAAAGATGGATTCATGCGAATTCTGACCGACTCCAAAGCAATGAAACATAGAGGAAAAATGGCCAAGAAAATTCAAAGATGAACCTCGTAGTATCAGGTTTGGTCTTGCAATTGATGGAGTGTGCCCATTCTCTTTCCTGATCTAAAATTATAGTGTTTGTCTAGTTGGATTGATAGTATACAATATTCCCCCATGGATGAGTGTTAGAAAGGAGCACCTTATGTCGAATCTCATTGTTCTTGGAAAACATCAAGTTAAAAACATGGATGTTTATCTTGCACCTTTTATTGATGAGATGCAATTGCTATGGAAATGCATAAGAATGTATGACATATCATGTCCTCCATCAAATAGGTCCTTCATGTTGTATGGTGTGTTATGTTGGACTATTCATGATTTCCCAGGACTTGGTTTTTGTTCTGGTAAGATAAAATATTTACGTATTTACACTGATAATTTATTTTCATCCCAATTTTCATACTTAGTTTTATAATATTTTTTTGATGTTATTAACATTACTTGTTGAATTGCAGGGCTTCAAACAAAGGGGATATTTGCATGTGCAAGATGTGTAGAATAATTTCAAGGGTGGTATTCTAAAGATCTACATAAATTTATTTACAAAAACAACAGGGTTTTTCTACCACTAGATCATAGGTTTAGAAATTGCCAGAAGAATCAATTTGATGGAAAAGTTGAAAATAGAGGCCCTCCTATGATTATGGGTCCAGGTGATTGGCTTAAGAAGTATGAAGATGTTGAATTGAAAGCTTGGGAGGATTTTTTTGATCAGGGTGATTCAATTGAAGAATGAAAACAAGTTGTAGTTCATATGCCAAAAGGAATAAAAAGGAAATCCATATTTTATGAGCTCCCTTACTAGAAGGATCTATTAATATCTCACCTATTAGATCCTATGCACATCTTCACAAGTGTCCCAGATTCTATATTTTGACATATATCAGGCAAAGAGAAGGACACCTTGTCTTCGAGGAGAGATATTGCTCTTTCACGTACCAAATTTGATAGAAAACATTTGTGGCCAAGCAGGGAAAATGAAACATATGTAGAAGCTCCATGGATTTTGAAAAAAAAAGGAGCTAGACCAATTAAAAAATGTCACGTGTTCAAAAGGACACCTACTGGCTATGGTTCATTGTTGGCTAAATATTTTACAGTTGATGGACATATCACAAGATTTAAAACACATGATTTTCATAATTTAATGAAGGAATTATATATCATCATTTAACATTTATTGGTAACATTGATTAAGTACTAAATATATTTTGATATTTTGTTGTGTGAGAAAAAATTACTAATGACCTTTTCATAAATGTGTTTGATAGCATATCATGCCATTGGCAATTAGAGGGGATTCTTGTCTTACAGTTGACTTAAGGAATGCCATAAGTCAATTGTTAGCATTTACAAGGTATGTGGTTATATGAAATGTTCATATGTGAGAGACATAGAGATATTATATTGCATTTTAATTTATGTCTAAAGGTTCATACTAATTTACTATTCTTATATTACTCGGGTGACCTCCAAGGAGATCCATGAATCTGAAGTGCCAAAGTAGAAAAGGAAATTGCAGAAATTGTATGTGTATTTGAGAAGAAGATCCCTACAAGTTTCATGGTCCTACAAGTCCATTTACTTATACACCTAGTCGATGACATTGAATTGGCAGGTGTCATATCAACGAGGTGGATGTTTTTCTTTGAGAGGTATATGAAAAATCTTAAAAGATATGTTCGACAAAAGGCACATCTAGAGGGTTGCATGGCTGAAGGGTATGTATTGAATGAAGCATTTTTCTTCCTGTTTGAATTCCTTGGTAAGGATTTTGAAGATGGGCCACGCGTTTGGGATGAAGAAAGAGAATCCAATATTATTGATGGAGAAAAACCACAATCTAATGGTGTTGAAGTAGAAATTAGGAAGTAAATTCATGATTAGTGTGGTTGTTTTTCTTGCAATCATTAATTTAATCTGTAATTTATTTGTCAAATTAATAGCATAACATTTGGAGTTTGAAATAAGCATGTTGACATGTAATAGGTGTAGACGAAAGTTCTATACTCGATAAGTTCATTCTGTACCACATGGACTTTATAAACAAATGGATTAATTTGTATGATAAAAAGAGAGAAGAAGTGTTAGAAGCAAGGAGATAGTTTAAGAGATCGAACCCAAAGAATACTCCACTTCCCACTGATCTACTTGGGGAATGGGGCAAATATTGCACACTAGAATGGGTTACTGAAAAAATTCAAAATCAAATAGAAGATGCAGGTACAGATTCAAACATAACAGAAGATGAAATCAACATGTCTAGAGGATGTGAAAGAAAGGTACAGTTGGAATTTTACAAAATGTTGTTTCCTTATAGTTTTTGATGCAGGAGCATCCTTGGTTCTTGGCAATCTTGCATCAACCAAAAATATTTTCCTTTCAATTTTGTTCTTGTTTTGTTCATTCTTAGTTCATGTTGGAGGATTCATCATATTTGCTCACCAAACCCTGCGAATCTTTGTGTACATCATGGACATGTTCATTTTTCTTATTCCAAGATTTGAGCATGATTGGATCATTTTTTGGCAAGTTATTGATTTTGAATTTCATGGCAGTTTCTTGAACCAACACCGAAATAGTTTCAAGCCTAACGGTTAATTTGATCATTTTTGGATCATTCTCGTGACTTGCAGATCTTAACAGTGTGATTCTAATTGCTGTTTGGGGTGTCCCCGACCTTCATTATAGGTCCACACTTCGTCTTATGCACCTGTTGATGGAGTAATTCAAATTTGAGGCCAACTTGTTCATGCGCCCGTTACATTTTCCTTCATTGGAGATTGTAATAATCCTTGGTCGACACAGATGTTTCCAGAATTACGAATATGATATAAAGCTTGTAATAGATCATTAGAAAGGAAAAATTCGATCCAGAAGGATGATATAGATTGTAATTGTAAGATTTTTGCTCTCATATAGGAGCACATTAGAATGTTGTATTTTTGAGCATGTTATATCAGGCTTGTGAGCCGAATCTATAACTTGAATATTGCTGGCTGAATGTAACCGAGATTTCTATTAATGAGAATGTTTTAATCTGCATTTTCCTCCATATTTTGTGTTTCTTTCATTGTGTTACTCTTGCTGCATGGTCTGGATTGTTCTACTTGAGGACCCTCCTACCGTGGCTACACTAGATTGGTATCAGAGCAAGCTTCGATTCGTGCAAGGTTGACAAAATTTATGAAGTCCTATAAAATATTTGTTGTGGGGTGGTGGATTGAGGATTTGACCTACAACTGCAGAGGACTATAGTAAAGATGGCTGGAAGAAGAAATCTTAGAGGAAATGGAGTGCGCGGAAATGCAGACCAAGCTATAATGGAGATGCTAAGAGGAATTGCTGCTAGATTAGATGTAGTTGAAATGACCCAAAAAAGAGGTTGATCAGAAGAGGTAGAAGTTCAGAATAAAAGAGGAAGAGAAGAGCAACCTAGCCTAGATCAGGGAGAAGAGAGGTCCATAAGAGCCCTAAATAGAGTGAATACGAAACCACATTTCAATCCACTAGATTATAATGGTAAGTTGGATTCAAAAGAATTTCTTGACTGGATTATAGAGATGGAAAAGTATTTTGAATTTGAAGGTACTAATGAAGATAAGAAGGTGAAATTTTCTTGTACAAAGTTGAGAGGACATGCATCCCTTTGGTGGGAAAATTTGCAGACAAATAGACAAAGAAGAGGGAATGAAAAGATAAAATCTTGGGATTGGATGGTGACTAAGTTGAAGATAAAATTTATGCATACAGATTATCAGATCAGTTTGTTCAAAAAATTGCAAAATTTGAAGTAGAAAGATTCAAGTGTGACCAAGTATACTGAGGATTTCTATAAGTTGAACATCATATTTGGACATTCAGAGGAGGAAATTGAGCAAGTAGCCAGATATGTGAATGGTTTGAGATCATCTATACAAGATGAAATCAGTTTGATCAAGTTACAGAGTGTGGAAGAAGCATATGAATGTGCCCTAAAAGCAGAAGAGAAGATGAATAAGAGACATGAGCAGAGACAAAGAGGAAGAGGTGGAAGATTTCAAAGAGGAAGAACTTTTGCTGGAGGAGGAAGAGGATCTGTTCCAGATCAAGATAAGGATAAGGAGGCTAGTAAGAATGATAATTCATATCATAGAGGTGATGTAAACTCTTAAAAAAGAGGAGGATGTGGTGGTTACTAGAATGAAGGATATATAAGAGATGATAGAGGACAAGAGAAAAGAGTATTCAGAGGAACTTGTTATAAATGTGGTGGAGAAGGACATAAATCATTTGAATGCAATTAGGGAGAGAAGAATAAAGATAGAGAATAATAGAAGAACAAACTTTGTTGAGGAGGATCATGCTAGATCATCTAACAAATTGGAAGAAGAAGTGTTGTTGAATAGAAGAGTACTATGTCAAAGTGAGTTGGAGCAGGAACCGTTTTAGAGAAAGAGTTTGTTTCAGACAAGATGCAAGGTAGCTGGAAAATGTTGCAAGGTGATTGTTGATAGTGGAAGTTCTGAGAACCTGGTTTTGGAAGAAATGGTGACTAAATTGAAGTTGGAAAGGTTGAAACACTCGAAGCCCTATCAGATAGCATGGATACAAGATGAGCATAAGATTCTGGTAAGTGAACAATGTTTGGTGAAATTGAAGATAGGAAATTACCATGATGAAGTTTTGTGTGATATCACACCAATGGATATATGTCATATTTTGTTGGGAAGGCCTTGGCAGTATGATAGATAGGCTATTCATGATGGAAAGAAGAATATATATACCATTATTGCTAATGGGATGAAGTAGATTTTGTTTCCATTGGAAGATGTTCCTACAGTTGAGGTATGTACAAATGCTAGGGTTTGTCTGGTTCATGGAAGAAGATTCCTTGATGGATTGAGACATGAGAATGTGTGTTATTCCTTAGTTCCTAAGAAAACTAAAGATTTGAAGCATGTAGAAGAACACCTAGAGGAGATAAAGGAGTTGCTGATAGAATATGAAGAGATCATTTCAGATAATGTACTTGATGGATTAACACCTGTGAGGAGTATTAGTCATTGCATGGATTTGATTCTTGGAGCTAGTTTTCCTAATAAAGCAGCACACCAGATGACACCTACAGAGAATGAATAATTGAATAGACAAGTGCAAGAATTGCTGAGGAAAGGTTTGATTAGAGAAAGTTTAAGTCCTTGTGTAGTACCTGCTGTGCTAGCACCTAAGAAGGATGGAGAATGGAGAATGTGTACAGATTCAAGAGCCATAAATAAGATCATAGTGAAGTATAGGTTTCCTTTACCCCAGATGGATGACATTATGGATTGTTTGAGTGGAGCCAGATACTTTACAAAGATAGATTTGAAGAGTGGATATCATTAGATCAAAATCAGGGAAGGAGATGAGTGGAAGACAACATTTAAGACAAACGAAGGATTTTATGAGTGGTTGGTGATGCCTTTTGGATTGACAAATGCATTGAGTACTTTCATGAGGTTGATGAATGAGGTATTGAAGAGATTCTTGGGTAAGTTTGTGATTGTGTACTTGGATGACATCTTAATTTTTAGTAAGAGTAGAGAAGAACATTTGTTGCATATAAGACAAGTTTTGTAGAGGTTGAGAGAGGAGCAGTTGTTGATAAACATTAAGAAGTGTAGTTTCATGAAGGATGAATTGGTATATTTGGGATTTGTGATATCTGTGGATGGATCCTGAGAAGGTTAGAGCAATTGTTGAGTGGCCTACACCTGAAAGTATTGGAGAGGTAAGATCATTTCATGGATTGGCTAGTTTCCACCAAAAGTTTATTAGGAATTTTAGTACTATTTGCAGCCCTATGACAGAAACAATGAGACGATATAGGAAGGATTTTAGATGGACAACTGGAGTAGATCAAAGTTTTGAATTATTGAAGCAAAAGGTGATTGAGCAGCCTGTGTTGGATTTACCAGATTTCAATAAGGTATTTCAAGTAGACTGTGATGCAAGTGGAAATGCAATTGGAGCAGTGTTGAGTCAAGAAGGAAGACCTATAGCTTATTTCAGTGAGGAATTGAATGATGCTAGGAGAATATATTTAGTGTATGATCAAGAATTTTATGCCATAGTTCAAGCCTTAAAGAAGTGGAGACATTATTTGTTTCCTAAGGAGTTTGTGTTGTATATGGATCATCAGGAATTGTAATATTTGAACAGTCAGGGTAAGCTGAATCAGAGACACATGAGATGGTTGGAATTCTTGTAGAGCTATACTTTTGTTTTGAAGCATAGGAGTGGAAAGTCCATTAGAGTTGTTGATGCATTGAGTAGGAGAAGGAATTTACTGACAAAGATGAGAGTGGAGGTACTAGGCTTTGATGAGTTGAAGAACTTGTATAAGGAAGACCCAGATTTTGTAGATCCTTGGAGAGCTTGTAAAGAACCAGTTTTGAAGGATAAAAGCCAGTGGTTGGATTATTTCATTTAGGAGGATATGTTGTTTAGAGGTAATCAGTTGTGTATACCCTGGAGTTCAATGCAAGAAAACTTGGTGAAAGAGAAACACAGTGGAGGATTGGCAAGACACTTTGGAATTGATAAGACCATAGCATTGGTGAGTGACAATTACTTTTGGCCGTAGATTTAGAAGGATGTTAGGAAATTTGTGTAGAGCTGTAGGGTTTGTCAAGTTGTGAAAGGGAGTAGTCAAAATGTTGGATTGTATAAGCCTTTGACAGTTCTGGAGAGACCTTGGGAGGATATAAGCATGGATTCCATACTTGGTTTGTCGAAGACACAAAGAGGTAATGATTCTATATTTGTGGTAGTAGATAGATTTGCTAAGATGACACATTTCATACCTTGTAGGAAGACAACAGATGCAGTGCATGTAGTAGACTTGTTTTTTGGGGAAGTGGTTAGATTACATGGATTACCTAGGAGTATTGTTTCAGACAGAGGTAAAGTTTGTTGGTTACTTTTGGCGGACACTTTGGAAGAAGTTGAAGACAAATTCGAAGTTCAGTTCTACTTTTCACCCATAGATTGATGGACAGAAAGAGGTGGTAAATAGAAGTTTAGGGAATTTTCTAAGATGTTTGGTTGAAGAGAAGACCGAAAGTTGGGATTTAGTCCTTGCTTAAGCAGAATTTGCATACAATAATTAAGTGAATAGGAGTACATGAAAGACACTTTTTGAGATTGTTACTGGAGTTCATCCTAGAGGTGTATCAGAGTTGAGAGACATTAGTATGGAAGATAAAAGGAGTGTAAAAGCAGAAGAATTTGCATAACATATGAAGAAAGTGCATACTCAAGTGAAACAACAATTGGAAGACATGAACCAGAAGTATAAGGAGAAAGCAGATGAAAAGAGGAGACATAAGGAGTTCGAGGTTGGAGATGAAGTGATGGCATATTTGAGGAAGGAAATATTTCCAGTTGGGACATACAACAAGCTAAAGATGAGGAAGTTTGGACCTTGCAGGATCTTGAAGAAGTTTGATTTAGGAAATGCATATGAAGTGGAGTTACCAAATGGCATGGGTATATCACATATATTCAACATTGCAGACCTACATTAGTACCATGAAAAAACATTCAGTGAAGACAGTAGAACGGAATTGGAGAAACAATTTCCTAAACAACAGTCAGATGAGATTGAGGAGATTCTAGATATAAAAAATGGGAGGAAGACTCGTGGAAGACAGTACAAAGAATATCTTGTGAAGTGGAAAGGTAGACCAGTGGAGGATTCTTCATGGATTTCTCTAACTGAGGTAGACCATCTTGGTTTTCCATTGGCCCCTGCAAAGTGAGGGAATCACTTTTCATTAACCCCAGATGTCTGATGCATGAGCATCCTTGGTTCTTGGCAATCTTGCATCAACCAAAAATATTTTCCTTTTGGTTTTGTTCTTTTTCAGTACATGTTGGAGGATTCATCATATTTTCTCACCAAACCCTACGGATCTTTGTGTACATCATGGACATGTTCATTTTCCTTATTCCAAGATTTGAGCGTGATTGGATCATTTTTCAGCAAGTTATTGATTTCAAATTTCATGGCAGTTTCTTGAACCGACACTGGAATAGTTTCAAGCCTAATGGTTAATTTGATCGTTTGTGGATCATTCCCATGACTTTTGGATCTTAATGGTGTGATTCTAATTTCTCCTTGGGGTGTCCCCGACCTTCATTATAGGTCCACACTTCGTCTTATGCACCCGTTGATGGAGTAATTCAAATTTGAGGCCGACTTGTTCATGCGCCCATTACATTTTCCTTCATTGGAGATTGTAATAATCCTTGGATGACAAAGATGTTTCCAGAATTGTGGATATGATATAAAGCTTGTAATAGATCATTAGAAAGGAAAAATTTGATCCAGAAGGATGATATAGATTGTAATTGTAAGATTTTTTCTTGCATATAGGAGCACATCAGAATGCTATATTTTTGAGCATGTTATATCAGGCCCGTGAGCCGAATCTGTAACCCAGATATTGCTGGCCGAATGTAACTGAGATTTATATTAATGAGAATGTTTTAATCTACATTTGCCTCCATATTCTGTGTTTCTTTCATTGTGTTACTCTTGTTGCATGGTTCAGATTGTTCTCCTTGAGGACCCTCCTACAGTGGCTACACCAATTTTCACACTATTAACTATTTTAATATTTGTCATTATATTTGTTTTCACTAAAATAAATGGTCTTTCATAGGTGAGGAAATATCCAACAATGTGGGCATATGGTTGACATTATCGTGTATAAAGTGTAGATGTAAAGAGGCGGTCCTTTGATTATGGCATCATGGTTGACTTCAAGCAATCCAGTCGATCAAGCTCAAAAGATAAGAATATAATTGAAGGGAATCTACAATATGTTGGGAAAATACAAGAAATTATTGAGTTGGATTACCACTCTTTTAAATGTTGTATTTTTAAGTGTAGATGGTATGAAGGATTTGACAGGACATGAAGACATGATACCCATAGTGGATTATTTTCTATAGATTCCTCATGCTTCCTATCGGAGGATAAGGAGCCTTATGTTCTACCAATTCATTGTGAGCAGGTATTTATTTAACTCAAACAAGAAGTGGTAGTGATCATTAATCTATTAATTCATAGTTTATTGTGAATATATGCATGTGTTTATTAATCAATAAAATTGCTATAACATACTTCTAATATATGTATTTCGTTCATGTGCAGGTATTTTTCTATGAAGATATTTTGGACCCGAAATGGATGTTTGTCATACATTATGATCCAAGATTAAGGCATGTATTTGACAAAACATTAGTGGATACTGAGCAAAACAATGATGACAAATAAAATGAGAGAGAGGGATTAGAGAACATTGAAGAAATTGACATCCATGATGATGTTGAAGATGGTTATGTTCAGGCACAAGAAGACAACAATCCAGAGTTAGATAACGTTATGGAAGACAACAATATGGATGGTATAGAAAATGATGATCCAAATACATTTCCTAACAATATAGATGGTGTACATTCAAATTTCAATGATGATGAAGATGATGCAGGTCAAGATGAGGATGATGATAATTTTAAATACTTGAAAGAACATATGAACATTGACAATGATACACTGGATGGCATTGTAGTAGACAATCATGTTAATGACCAAGACTTCTAAATTTTTAGAATTATTTGCAATCCATGTTTAAAAAAGGATGATTCTTATGGATCAAACTTTGAAATGCTTCAGTAATATTATTTGTGTCGATACAAGTTACCTATTGCAATATCCTTAAATTGTTCAATCTTTGGTATGAATTGTTGGCAGAAAAAATTACGATTACTTGAATGCTTCTTCCTTTCATTTTGTATCAACATATGTTCGTGAAGACACAAAAGTTAATAAAATATTAATGCATGTAACTCACAATTATTTAAATAAGCAACTTTATTAACTTTATTATTTTTAAATAGTTTCCATTTTTATGATGAACATAATTTTGAACATGTAACTGAAAACATCCACACTAAATGATTTATTGTATCAGCATATTCATTCACATAAGCACAATATTGAGGCTCAATAACTTATATTCATTCAAATATAAGAAGAAATAAGTATGGAAAACATAATAAAAAATACATAATGATAAAAAAGTCATGTAGAATCTCTGATAATAAGATGTTCTATTTCATTCATAAGCTCAAAATAATCACACAGTAACAACAAATGTGCCCTAATAAATCTTATGAATTTAAATAACTTGAAGAAACCACTTTGGAGACAACACAGTAACAGATAAGCATGAAATTTAACACAACAATTGAACATGAAAATAGATTACCAATTATGAGCAATCTTCTCCATTACGTTGTTTCAAATATATATACATTTATAGCAGAAGTCTTTGATATGATATGGATGGGTGGAATGTGCAATCTATCTTCTTACTAATTCCCACTATAACATAAATGAAAATGGAATATGATATGACAATCCTCTCAAAATTGGCCTTGGTTTCCTATTCATTCAAATATAAGAGGAAATAAGTATGGAAAACATAAGAAAAAATATAGAATGATAACATAGTCATGGATAATCTCTGATAAGAAGATGTTCTATTTCATTCATAAGCTCAAAATAATCACACAGTAACAACAAATGTGCCCTAATAAATCTTATGAATTTAAATAACTTGAAGAAACCACTTTGGAGACAACACAGTAACAGATAAGCATGAAATTTAACACAACAATTGAACACCAAAATAGATTACCAATTATGAGCAATCTTGTCCATTATGTTGTTTCAAATATATATACATTTATAGTAGAAGTCTTTGATATGATATGGATGGGTGGAATGTGCAATCTATCTTCTTACTAATGCCTACTATAACAGAAATGAAAATGGAATATGATATGATGATCCTCTCAAAATTGGCCTTGGTTTCCTATTTATATAGGAAGCAACAAGATTCACGCCTTTTACAAAAACAAACGACCCTTCAAAACTACTTCTTTTACTAACAACTAATTAATTTGCATAATTGAAGAAATAACAAGGCTTAAGAAACTTTAGACATATGTTTCCTTCAACTGAGCATAGTCTTAGGAAAATTCACTTGCTTTTGAGGGTGTGGTATTTAGTCGTATCATTATTAATGCCAATTCTTCGCCAAATAGTTTCCCAACAAGCTCAAATCCTTGAAATTAATTTTGAAGCATATGTGAGGGAATTTATCGCTATAAATTGTAATGATTCCACGATTACCATACTACTTCTGTCTCTTATTATACCTGTTGCAATATGGCGGTGTTTTCCCTTCCATTCTGATGTTTACCGCACTACCGCCTTTCTCAATACTTCTTGTTGTGGGGTTGCGGTGTACACTACTCTACCGCATATGTTGCTCACCCTCTTGGCGGTATAGTGGTGTATGCTTTATCTTCTTGTTGTTTACCACCTTACTGCACTCCTTTGAATCACCTTATGCGGTACTGCGGTGTCCACTTATCTTCCATGCTTACCACTCTACTACCTTGCTCAAGACATCTTGCTGTGGGGTTGTGGTGTACACCGCTCTACTACATATGTTGCTCACCCTCTTGATGGTATAGCGGTGTATGCTTTATCTTCTTGTTGTTTACCGCCTTACCACACTCCTTTGAATCACCTTATGTGGGATGGCTTAAACGTAAGTCAATTGAAAAATATTATGACCCAACTATAGGGAGCATTTAAACAATTAACCATATGTGATGACTGACTAACTTAGAACTCAACGCCGATACAAAGAATGATTTTAATGGCTCAACTCATGACTTAAATGACCATAACTGCATGCAGTAGGTCAACACGAAATTATTGTAAGGACTTCACTTCATTGTAATTGCTATGGAAATTTTATCTCCTTAGGCTCCAATGATGCCGTCCTGCATACTCGGCTTCATATGCTAGGCCATCGTTAAAATTTGAGCTTAAACTTCCCTTCATTAATGCTCGTACTTATAAAAAAGCCCTTATTTTATTTTATTTAATTAATTTGTAATTTGTAAAAAATAATTTCAAATAATCTCATATATATTATATTCAAATAAAATTATTATATAAAATAGATAATGTCCATTATAATTCCCAATTACTGGAAAAAAAATTCTCATAATTAAATAGTTTAAAAATAAAATTAAAAACTCAATTAATATACTAAGAATGGGAATTATAATGTACATTCTTTTTGCATATACATATTGTTTTTGTTTAGTATTTAATTATTATTTTTTTAATTGAAACAATGCAAATAATAAAAAAGGAGGCAACAAAGGTTTCCAAAAGAGAGAAAAAGATTCCAACCAGGCTAACAACCAACAATATAGTCACTTACAACCACCAAAAATAGCAGGAGATTGTATTAATCAAAATTCAAAAAATTACAGATCATCTACCAATGCAGGAATATACATGAAACCCTAATTTTGAGCCTCACCAGAGGCCAAGACAACCACCAAAACATCACCAAAAAAGTAAATGAACCCAACACCAAGACAACCCAAATTTTGAGCCACCACCACCAGGAGCCATCGACGATTGCAGAAGCCAAAAAAACCAACACCATCCCACCACGAGCCTGAGGTCACTGGAAGCCATTGAGATAGGCGAATTCATTGAATTGCAACACCCACTCCACATCCTCAGTCTCCACTAGCTAAAGAGATTTTTTCAAATACTCCACCCCAATCGTAGCCACCATCCAATGCTTGACCAACGCCAATCCTTTCGGCTCCAATAGAAGCGAAAAAAATTGGACCACCGCACTAGGAGTTTTGAACATTTCCAAGTCTTTCGGACATGACACCCCAGAGCTAAGAATAGAGGCTGAAATAACCTAATCCATGCCAACCAGGAGATTAGGATTGAATAACTTCCTCATCATTGCCCAAACTAGGTTTTTGGGGGTGCTTTGATCAAGCAAAGATGCTAGAAAATGAGAGACTATGTGGGAATTAACTCAAACCATTTCACTGTAGGCCACATGCTCTCAACCCAAAACCATTTTCACTGAGGCCACCTTCAAGGGATCAAGCTCCAAAATAATCCATTTGAGCCTCTAGTCCGTGAGTTTTTTGAAACCTATCTGACTCACAAAACAATCCAGGAAAATCAGAGTGTCGTACCCAAAGGTGGATAGCTCCTCGACCGATTTAAACACTACATACTTCACATCCTTCTCCATTATTCTTTCTTACCCAAGCAAAGCCTTTGGAATGAAAACTATAGCAAATGCAAAATGCGGAGATCACCACCTTTGCTAGATTAAAATGAATGCCACCCTTTCATGACATTTATTTTAATGCCATCCTTTCATGGAATTCATTTTAATGTGTATGTGCCACCCTTTGAGCTACCGAAAAGTCTTGTCGGGACTACCAACTAGGAATGTCATACCCTTGGAATAAATGAGGGTGACGTTTGATGTGTTTTTGTTTAGTATTTAATTAATTATAAGGATTTGTATTATTTTTATTTTCTTTTCCATTTTAAACTTTAGAATTAGTAAGTATAATTTATATTTATATTAGGTATTTAAACAGTTTTGAAATTTTAAAAAAACTCAACTAATATTATCTAAAAAAAATTATAATTACTAAATGTTCAGTTTACCTGTTCAAAATTTTAAAATGGAAAAGAAAATAAAAAGAAGACAAATCCTTATAATTAAATACAAAAAAAAAATAGTACGATCCTTATAATTAAATACTTAAAAAAAGCAATATGTATATGCATAGAGTATTTTTTTAACCAAGTGGTTTGTAAATTTATACCAAGCAAGGAGTAAAATGATAGAATAGTCAATTTAGTAGAATAAAAAGTAATTTCATCTAGCTCTTGGTAATTTAGGGCTCACAAAACAAATAATATTTACATGCTTGTAAAAAAGTAGAATTAAAAATACTTTAACCACATGCAGAAATAAATTATATGCAATATGTATAAGATATTATGCAACACAGGGAAGACTTTTGCAGGTAAAGTATTATTATAATGTGATAAAATCAAGAAAAGGGTATCAATGGACCAAATAGTTTCAAGGGTCGACAATCTGATATCAACCATTGATTGGCAGTTTCATGTTTTTCTTCTTCAAATAGGATACGCCTTCGACGTAAAATATATAGCGCCATCCCAATAAATAGCACCAAATTTTTCAAAAAAATGGAGAAAAATACATTAAATCCTTAATTAACCCTCAACCCTCTACCCTCATCCCTCATCACTAGTTAAACCCTAATCCCCAATAACCCCTATACACTCTACCCTATACATTGGACCCTCAACCCTAATCCCTCAACCATATACATACCCTCAACCCCTATACCCTCTACCGGCCTATACAATATTAGACCCTCAATCCTAATTCATAAACCATATACCCTCAACCCTCTACACTCAACCTTAAACCCTAATCCTTGAACCATATTATACCCTCTACCCTCAACAATAATCCCTCAACCCTAGTTAAATCCTTAAGCCCAATTACTAAACTCTCTACCCTAATCCCTCAACCCTTAATTAACCCTCAACCCTCAACCCTCAACCCTAGTTAAACCATAATCCGGCCTCAACCCCTATACCCTCTACCCTATACATTGGACCCTTAACCCTAGTAATCCCTCAACCTACATATATACCCTCAACTGTCTACCCTCAACCTTAAACCCTTAAACCCTCTTATACCCTCTACGTCCCTCTAATCTACCCTATACATTAAATGCTCAACCCTCAATTCTCAACCCTCAACCCCTATACCCACTACCCTCTACATTGGAACCTCAACATCCCTAATATTTGACCTTCAACCATAAACATCCTAGCTATACACTAAACCCTCCACCCCCCACCCTTAACGTCCCTCAACCCTAAACCCTTAAAACCCTATATATACTTTAGACCCTAAACCCTAATCCTTGAACCATATACCCTCTAGTACACTCAACTCTAATCCCTCAACTCTAGTTAAACCCTTAAACCCAATTACTAAACTCTCTACCCTAATCTCTCAACCCTAGTCAACCCTTAATCCCTCAACCTTGTATCCTATACCTTGTACCCCCATCCCTAGTTAAACCCTAATCTGGCCTCAACCCCTATACCCTCTACCCTATACATTGGACCCTCAACCCTCAACCCTCAACCTTAAACCCTCAAGCTTCAACCCTTAAACCCTCTTATAACCTCTACGTCCTTGTGATCTACCCTATACATTAAACCCTCAACCCTCAACCCTAGTTAATCCCTCAACCCTCAACCCTTAAACCCTCAAGTACCCTCAACCCATATACCCACTACCCTCTACATTAGAACCTCAATGTCCCTAATATTTGACCTTCAACCATATTATACCCTCAAACGTCCTAGCTATACCCTAAACCCTCAACCCTCAACCCTTAACGTCCCTCAACCCTAAACCATTAAACCCTATATATACTTTGGACCCTAAACCCTAATCCTTGAACCATATACTGACCTCTAGTACCCTCGACCCTAATCCCTCAACCCTAGTTAAACCCTTAAACCCAATTACTAAACTCTCTACCCTAGTCAACCCTTAATCCCTCAACCCTTAATTAACCCTCAACCCTCAACCCTCTACCCTCTACCCTAGTTAAACCCTAATCTGACCTCAACCCCTATACCCTCTACCCTATACATTGGACCCTCAACTCTAGTAATCCCTCAACCTGCATATATATACCCTCAAACTTAAACCCTCAAGCCTCAACCCTTAAACCTCTTATACCCTCTACATCCCTTTGATCTACCCTATACATTAAACCCTCAACCCTAGTTAATCCCTCAACCCTCAACCCTTAAACCCTTAAACCCTCAAGTACCCTCAACCCCTATAACCACTACCCTCTACATTGGAACCTCAACGTCCCTAATATTCGACCTTCAACCATATTATACCCTCAAATGTCCTAGCTATACCCTAAACCCTCTACCTTCAACCCTTAACGTCCCTCAACCCTAAACCATTAAACCCTATATATACTTTGGACCCTAAACCCTAATCTTTGAACCATATACTGATCGTTAGTACCCTCGACCCTAATCCCTTGAAAGGAAATAGAAAAGATCAATATAAAGTACTAATGAATGAGAAATTGTTTGAAGGAAAGAGATTACCAAATAGATTTAAGTAGCCAAACCAAGCACCACCAAAGCAAGAGAGACACAAGAATTTGTTAAAGAGAAAAAACAAGAAAAAACCCCAATATTATGAATGGAGGAAAAATTCCTAAAGAATAATACAAAGAGAGAGAGCTTCAACCTTAGCTTGCTTGCTTGAATCTTGAAGAATGAGAGGAGAGGCACCTCAATAAGTAGAGGTGAGAAGGAGGAGTTGGAATGTAACTCTCAACTCAATGAATGCCACCATTCATCTATGTGTGTGCAAAGTGTCACCTCTTAAGGAGGTGGTTACAAATATTCCTTAATAAAGGAATTAAAAAATAAGCCATCCTCACACATGTGTGAGATGACAAAAAAGACAAAAGACTTGTAGGGATTCCTTTGGAATATTCCTACAAGTTAATAAATAATTACAATTAAAGAATAACCTTTACCAAGTAAAGATTAATCTTCTAACATCCCCCCTTAAGCTTTACTTGGGGAGGTTACATCAAACCCTTCAATGGGTTGTAATCCAAGATTTTTACAATGAAAGAGAAATTTATCTTTACAAAGAGCTTTGGTGAGAATATCTGCAACTTGATCTTCACCTTTACAATACAAAAGAGAAATTTGCTTGTCTTCAATTTGCTCTCTAATGAAGTGATGTTGAAGAGAAATGTGCTTGGTCCTTGCATGAAAAATTGGATTCTTTGCCAAAGCAATAGCACTTTGATTATCACAATATAAAGGAGTAGGATCCTTTTGGAGGTAGACCCAAGTCTTCAAGTAATCTTCTTAACCATAATGCTTCTTTAGATGCATTTGTACAACCTTTATATTCAACTTCTGTAGAACAAAGAGAAGTAGATTGTTGTTTCTTACTATTCCATGAGATTGCACCTGATCCAACAAAGAAACAATAACCACAAGTGGATCTCCCATCATTGGGATCACCTCCTAAATCTGAATCAGTATAACCTTTTAAAGAAAAATCACAATTTGCATCATAAAAGAGACCAAGATTAAGAGTGCCTTTAACATATCTTAAAATTCTTTTTGCAACTTTAAAATGAGTTTGTTGTGGTTTAGACATAAATCTAGAAACCAATCCAACACTATAAGAAATATCAGGTCTAGTAAGAGTTAGATAATTTAAACTTCCTACTAATTGCCTATATAAAGTAGGATCAACAAAAGGAGTTTCCATATCAACCATTAATTTAGTTCCTAATTCACAAGGAGTAGAAACACACTTTGCATCATTCATTTTAAATCTATCTAAGAGATCTTGAGCATATTTATGTTGAGAAAGAAAAATACCTTTAGGTGTTTGCCAAATTTGCATACCCAAAAAATAATGTAATAGGCCTAAATCAGTCATTTGAAATTGTTGATTGAGTTGAGACTTAACATCACTAATCAAATTGTTAGAACTAGAAGTGATAATTAAATCATCAACATATAAAATAATAATCACAATATCATCTTCACTATGCTTAATATATAAATTTGGATCATTTTTACTTCTAATGAAACCTTGAGATAAAAAGAAGGCATTAATTTTAGAATACCATTCTCTAGGAGATTGTTTTAAACCATAAATTGATTTCTTCAATTTGCAAACAAGATTTTCATTACCTTCCTTAATGAAACCCAAAGGTTGAGACATATAAATTTCTTCATGTAAATCACCATTTAAAAATGCACTTTTAACATCCATTTGATGAATAGGCCAATGCATATGAGAAGCTAAAGCAAGAACTAATTTAATAGTGGGAATCTTAGCTACTGGAGCAAAATGTTTCATTATAATCTAAACCTTCAATTTGAGAAAAGCCCCTAGCAACTAATCTAGCTTTAAACTTGCTAACTTCATTAGTTGCATTAACCTTAGTTTTATACAACCATTTGCATGAAACAAGATTCTTACCTTGAGGTAATGGAACTAAATCCCAAGTATTATTAGCAATTAAAGTATCATATTCTTCTTGCATAGCCTTTTTCCAATGAGGTTGATCTTTAGCTTGTTCATAAGTTTGAGGATCATTTGAATTCATAATGTTAGACATCAAAGCATAATTACAATAATTTGCCTTTCTTCTTTTAGGTGGATTTTTAGCTAAATAATCCTCACTTTCTTGCAACAAATTTTTAAACCATTTTGGCATTCTTTTAGATGTAGGAGTATCATCACTAGAAGAAGAATCATGAGGATAAATTTCAACATTTTCATCATCACTATCACTATGAGTAAGAGATGCATTAGGAGGGTTAAGAGGAGTTTCAACTTGAGGATTATCCTCCACAACAATAGCTTTATTTTGAGAAGAATCAATATTATGCACTTTAGAACAATCATGAACACCATTTTCAGCAATGCATGCATCTCTAGCAACTTTAAATTTGTTAGTAAGAGGATTATAAACTCTATAAGCTTTGGAATTTTCATCATAACCAACAAAAATATGATAAGAAGATTTAGCATCTAATTTTTGCCTCTTTTGTTTAGGTTTGTGAACATAAGCAATTGAACCAAAAATCCTTAAATGCTTAAGATTGAGCTTCCTACCAGACCAAGCTTCTTCAGGAGTTATATCCTTTAAAGCTTTAGTAGGATTCCTATTGATAATGTAAGTAGCACAAAACATAGCTTCTGCCCAAAATTTATAAGACATATTTTTAGCATGTAACATACATCTAGCCATTTCAACAATAGTTCTATGCTTCCTTTCTGCTACACCATTTTGTTGAGGTGTATAGGGAATAGTTAGCTCATGCTTAATACCAAATGTTTTCAAATAACTATTAAAAACATTGTTCACATATTCTTTTCCATTATCAGTTCTAAGAATTTTAAGTTTAAAACCAAATTGCCTTTCAACAAATTTATGAAATTCAGAAAATATATCAAGAACTTGATCCTTACTATGAAGAAAATAGATCCAAGTTCTTCTAGAAAAATCATCAACAAAAGTAAGTGCATACCTTGATCCTTGGATGGAGTTATTCTCCATGGGTCCCAAAAGGTCACTATGAACTAGGTGCAACTTATGAGTTGCCCTCCATGATTGACCATGTGGAAAGGGCTCCCTATGCATCTTACCACTCATGCATCCTGTGCATACAATTTTAGATGGAACAATACTAGGCAATCCATCTACCATATTAAGCTTTTGCATTAAAGCAATATTGTTAGCATTTATATGACCAAGTCTTTCATGCCAAACATTGAAATCAATGGTAGATATTAAAGAGCATCTAGATTGAGCAAACTCATAAAATTTGAACAAATTATCATTGTCTAATTTAGCATTAGCAATGACCTTGTTTTGTTTTGGATCAATAACATAGCACATATCTTTGTAAAATTCTATTTTATAATCTTGACAAAGCTTAGCAACTGAAAGCAAGTTAGTCTTTAATTCAGGAACATATAAAACATCATGCAATTTACCATTAGGAACATTCACATCTCCAATTGCTTCTACTTTACAAGTATGATTATTAGCAAGTTGAAGAGGAATATTAGATATATAAGGTTGCATAGACTCAAAAACTTCTTTATGTGAAGTAACATGTTGAGATGCACCTGAATCAATAACCCATTCAAGAGGTTGAGAAACATTAGAACTACAAGTAAAAGCACGTCTAGATTGATTTGCATTATTTTGAAACTTATTATTACTAGGTTTATTTTGTTGCTGATTATTTTGCTTCATAGGATTTTTCTCTTTTTTCTTTTTAAAACAAGTGTTTTGCCAATGACCATCCTTATTACAATAAGTGCAATGTGGTTTCTTAGAAGAGTTAAACTTTCTAGGATCATTGCCATTATTATAATGAGGTTTGGAATTATAATGTTGTTGTTTAGAATGAGGTTTAAAATTTTGCTTATGATTAGACAAGAAAGTATGTTCATTAGACTTAAGAGTACAAACTGAATTAACTTAGCCTCTTCTTCTCTTAATAAATCACGAAAAATATCATAAGTTAATTGAGTAGCTAAAGAAGGAATAGCTAATTGAGCATGAATATTAGTAATGAATTGCTAAAATTGTCTAGGAAGACACTTTTTAAGAATAAGATGAATTAATCTAAGATTATCTAATTTAACTCCTAAACCATCCAATTGACTATTTAAAGCATCAAATTTCAATAAAAATTCATCCATAGATTTAAAATCAGAATACCTCAAATCTTCAAGTTGATCTTGAATTTGAATTTTTCTTGATTCATTTGTACTATCATAAATTGTTTTGAGTTTGTCCCATGCTTCATAGGAAGTTGTGCATGTCCCAATATGAACATAAAGTTCGGGTGACATGGAGATACCTATGAGGCCAAGGGCTTCTTCATTTTTGAGATTCCATTTTTTGATTTCATCTTTGGATGCAGACGAACCTGGTTTAGATTTAGGATCTGTAGCTACATCTAAAAGATGTTTAAAACGAAAAATGAAACAAATATGAGTCTTCCAAGAATGATAGTTAGAACTAGTTAATTTAATTTCAGGAATCAAAGTTGGCATGATTGCAATAAAAAATTCACAACTTTGTGAGAAAAATAATATCTATTGTAAATATTTGCTTAAAAGAAACACCTCTTTTGATTGAATGAAATTAACAAAAATAAAATAAAATAATTTTTAATAAATGTAAACTAAATTCTTGATACAACTATTACGAGATATATTTTTAAAGTAGATAATAGAAAAAGGAAAAAAATTATATAAAAAATTAATTGATTAAATTTATTATGAAAATCATAACAAAGTTTAAAATAAAATAATACTAATTCTAAAAAAAATATTAATAAATACTAATAGAGAAAATAAAATAAAATTAATAAAGATTTCAATAAAATTGAATATTATTAATTAAAAAAAATAAACTAAGTTAAAACTTTAAAGTCTTTATTTAAAAGGTTAATATATAAAAAACTTTATAAAGACTTATTAAAAAAACCGGTAACTTTAGATTAAAAGAAACTTTACTAAGTGAAAAATCCTATTTAAATCTTTCATACGGTTCAAAAGAACTTAAAAAAAAATGAGTACACTTTTAAAAGGTGCGCAGGTGGAAAGAGAAGGGCGAGAGTTTAAAAGATTTTAAAAAAACTTTCGAGGAAGCAACAGGCGGGAATAGGTTAAAATGTAGGGTTTGAGATTTTTTTTTAAAAGCAAAGATTGTGTTTGGAGGCGGGTGAAAGAAAATAGAGGGTTTAGGAGCTTACAGCCAGAAACTCTCTGAGGGTTAAAAAAAATGAATTTATTGTTATATACTATTTATTATTTTGTAATATACATTTTTTTTTAAAAGATCTTTTTAATTTTGAAATTTTAAATAGAAAAAATAAATTTATTTATTTTATGTTATATTGAATATAATGTTTATTATGAAACCCTCTTTTTGTAAAAAAAAAATATAGACAAGAAGCAAGATTAAACTTTTGGCTCTTCTCCTCTTCTCTAGAGTGTCTCCAATGAGGTGCTTTTTAAATCTGGTAAACCTTCAACAATGTAGCTCACAGAAGATTAGTAATACCAAGCTCTGATACCATGAAAGGAAATAGAAAAGAGCAATGGAAAGTATTAATGAATGAACAATTGTTTGAAGGAAAGAGATTACCAAATATATTTAAGTAGCCAAACCAAGCACCACCAAAGCAAGAGAGACACAAGAATTTGTTAAGGAGAAAAAACAAGAAAAAACCCTAATATTATGAATGGAGGCAAAATTCCTAAAGAATAATACAAAGAGAGAGAGCTTCAGCCTTAGCTTGCTTGCTTGAATCTTGAAGAATGCGAGGAGAGGCACCTTAATAAGTAGAAGTGAGAAGGAGGAGTTAGAATGTAACTCCCAACTCAATGAATGCCACCATTCATCTATGTGTGTGCAAAGTGTCACCTCTTAAGGAGGTGGTTACAAATATTCCTTAATAAAGGAATTAAAAAATAAGCCATCCTCACACATGTGTGAGATGACAAAAAAAGACAAAAGACTTGTAGGGATTCCTTTGGAATATTCCTACAAGTTAATAAATAATTACAATTAAAGAATAACCTTTACCAAGTAAAGATTAATCTTCTAACATCCCTCAACCCTAGTTAAACCCTTAAACCCAATTACTAAACTCTCTACCCTAATCCCTCAACCCTAGTCAACCCTTAATCCCTCAACCATTAATTAACCCTCAACCCTCAACCCTCAACCCTCAAACCTCTACCCTCAGCCCTAGTTAAACCCTAATCCGGCGTCAACCCCTATACCCTCTACCATATACATTCGACCCTCAACCCTAGTAATCCCTCAACCTGTATATATATACCCTCAACCCTGTACCCTCAACCTTAAACCCTCAAGCCTCAACCCTTAAACCCTCTTATACCCTCTACGTCCCTCTGATTTACCATATACATTAAAACCTCAACCCTCAATTCTCAACCCTCAACCCTCAACCCTTAAACCCTTAAGTACCCTCAACCACTATACCCACTACCCTCTACATTGGAACCTCAACGTCCCTAATATTCAACCTTCAACCATAAACGTCCTAGCTATAACCTAAACCCTCTACCCTCAACCCTTAACGTCCCTCAACCCTAAACCCTTAAACCCTATGTATACTTTGGACCCTAAACCCTAATCCTTGAACCATATACTGACCTCTAGTACCCTCGACCCTAATCCCTCAACCCTAGTTAAACCCATAAACCCAATTACTAAACTCTCTACCCTAATACCTCAACCCTAGTCAACCCTTAATCCCTCAACCCTTAATTAACCCTCAACCCTCAACCTTAGTTAAACCCTAATCCAACCTCAACCCCTATACCCTCTACCCTATACATTGGACCCTCAACCCTAGTAATCCCTCAACCTGCATATATATAATCTCAACCTTAAACCCTCAAGCCTCAACCCTTTAACCCTCTTATACCCTCTATGTCCCTCTGATCTACCCTATACATTAAATCCTCAATCCTCAACCCTCAACCCTTAAACCTTCAAGTACCCTCAACCCCTATACCAACTACCCTCTATATTGGAACCTCAAATGTCCTAGCTATACCCTAAACCGTCTACCCTCAACCCTTAGCATCCCTCAACCCTAAACCCTTAAACCCTATATTTACTTTGGACCCTAAACCCTAATCCTTGAACCATATACCGAATTCTAGTACCCTTGACCCTAATCCCTCAACCCTAGTTAAACTCGTAAATCCAATTACTAAAATCTATACCCTAATCCCTCAACCCTAGTCAACCCTTAATCCCTCAACCCTTAATTAACCCTCAACCCTCTACCCTCTACCCTCAGCCCTAGTTAAACCCTAATCTGACCTCAACCCCTATACCCTCTACCCTATACATTGGACCCTCAACCCTAGTAATCCCTCAACCTGCATATATATACCCTCAACCCTCTACCCTCAACCTTAAACCCTCAAGCCTCAAGCCTTAAACCCTCTTATACCCTCTATGTCCCTCTGATCTACCCTATACATTAAACCCTCAACCCTAGTTAATCCCTCAACCCTCAACCCTTAAACCCTCAAGTACCCTCAACCTCTATACCCACTACCCTCTACATTGGAACCTCAATGTCCCTATTAATATTCAACCTTCAACCATTTTATACCCTCAAACATCCTAGCTATACCCTAAACCCTCTAACCTCAACCATTAACGTTCCTGAACCCTAAACCCTTAAACCCTATATATATACTTTGGACCCTAAACCCTAATCCTTGAACCATATATCGGCCTCTAGTACCCTCGACCCTAATCCCTCAACCATAGTTAAACCTATACACCCAATTACTAAACTCTCTACCCTAATCCCTCAACCCTAGTCAACCCTTAATCCCTCAACCCTTAATTAACCCTCAACCCTCTACCCTCTACTCTCAACCCTAGTTAAATTCTAATCCGGCCTCAACCCCTATACCCTCTACCCTATACATTAGACCCTCAACCTACATATATATACCATCAACCTTCTACTATCAACCTTAAACCCTCAAGCCCCAACCCTTAAACCCTCTTATACCCTCTATGTCCCTCTGATCTACCCTATACATTAAACCCTCAACCCTCAATTCTCAACCCTCAACCCTAGTTAATCCCTCAACCCTCAACCCTTAAACCCTCAAGTACCCTCAACCCCTATACCTACTACCCTCTACATTGGAACCTCAACGTCCCTAATATTCAACCTTCAACTACATTATACCCTCAAACATCCTAGCTATACCCTAAACCCTCTACCCTCATCCCTTAATGTCCCTCAACCCTAAACCCTTAAACCCTATATATACTTTGGACCCTAAACCCTAATCCTTGAACCATATACCCTCTAGTACCCTCAACCCTAATCCCTCAACCCTAGTTAAACCCTTAAACCCAATTACTAAACTCTCTACCCTAATCCATCAACCCTCAACCCTTAATCCCTCAACCCTCAACCCTCAACCCTCAACCCTTAAACCGTCTTATACCCTCTACGTCCCTCTGATCTACCCTATACATTAAACCCTTAATTCTCAACCCTCAACCCTAGTTAAACCTCAACCCTTAAACCCTCAAGTACCTTCAACCCCTATACCATCTACCCTCTATATTGGAACCTCAACGTCCCTAATATTTAACCTTCAACCATATTATACCCTCAAACATCCTAGCTATACCCTAAACCCTCTACCCTCAACCCTTAATGTCCCTCACCCTAAATCCTTAAACCCTATATATACTTTGGACCCTAAACCCTAATCCTTGAACCGTATACCCTCGAGTACCCTCGACCCTAATCCCTCAACCCTAGTTAAACCCTTAAACCTAATTACTAAACTCTCTACCCTAATCCCTCAACCCTCAACCCTCAACCCTTAATCCCTCAACCCTTAAATAATCCTCTACCCTCTACCCTCAACCCTCAACCCTCAACCCTAGTCAAACCCTAATCCCTCAACCCCTATACCCTCTACCCTATACAATATTGGACCCTCAACCCTAATCCCTCAATGTACCTACCATATACGTACCCTTAACCCCTATAGCTTCACCCTTTACCATATACATGATTGGACACTCAACCGTAATCCCTCAACCATATACCAACCTCAACCCTCTACCCTCAACCTTAAACCCTCAAGCCTCAAGCCTCAACCCTTAATCCCTCAAGCCTCAACCCTTAATCCCTCAATTGTCAACCCTTAAACCCTAAACCATAGTAAACCCCTATACCCTCTACCCTCTACATTGGAACCTCAAACCTAATTGACCTTCAACCATATACCCTCAAACATCCTAGCTATACACTAAACCCTCTACCTTGAACCCTTAACATCCCTCAACCCTAAACCCTTAAACCCTAAACCAGCTTAAACCTTCTACCCTCTACCCTCAACCCTAATCCCTCAACCAACCTATACCCTCAACCCAATACCCTAAACCCTAAGTCCCTCTACGTCCCTCTACCCTCAACTGGCCAATACGTACCCTCTTATACCCTTGACCCTAAGCCCTCAACCCTTAAACCCTTAAACCCAAGTAAATTACTCTCAACCCTTAATCCTGTTAAAAGTTAAAATCTCACATTTTTCAATAGCCTCCACCCACCTATCCTCCACATTTCACAGAAATTCATCATATTTTAATTTTATGATCAACACAAATTGTTGAAATTTGTGTGACAAGATCAATTTTGTAGCCCACATTGCCAAATTGACACACCCATAAATGAGTTTGAGACTCCACAATCTTTCCTTGTTCCTAAATAAAAATTAGCACTATTAGCCTAATAATGCCTCATTGGCGGAGCCCCCATCATAGCCTTGTTGATGGCCCGATGAAATAAGTTCATAACCTAGTATCGGTGTAACAATACCCTATCAGGCTAACTCCTAAGGAATTCTCCCTGATAGACCAATAGAGTCAAAAAAAGTAAGCACATCATTGTAACTCATGAACATTAGTGGAACGAATGTTTGCTTTCCCCTAATGGCCTGATATACTCACAGATTATCAATAATTAAAATATATCAGGGGAATTAATGTGTATTGAGGTAGTATATTCCCGCATTTTACTGATAGACTGAAGGAAAGTTGTTCATCTATGGAGAAGGTGGCTATCAGTGGAATAAGGATCGTACTCTTGCAAATACAACGATGATGATTGTAGTAACTAATGTGACATCTCAAGGAATTGTCAAGATATTTAGAAATAAATGCTTCCCTCTGATGATAAGACTGAAATGAGTGGTGTATTTAGGAGCCAAAATTGAAGCACAAGTTGATCGCATAATTGTCGCACAGTTTGGAAGATTTCATTGAGGATAGAAGCAAAAAGGAAAAGCTAGGAGTTCTTACATAGTAGAAACCATTGGAGGCGAGACCCAAGTAAGTACACCAATCCTAGTTGAGAAGTTGTATTTTTTCAAAAGATTAAGAATTCAAACAATGGAGGAAAACACAACAAAACCCAAAGCTAAGAAATAGAAAACTGAGAAGAGACCCCTGAATCAAGACCTGATAGATCAATGCTCTGGGTTGGGGCCAAGACCCAAGAGGATTGCTCTAACAACATTCAATGGATAGATTATTAGATAAACATAAGGGCTTGGGAGATATTTGGACACCACGACGTGGGTATGAACTCTTCATGTATCATTACAGAAAACAATTTAGGTTTTTTCCAGTCTGCAACCCATGGAGGTTGGACTTGGGAAAACTTGTGGTGCCCAACGTGTTTGTAAATGTAGAACTAATTAAATCTCTGGCTAGCAGATACAACCCCAAGAGGAGAACTAATCAATCACATAATGGTGTTGATGTGCTTGTTATTTCTGAGGATTTAATTTCTAATGTGTTTCAGTTGGAGTGTCCTATGAACTTTCCATTCATGGTTAGATACCTCTTGACAGAGTATCACCATATGGATACCAGCTACAAATGAGGGAAAATACCCTTGCGTAGGCCCAAAAATGAAGGAGGCCAACTCAGGAGGTTTTCAAGCAATAAAAACCCTCTTTTCATGAGGACTTGTTTGAAGAATATTTTTGGTATACTTATTATTCCGTTGGTTAGGTCTTGGGGGTAGAGGTCCCACCTTTCATGTCTATTTCCCCAATGGTCTGAGTTGCAGACATACAAAGCACTGATGCCAGATCATTCAATTATGCTAGATACTTGGCTAATGACCTAAACCAGGAGCTTGAAAAGATTAAAAACAACAGTGAATATATTCATTTCAAACATTATTCTTTGTTCATGCATTTGCTCATGCATGAGGGACATGTTAGAAGGGTCTGGAGTGAAGAATTAAGAATAAGAGATACAAATGAAAATGGAAACCTCAAACCTGTACAAATGTGGACTTCATTGTGGGATAGTCGATTTGGTAGATCTCATTATCTTTATTTTGAGGAGTTTTTTGTGAAACCATTGATGAAGTTGCTGGGATATCTATATGGTTATAACTTATCCCCAAAAGTACAAAAGTTTCTAAGACCAAAGGAAAATGACCCAAGGAATAAGGTGAATCATAACTGGGGAGACTGGTATGCTTTTCCTGACTGCATAGTGATCAGGGTTTATGGGTTTGAAGGAACTCCACACTTGCTACCATGAGTAGTTCCTAATAGAATTGCCTAGTTAGAAATTGTGAGGCAATTGGAAAAATATGATGCCAAAAACCTCAAAGGACACAACAAACAATCTATTATGCCCAATACTTTATGTTTTGGAGACTTTACAGTGGTTGCAAATGAGGGATATGAGGAAATTGATGCTAAATTAGCACAATATAACCTCCCTCTAGGCAATAAAAGGGAATTTTTTTATGCAGAAGGCTTTATTCACAAAGCAAGGCTATCACGGGGGTTATCAGGATGTGAGCATGTGTTCTTAGATGAAGATGTGATCAAAAACCATGATGAAGCCTCTACCACTGACATAATGACTGCCTATAATAGGGTTATGCTCACAGAGGAATGGAAAAGAAGAAATGTCCCATCTTATTCGAGGGAATTTGGTGAAATAAAAGATCCTCTAGCAAGGATTGAGCAACTCATTGCTCATGTGAATGAATTGGTAAAGGATGTGCCTTCATTTGTCTTTGATTCCACTCATGCAACCTATTCAGGAGTGCAAGCTGAAGATATAAGGCTCTTAGATTATATTCCTTCACAACCAACTCCTGAGGCGAGTTTTTCTGTAGATACTGATATAAGTGAAGATGACGAGAGTGATGAGGAAGATGAGAAAGTACAACAAATAAGTGCTCCTATAATTGCATAGTATGAGCCTCCTCAAGAACACAATGTTGTAAGATTTGAAGCATTAGATGAATTATCTGATGATGTTAGGGTCAAGGTTGGACATGAGTTCATTTTTGATGAATATTTTGTTAAGTCTTCCAAGTTTAAATCATTTTTTTATGAATATAAAGGCAAGAAAATGAGACAAAAGATGCAGGATGTCACTCCTGAACGAGAGGTTGTTGCTTTGGAAGAATTGAAAAAATAAATAGACAAAGAGATGGAGTCCATCACTCCTGAGAGAGGGAGAGAGTTACTTTAGGAAGTTGGATTATTGATTTTTCCCAAGTGGGATATCAGCTCTACAATTGTGTTTGATAGTTTCAGAAAAAGAGGGGACAAAACAATGAACTTAATAGAGGAAGCAAGTGATATGATGTATTTAGGATCTAGATACAATCTAGATGAGGCCACCTTGCTTATTTGGTCACTGTACCCCCATGAAAAAAGAACTGTTGTGATTGATAATCCAAACCAAATGTTTGGAGATCTCTTGGTCCAAAGAGTAGGGGATACCAATCCCATGGAGACAACAAAATTGAATGTCAATGTGGCAAAATTTGCCAAAGCTCATATTGATATGCTAGTTAAAGAAAATGACAGGTTGAAGAAGGAATTATCACATCAAAGAGAAAGATAATCTTCCTCTTCCACACCAGAGTTGTATTCCCCATGGCTTGAAAAGGACAAGAGAGTATTGGATGCAATGGCTGATACAACTTATTGGAAAAATTGCCACTTGAAATCTCAAGAAAAATGTAAACAATTGGAGAAAGAAGTCAAAACCATCAAATATAATACTGCATCTGAAATGATCAAGGGGAGATTCAATAAGATGATGAAATATGCTAATGAATATTGGAGAAAATTTAAGCAGGTATACTTAACAATAGAGGAGAATGAACGACTATAGGGGAGAATAATTGAAAAGAGAGAGGAGCTTCGAGACAAGCAAAATCCTGAAAGGACAAATAATGTAAACACATAAAAAATTGGTAGAATCACACAATGGATATCATAAAAAGCTCATGGAAGATCTCAACTGCTTCTATTTGACTCCAACACTTTATGTTGATATGGGAAATCCTCGAGAGTATGATGATTGGAAGGAAGAGTTTGATGTGCTTCTAACTGCTGCACTACATGAAATCAATGATGAGGACATAATTTTACAAAATACTCACAAGCAGCTCAAGAAGATGATGTATAGGGAATATGATATGAGGGAAGTGATCTCCAATACATATACTTGTGCTCAACAAGAGTACATTCATCACCTCTCTACATTTAATTTTTTCCTTAACCAAACTATGGATATACCAGACACAACATGACAACCATTAGGATGAAAGGAGTCAACTGACAACATGGGCACCCTATCATGGAGTAGAAGCTTTGAACAGATCTTAGGTGGTCATGGGATTCTTCTTGGAGATTAATGGATTGGTGCATTCATTTGCTGCAATATTTTGTTTTCTTAATTATGTTTAGTTATCAAATGACATGACTTTTTTGTAATGGGTTTGTAGCTTGTTGCCTCTCATATATACCAAGACACGAATAGATCATCATCACATAATTTCCATTTAGGGTAGGCATTAGTAAGAAGATAGATTGCACCAATTCGCCCATCCATCTCATATCAGAAACTAATGTTATAATGCATATTATTCAAACATAAATATAATGGAGAAGGTTATGCATAACTGTTAATTTTCTTTCAAGTGCTCAACTGTTGTGTGGATTTATATGCTTATATGTTATTTGTCTGTCTTCGAAGTGGCTGTTTATGTTATTCAAATTGAGTGTGTGAAAATACATTTAATTTTTCAATACACATTTGCTGCAATTGTGTGATGTTGTTGACTCGTTTTGGTGTGCAGAAGAATTAAAGTTCCTTTTAAGAAATCAAATTTGATAGGTTCCTATTTGGATTAAAGTCCTTTTGAATAGATTGTCTTAATTGGTTTCCTTTCACATATGAATTAAATACTTTCACAACTTCACAGTAGCATGAGGGGATATCACTAGGATTACTAAGAAGAGCCCAAATAACTGACATACTTGCATGTTTGCACAAGGTGCAAACATTCAGAGTGCCCAACTGTTCGAGTTAAGATGAAGAGTGAATATACCCATCTTACAGAAGCCTATCTCCAAAACCATCATTCACCCCTCCACTCCGTCCACCCAATAGAAGTAGGCACTGGCCATAATTAGATATTGCATACAAAATACAACTCATAAACTTGAATTCTCAATTAATCTCATTAGAAACTAGTTAGTAAAACTCTGTATCTACTCCACCTTCACGTGCCTTAGTGAGTAGATTGCTCAATTCAAAAACTGTATTTACCTATAATTCTGCCTTATTCTTTAGGTATACCCGCCTAGGTCTGGTAGAACCTGAATAGTAGAAGGTAATCAGTCTTGTTTACCTTGTTCATGGGCCAAAGGTGTATTAAAGGATTGGAATCCCCTTATGGTTTAAAACCTACACTTTTGAGACCTAACAAATCCCTCAACCCTTAAACCCTCAAGTATCCTCTACCCTCTACCATCTACCCTCAACCCTCAACCCTCAACCATCAAGTACCCTTAAACCCTAATCCCTCATTAACCACTATACCCTTTACCCTATACATTGGACCCCGAACCCTAATCCTTGAACCATATACATCCCTCAACCCTCTACCCTCAACCTTAAACCCTCAACTCTCTACCCTATACATTAAACCTCCCTTAAAACTTAATTCTCAACCCTTAACCCTTAATCCCTCAACCATCAACCCTTAATCTGCACAAAGTACTGCAGTAAAGGAAAAATTTGCTTTGTTTATGATTATCTGGAGGAATAAATGGGGAAAGTTGGTGAAAATATGTATCTTTTCACACAAATTGTTGCATTCATGTTAAATACAATGAAAAATCAAAGAAAGTAGATCTTTTGATGCAAGTGAAATATAGGCAAGCAACTGAAGGCTAGTGAATATTGGGGAAGGATTTTTTGTTCTAACACCCTTAATCCCTGCTAGATTAGAACAATTAAGCACTAAATTAGGTGCTACATCAAGTGTTAAATTAGGCACCAAAAAGGCTGTAAGGCATGCGCTAAAATAGGTGCTAATATGGGTGCTAACATAGACATTAATCTGGTTGCTAATTTAGGTGCTAATTTGGGTGTTATAGTGGGCGTAGTTTGTTGGTGCTAATCTTGGTGTTAATCTAGTGTTAATAAGGGCATTATAGTGTGCATTAATAGCGGTGCTAATCTTGGTGCTAACTGCGGTGCTAATGTCGACAAAAATTGGCGCCATATTTAACACCGACTTGTTTTGGTCAGAGCAAAAAATGGAGAAAAATACATTAAAATAGTGGGTGGAAGCAAAAAATAGAGCAAAATAGGGAGCTAATCACAGGGATTTGTTGTAGTGTGTTGACCCAATTTTTAATTTTAATTTTTACTTTGTCTTCTTGTGCATTCTTCACATGGTATGATATAGTAGGGGGTTGATGACAGTTCATTTTATATACTATTACTATACTTATATATATATTTATGAGCAGTTTTGACCCTGAAATATCAGGCTATCTGATGCAAGAGCATCCTTGGTTCTTGGCAATCTTGCATCAACCCAAAAATATTTTCATTCAATTTTGTTCTTTTTTTGTTCTTTCTTAGTTCATGTTGGTGGATTCGTCATATTTGCTCACCAGACCTTGTGGATCTATGTTTACATTGTGGACATGTTCATTTTCCTTATTCCAAGATTTGAGCGTGATTGGATTTTTTTCGACAAGTTATCACTTCCAGATTTAGTGGCAGTTTCTTGAACCGACACCAGAATAGTTTTTAGGCCTAACGGCTAGTTTGATTGCTCGTGGATCTTTCCTCTAACTTACGGATCTTGACGATGTGATTTGAATTGTTCCGTGGAGTGTCCCCAACCTTAATTATAGGTCCACACTTCATCCTATGCATTTACTGAGGAGTAATTCAAATTTGAGGCTGACCTATTCATGCATGTGTAACATTTTCTTTCATTGGAGATTGCAATGATCTTTGGTCGACGTGGAAAATTCTAGATCCGTGGATATGATATAAAGCTTGTAATAGATCATTAGGATAATAGAAGTTGATTAAGTAGATTAATGTAGATTGGATGTGTAAGATTTTTGTTCGCATTAAGGAGCATATAAGAATATTGTATTTGAGCACGTTGTATCAGGCTTGTGAGCTGAATCTGTAAGCTCGGATGTTGCCGACTGATTGTAATAAAAAATTCTTTTAATAAGAATGTTTGAATATGCATTTTCCTCCATATTATGTGTTGCTTCTGTTGTGTGACTCTTGCCGCACAGTCTAGATTGTTCTCTTTGAGGACCCTCCTACCATGGCTGCACTAGAATGGTATTAGAGCAAGATTCGATCTGTGAGAGATCACCATAATTCGTGGAGTACTGTTGAATATTTTTTGTGGGGTGGTGTACTAAGGATCCAACCTGCATTTGTAGAGGACTTGTGTAAAGATGGAAGGAAGATGCAATGGTAGAGGAAATGGAGTGTGTGGAAATGCAAACCCAGCTATGATGGAGATGTTGAGACGAATTGCTGCTAGATTAGATGCAGTCAAAACAACCTAGAGGAGAGGTCGACCAATTGATGATGTGAGTGATGAAGAAGTAGAAGAATAGGGAGAAAGGGAAAGAGAAGATCAACCTGGCCTAGATCAAGGAGAAGAGAGGTTCATAAGAGCCCTAACTAGAGAAAATACTAAACCACATTTCAATCCACTGGATTATAGAGGTAAGTTGGATTCAGATGAATTGCTTGATTGGATAATAGAGATGGAGAAGTATTTTAATTTTGAAGGTAGCACTGAAGACAAGAAGGTGAAATTTGCTTGCACAAAGTTGAAAGGACATGCATCCCTTTCGTGGGAACATTTGTAGACATATAGGAAAAGAAGAGGAAACGAGAAAAAATCATGGGATCGGATGGTGAATAAGTTAAAAAAAAAGTTTATGCCTGCAGATTATCAGATCAGCTTGTTCCGGAAGCTACAAAATTTGAAGCAGAAGGAGTTAAGTGTGACATAGTATACTAAGGAGTTCTACAAGTTGAACATCAGATCTGGACATTCAGAGGATGAGATTGAGCAACTAGCCAGATATGTGAATGGCTTGAGATTGTCTATACAGAATGAGATCAGTTTGATCAAGTTGCAGAGTGTGGAAGAGGCATATCAATGTGCCCTAAAAGTAGAAGAGAAACTAAACAAAAGATATGAGCAGAGACAAAGAGGAAGAGGTGGAAGATTTCAGAGAGGAAGAACTTTTACTGGAGGAGGAAGAGGATCTTTTGTAGATCAAAATAAAGATAAGGAAGTTAGTAAGAATGATGATTCGTACTATAGAGGTGATGGAAACTCTTATCAGGGAGGAGGATATGGTGGTTACCAGAATGATGGTTATAGAAAAGATGATAGAGGACAGGAGAAAAGAGTATTCAAGTGAACTTTTTTTAAGTGTGGTGGAGGACATAAAGAATTTGAATGCAATCAAGGAGAGACAAGGATAAAGACAAAAAAAGAAGAAGAATAACCCTTGCTAAGGAGGATCATGATGGATCATCTAACAAATTGGAAGATGGAGAAGTGTTGGTGAATAGAAGAGTATTGTGTCAAAGTGAGATGGAGTAGGAACCATTGCAGAGAAAGAATTTGTTTCGAAACAGATGCAAGGTAGTTGGTAAATATTGTAGAGTGATTGTTGATAGTGGAAGCTCCGAGAACCTGGTTTATGAAGAAATGGTGACCAAATTGAAGTTGGAAAGATTGAAACACCTGAAGCTATATCAATTAGCATGGATTCAAGATGAGCATAAGATACTGGTAAGTGAACAATGTTTGGTGAAACTGAAGATAGGAAATTATCATGATGAAGTTTTGTGTGATATCATGCCTATGGATGTATGCCATGTTTTGTTGGGAAGATCTTGGTAGTATGATAGATAGGCTATTCATGATGGAAAGAAGAATACATATACCATTGTTGCTAATGGGATGAAGCAAACTTTGATGCCATTGGAGGATGTTCCTAAAGTTGAGGTTTGTACGCATGCTAGAATTTGTTTGGTTGATGGAAGGAGATTTTTGGATGAATTGAGACATGAGAACATGTGTTATGCCTTGATTCCTAAGAAGGTTGAAGACTTGAAGCATGTAGAAGAACAACCAGAGGAGATAAAGGAGTTGCTAACTGAGTATGAGGAGATCATTTTAGATAATGTACCTGATGGATTGCCACCTGTGAGGAGTATTAATCATTGCATGGATCTAATTCTTGGAGCTAGTTTACCTAATAAAGAAACACATCGGATGACATCTGTAGAGAATGAAGAGTTGAATAGACAAGTGCAAGAGTTTTTGAGGAAGGGTTTGATCAGAGAAAGCTTAAGTCCATGTGCAGTACCTACTATGCTAGCACCTAAGAAGGATGGAGAATGGAGGATGTGTACAGACTCTAGAACCATAAACAAGATCACTGTGAAGTATAGATTTCCTTTGCCCTAGATGGATGACATTATGGATTGTTTGAGTGGAGATAAATACTTTACAAAGATAGATTTGAAGAGTGGATATCATTAGATTAGAATTAGAGAAGGGGATGAGTGGAAAACATCATTCAAGACAAATGAAGGATTGTATGAGTGGTTGGTGATGCCTTTTGGACTAACAAATACACCGAGTACTTTCATGAGGCTGATGAATGAGGTATTGAAGAAGTTATTGGGTAAGTTTGTGATTGTCTATTTGGATGACATCTTGATTTTTAGTAAGACGAGAGAAGAAAAATTGTTGCATATAAGACAAGTTTTGCAGAGATTGAGAGAAGAGAAGTTGTTGATAAACATTAAGAAGTGTAGTTTCATGAAGGAAGAATTGGTATATTTGGGATTTGTGATATCTGTGGATAGATTGAAGATGGATCCTGAGAAGGTAAGAGAAATTGTTGAATGGCCTACATCAGAAAGCATGAGAGAGGTAAGATCATTTCAGGGATTGGCTAGTTTCTACCAAAAGTTCATTAGGAATTTCAATTCTATTTGTAGTCCTATGACATAAACAATGAGAAGGGATAAGAAATATTTTAGGTGAACATCTGGAGTAGACCAAAGTTTTGAGTTGTTGAAACAAAAGGTGACTGAGCAGCCTATGTTGGATTTACCAGCTTTTAATAAGGTATTTCAAGTAGACTGTGATGCAAGTGGAAATGTAATTGGAGCAGTATTAAGTCAAGAAGGAAGACCAGTAGCATATTTCAGTGAGAAATTGATTGATGCTAGGAAAATATATTCAGTGTATGATCAAGAGTTTTATGCCATAGTTCAAGCCTTGAAGAAGAAGAGACATTACTTGTTTCCTAAGGAGTTTGTGTTGTATACAGATCATTAGGCGTTATAGTATTTGAATAGTCAAGGTAAGTTGAATCAAAGACACATGAGATGGGTGGAATTCTTGCAGAGTTATACTTTCGTTTTGAATCATAGGAGTGGAAAGTCAAATAGAGTTGTTGATGCTTTGTGTAGGAGAAGGAATTTAATGGTAGAGATGAGAGTGGAGGTATTAGGCTTTGATGAATTGGAGAACTTGTATGAGGAAGACCCATATTTTGCAGAACCTTGGAGAGCTTGTGAAGAGCCAATCCTAGAGGATAGGAGTCAGTGGTTGGATTACTTCATTCATGAGGATATGTTGTTTAGAGGGAATCAATTGTGTATACCCCAGAGTTCAATGAGGGATAGCTTGGTGAAAGAAAAGCATAGTGGAGGATTCACCAGACACTTTGGAATTGATAAGACAGTAGCATTGGTGAGTGAGAATTATTTTTAGCCACAGATTCATAAGGATGTTAGGAAACTTGTGTAGAGTTGTAGAGTTTGTTAGGTTGCAAAAGGGAGTAGTCAGAATGTTGGATTGTATAAGCCTTTGACAGTTCCAAAGAGACCTTGGGAGGATATCAGCATGGATTTCATACTTGGCTTTCTGAAGACAGAGAGGTAATGATTCTATATTTTTGGTGGTGGATAGATTTTCTAAAATGGTGCATTTCATACCTTGTAAGAAGACAACAAATGGAGTAGATGTAGTAGACTTGTTTTTCAAAGAAGTGGTCAGATTGCATGGATTACCTAGGAGCATTGTTTCAGGCATAGATACAATATTTGTTGGTTACTTTTGGAGGAAACTTTGGAAGAAGTTGAAGATAGATTTAAAGTTCAGTTCTACTTTTCACCCATAGATAGATGGATAGAAAAAGGTAGTGAATAGGAGTTTGGGGAATTTTTTGAGATGTTTGGTTGGAGAGAATACCGAAAGTTGGGATTTAGTCCTTGCACAAGCAGAGTTTGCTTACAATAATTTAGTGAACAGGAGTACCAGAAAGACACCTTTTGAGATTGTTATTGGAGTTCATACTAGAGGTATATTAGAGTTGAGAGACATCAGTATGGAAGATAAAAGGAGTGCAGGAGTAGAGGAATTTGTAGAACATATGAAGAAAGTGCATACTCAAGTGAAACAACAATTGGAAGATATGAACCATAAGTATAAGGAGAAAGCAGATGAAAAGAGGAGACATAAAGAGTACGAAGTTGGAGATGAAGTGATGGTGTATTTGAGGAAGGAAATATTTTTAGTTGGCACATACAATAAGCTCAAGATGAGGAAGTTTGGACCTTGTAAGATATTGAAGAAATTTGATTCAACAAATGCATATGAAGTGGAGTTATTGGATGACATGGGTATATCACCTATATTCAACATTGCAGATCTACATCAGTACCATGAAGCATAATTTAGTGAAGACAATGAAGCAAAATTGGAGAAATAGTTTCCTAAAAAACAATCAAATGAGATAGAAGAGATTTTGGATATCAGAGATGGAAGGAAAATGCGTGGAAGACAGTACAAAGAATATCTTGTGAAATGGAAAGAAAAACCAGTGGAGGATTCTTCTTGGATCTCTCAGGTTGAGATAGACTGTATTGGTTTTCCTTTAGCCCCTACAAAGTGAGGGACTCACTTTTCAATCAACCCTGGATGTTTGATGCAGGAGCATCCTTGGTTCTTGGCAATCTTGCATCAACCCAAAAATATTTTCATTCAGTTTTGTTCTTATTTTGTTCTTACTCAGTTCATATTGATGGATTCATCATATTTTCTCACCAGACCTTGTGGATCTATGTTTATGTTGTGGACATGTTCATTTTCCTTATTCGAAGATTTGAGCATGATTGGGTCAGTTTCTAACAAGTTATCGCTTCCGCATTTAGTGGAAATTTCTTGAACCAACACCATAATAGTTTTCAGGCCTAACGACTAGTTTGATCGCTTATGGATCTTTCCCGTAACTTGCGGATCATGATGATGCAATTCAAATTGTTTCATGGAGTGTCCCCAACCTTAATTATAGGTCCACACTTCATCCTATGCATTCACTGAGGAGTAATTCAAATTTGAGGCCGACCTATTCATGCACACGTTACATTTTCTTTCATTGGAGATTTTAATGATCTTTGGTAGACGCAAAAGATTCTAGATCTGCGGATATGATATAAAGCTTGTAATAGATCATTAGGATAGTAGAAGTTGATTAAGTAGATTAATGTAGATTGGATGTGTAAGATTTTCACTCGCATTAAGGGGCATATAAGAATATTGCATTTGAGCATGTTGTATTAGGCCTGTGAGCCGAATCTATAAGCCCGGATGTTGCCAGCCGATTGTAATCAAAATTTCTATTAATAAGAATGTTTGAATATGCATTTGCCTCCATATTCTGTGCTACTTCTGTTGTGTGACTCTTGCTGCACAGTCAAGATTATTCTCTTTGAGGACCCTCCTACTGTGGCTGCACCACTATCCCTATGCCCTGTGTTTATGTTCTTTTATTTTTTTCTTTTCCTTTATCTTTCTCTCTTCTTTGCTTGATTTTTCCCTTTCATGTGTGACAATGCCACTTCTATAACACTTTGATTTTTAGAAAATGCATTCGTGTTCAACAAATCTTTTCTTGAGAATCTTCACAAACTTTGTTTCAAGAATAACATTCTCAACTTGAAACCCTAAAGGAACATGCTTCCTTCATCATGGGTTTGTAAAGAAAGAGCTTGAGAACCTTTCCTCTGAGGTGAGAGCAGCTTTGATCTTCCCCTCATGTGGGGGGATTTTCTTCCTTTTGAATTCCTTGATGAAGTGAACATCTTTCAAAAGGATTACTTGACGATGAATCGATTCAAAAAATAAACATCTCTTCTCTACTTTCGAGCAACACGCCCCTTGAGAGGACCCCTTCTTCACGCTGGGTTCCAAAGGGACCCCTTTGAAAGTCTTCCAACTTGTTGACGGTCTACGAGACTGTCTGCTTACTTTCCTGTGTGGCCGCTTTCAGACATGTTCTATTTGCGAGTAAACATGTCACTTTGCAGGCATGCTTGTAAAGCCGCTTTTTGACTCTGCGGAGTCCCCTTTCTTTGGTTTCCTCCATGTGAGAAACCTTGGGGGATAACTCCCTACAGATCTGTGGGTTTGAAGGGCACTTCTTCTGAACTTCCTCCATGCGAGAGGTCTTGGGGGTGGCTCCCTTACAAGTCTACGGGTCTGTAGGGCACTTTCTTTGGGTTTCCTCCATGCAAGAGATCTTGGGGGATACCTTCCCTGTAGGTCTACGAGTTTGTAGGGAACTTTCTTTTGGTTTCCTCCATGTGAGAGATCTTGGGGGATGCTTCCTTGTAGGTCTACGGGTCTGTAAGGTGCTTTCTAGGTATCCTTCATGTGAGAGATCTTGGAGGACACCTTCCTTGTAGGTCTATGGGCCTGTGAGGTGCTTTCTTCTTGGGGTTTCCTTCATGTGAGAGATCTTGGGGGTCGCCTCCTTGCAGGTCTGCGGGCCTGTAAGATGCTTTCATTCTTCAACTTCATAGTTCTATGATGCTATGAAGTCCTTTACTTGTCTTGCGTTCTCGAGTTCTCCAAATCATGGTCTACTTCCTCGACGGTTCAGGTATACATTCCTAACTCTACTACTTCTTCGATCTACTTTACCGAAGCACTCATTAGTATTCATGCTCACTAAAGTGGGGGAAAAATGTATAGGAGTGAATTTGCACCCCTTATGCAAATTCCCCTTCTACATTTCCTCACCTTAGAAAACCAAATCTGAAGGAGAAAATCCACATCAGCCCATTGCCTTCATTTCACTTGGCTTTTGTTTTGTGCATTGGTAGAAGAATAACTATCGGGGATGCCTACCTAGTGCGTAAACATCCCTGATGGATTCCTACGTTTTAAGATTGCAAAGGCTTTACACTTCCCATTGGGGTCGATTTGTAATGCCCCTCTTCAACTGACCAACCTGGATATGGCCATTTTTCTCATCTCACCTTCAAAAACACTCTTCATTCCTTCATTTCATCTCTCTAAACATTTAATTCATCCTCTAGCAAGCTTTCTCAACAATCTTCTAAGCATTCTCTTAGCATCCATCACTCAAGCAACACCTTGGCACTTCATAGCAGTAACAACAACACTCCATCAACTCCGTAGAGAAAGTGTGAAACAACACCATTGCAACAGGGGCTTGAGTCCTCTCATTTTCTCCTCCATTAGCTAGTGAGCTCTTGGTGGAGGTGGTAAGAATTTTCACTCCTCTCCTCTACGATTGGGTTGAGTAGCACATTACTATTTTGTAGTGTTATTGTGTTCTTTACTTTCATTCTCCTTTATCATACTTTTCTCCATTGTTGCTATTTTGGTTGTCTGTGGAGGTGGAAACACCAAAATGGGGGTCTGATTGAGGTAGCCCCCTATACAGCCGCCCAACAATTTTCCTCTTTCTTATGTGTAGGTGGAATTGCACTTAGAGCTAGTTGGTGAACAAACTCTTTTATGAGATCATTTTTTTCACCCTAGCTTTAATCTATTTACTTTATCATATTCGCTTATATATCTCTTATTTCATAGTTTTGTTTTGCTCTCCTAAAAAACATTAGCTAGGTTGTCAACTCATTTTCTGGTAGTTCTCATTATAATTCTGGTCCTTTGGTCTTACAGATGCCAACACACCTGAGAGATGCTAGCACGCCATGCTGTCATCCCAGAACCACACTTTTGTCCTCGGGCATAGAGCTACCTGAGACACAGTGTTGAACCCAAAAAACTGGCTCACCTAGCCGCATTCTGAGTTTTGGGTTTACAAAGTGATTGAAGGACCTTATAGTCCTCATCATTCTTGTCCCTCATTTCAAAACAACCTTTTTAAGGTGCGGTAAGTTAGGGCAACCTTCTGCTCTTGGATCTCCATGACTTGGGACCTTGAATGTGGTTGGTCCCCCTCTCTTACAATGACTACCCATGATTGAATGAAATTTATTCCTTAGATCTAAAAAGCAATAAATCATGTGATGCCACATCAACGCACAAATAAAACATAAAGACTTTTTTTTGGGCCTTTTTGGACACAACAAAAAACATGCCGATGTGGCCCTAAAACCTTAGTTATAAGTAGGAGACTTACCAAGTAAGTTGTTGTAAAAAAATGGAAGTGATTTAAAATTTCTACATAGGATTTTGAGAAGTGTGAAGTTAGGGTGCTCAACTATGAGATCCTCTCCCCTATGCCATTTGCTAGTTTCGCCATACAAAGAGGGGAAATTAAATGAATTGTTGGAAAGAGGAATTTGATTAGGTTGATGTGTCAAGTGGATGTTGTTGTAGTCTATTGAGGAGATGCCATCTATGTGAGGGTGCATTGACCAGATCAAGGGGTGAGTGGAGGCCTTAGTTGAGGTTACAGGCCACATGGAGTTGAGGAGTTGACTACTTCAAAAGGGCCATTGTAGATGCATGGATTCTCAATTCACAATCGATACAACCTCCTCTTTCTCCCTTGTAGCAATTCCTTCGAAAAATCCACATTCATCAGTTGTTCTTTGCAAAGAAAATCGAGTATCCATTTCCTATGTGCACAGATACAACTAATGGTCATTAATAACCTTTCTAAACTATAAGAAAATGGATTATGTATCCCCAAAGTAGGATAAATGATCAAGTGAGCATAGGAGGGATCATATTTTTCATGATCAAATAATGGAAGCACAAATTTATTTGTGAGAACAATAAACAATCAACTAGAAAATAATAAAATTATTGACCAAGAAAGAGTAGGTTGATGGGTAATAACAAGGGCAAGATAAAAGAAATGGAACAAAGCCTTTAATCAAATTAAAAATTCAAAGGCTCAATTAGCTTATAAATCCAAAGCCACAGCCTATAAGATGCCCTTCACACCTCCTTGTACAAATTATGCCAGGAAGGTGTGATAGAAACCTCACAAAACAACCTAAAATCCCTAAAAAATAGTTAAAAAAAGAGATGCTACCATGAACGAGAAAACAAGCCAAAATGGCCAATTTTTTTTGCAAATACAATTTTTTTGTCCAAATGGATAGGTGGGCAGAGGGATGATTTGCCCTCTTTTATTTTTTTGAACTTCTACAAATTTTCATACAAATGGAAAAAAGTTTGCAAAAACTAAAAATTACCAAAATTAACAAAATAAAGGGTATTTCTCCATTTCTTGGTCCTTTAAGATGCAATGGTGGTGTCTGTTTGGCTCCAAAAAAATTTGTTGATAGGGCTCAAGGTTGATTCACCAAAAAATGAGAAGGAACTTACAATTTGATTCTTAGATACCATGTTGGAGGAACAAAGAATGAATGCAATATTCAAACTACCATAAAATGAATCAAGCACAAAGAAAAATACAAATAACTATCATATAATGTGTAGAATACAATGATCAATCCTTGTTTATATAGGACAAGGAGGAGGTAGGAAGGTGAAATAAAAGTCTGACTAACTCTCAAAGTTATGTGACACATGTAGAACACTTGGGACAAGTGTGAAGGCATGTGCCAAGTGTCTATTAGGTGAGACAACTAAACCACTAAGTGAAATTAAGCTCATGTGAATAGGACTACTATGTGTAGGAACTAGATAAATGATAAATAGATGCATAAAGACACTTTTCACACTAACAATAAGATTTCAATATAAAATATCTTATTACTATCAATAGAATGTTTATAACACTTAAAAAACATCTCTTTAACACATAACATCTTGTCATAAACTCATATGTAAATGACATGATATAACATCCAAGGATTAAGACATATACAACGTTATTGGGTTGACCAAGTCCAATAACAATGTACAATAAAACAAAACATTGTAATCTTACTAGACATCTTAACCATAATAAAACAATAGTAAATAATTATCACTTATTGATAATTTTTTAGAACACTTCTAAATTTATGTATAATACATGTTTACACTAATATCTAATTCTTATTTAAGGAAAGTTTGGAGGTCTACTCTCCCCCTGATTTTTTTTGGCATGTCCCCATGTTAGAGCCTATTAGAAAACTATTGAATTTCACATCTTATAAAAATTTTGTTTCATTTTGACCAACTCATTTTAAATATTATATGAATCCACCATCATCGCTTCCTCTCCTTTCTATTAAGCCTTAAGCATCCATGATGTATGACTTAAGAACTATTTTTTTACCAATTTTGTAAAGTTAAAATGAGAAAGTGTGCCTCTAAGTAATAAAATAATATTATTTCTTTTATTAGTCTATTTTGCTTCCAACATCATCTATATATTTCCTTTTTCTTCTAAGGTTGATACCATGTAAGCTTTTCTGTCTATCTATTCAAATATTTGACACAAATAAAATGAAAGCATAGAAACAAGAGATGATATTACAATTTCAAAGTCTAGTCATTTTTCAAGCAAGCTTGACAATTCCCAATAAGATGCCTATGACATTATAGTTTATATTTAATGATATATAAGTGGTTTGTGGACCATCAATATGGTAAGCCTATAGTAGATTAAAATATCTTTCTATTAGGATGCATTGATTTGTTGAGCATTAAGTTTAATATTGTTAAAAAATAACATGATGAATGCAAATTGTTAACAAGTATACTTGCAAAGCAATATGAATAGTTGAGTGATACTACAATAGTTTTTTATATATTATTAACAAACACATATATCAATGCCACTAATTATATCAACGTAAATATAATATTACACTCTTATAAATTCATAATTGAATAATACTGAAACATAGAAAAATGAGGTGGATCAAAGTTGGAATGGTAACAAGGGGGTATGATGCACCTACACTTTCCTTATTTCATTAGGAAAAAGAGATCCCCTAGGGAAAGATTGACTTTCAACCCTTAGGTGAGTCAACCTTGATGGAGATCTTGCTGTTTTCCTTATGATCTAGGATGAGTAAATCAGCTTGAAATGAACTTTTGGAAGAAGAATGAAAAATACTAAATTAATGGAAATATGCAATGTAACACATGAAACCTCTAAATTAAGCCTTAATACAACATAATCTAGAAATAAATTGTACATCTAAGAAGGGATTGATTTTATGTACTTGTGATAAAAATCCTATGTTGAGTGTCCTCCTGGGACTCATTCACCCAAGGGGGAATGGGTCTTTCTATAGGGGTTGAAAAATTGCTTTTATAGTCCTCTGGTCCTTGGTTTTCACTTTTGATTCCTTCGGGTTTCACAGTTGTAAATTCAAAAATAAATTTTGAAAGTGAGTTTCCATGGCTTGACAACAACTTTGAAAACCTTTGCAATGTTTACAACTTTTGTGATTTTTCTTCTTTATAGATCTTCAATCTTCTTCAACCTAAGATCTACAAAACACACAAGAGGGAAAAATTGTTTGTTTTTGGTGAATAGGGGTTTACCTTGGTCAAACCCCATTTTGGTAATCAAACCTTGAATTGAAACGATGAAAAATGAAAGGACTGACCTTGGATTGAACAATTGCTATGTTGCAATCACCAAACTCTTGATTTGAAACCCTTGAAGGATTGAAACTTAGTAGATCTCTCCAAGGTCTTGATCTTGCATGAAATGGCTTGATTGTGATGTGATCTTGATGCTTGAATTTTGACTTGAATGCTTGAAACCTACATCACAATGCTCACTCAAAAAACAATGCATGATGCTTGATAACTTTGACATGATGCTTGAGATATTGAATGCTGAACAAATGCTTGAGAAATTTTCTCTTGAACAACTTTGACAATAATCTTAGCTGAAGGAATTGATCTTTGAAAATATAGCTTGCTTCCCTAGTTTTGATCTGATAAAAAGACCTTGCTTTTATAGACCATTTTCTAATTTCCTCAAAATTAAAAATTACAAGTAAACATTTAATTTGAATTTAGAATCCATTAAAATGTCGCCAAAAACATATTTAAAATTTGAGTTAAGCATTTAAAGGGGACAAATTCGCTCAAGGGCGAATGGGTCCTAACCTAAATTGCTAGGACCTATTCATTTTAGGGGGTAAAAAAGATAATTGCATTAACTCAATCATAATTCCACTTTCAAAAATTGCAATTAACTAGGCTTGTAAATGAAAAATAGGGCCAATTAAAGGCTTAATTAAGTTCAATTAATTAAAGACCCAAACAAGTGTGAAAAAAGGGCCAACTGCCCAAACTCGCAAAACACAATAATAAATACCAACACAAAAGATGTTAAACATAAATTAACCCACTTTCAAATCAAAAAATGAAATTACAGATTCAAACTTACATGCTAAGCCTCATGGGAATTCATTACAACAAAATCAATCTTTGAAAAAAAAACTATTATTCAGAGCCACAATCTGCACTAATGGAGCAAAATCTACAACCCCCTCACATCTCTTTTTATTTTACCAAAAACCACCCTAGAATGTTTTCAAAAGTGCAACTTTCCCTTTTTTTTGGTGCCAAAAGTCCTCGGTTTGATTTCTGGCCTAGGAAAAATTTTAATGAAATTGACTTTTTAGAGGGGCAACTTCGCGGGACCATAACTTTTGATCAGAATGTCCGATTTTTATTTTGCATTCATTGGAAAGCTATCGAAGTCGAAGAGATCTAAAACATGTGAATCCATGATAGCTTTTTTCATCCACTTTTTGAGTTTTTTGGGGCCTCTAAAGTTGGAAATTTGAATTTGAAGCTGCATTGGACAAATTTCTTGGGATAAAAACTTTAATTTCTCCCAAACCATTCACGGTATTGAGGTGATTCTTTCATGATTGAAAATTCTTTTTAGCTCTGCTCCTTTGGGTAAAATTTTTAGGTTCATATGAGCTCATTTAGGCTTCTGCTTGATGGATTAGTATGGGCTGATTATGATTGATCCACGATGAACCAAAGCATAATTAAGCCACTAACGTCAAATCTCAACAAGATCATTCAAATGAAATTTAAACTAAACACTTATCAAAGTTAAGCATTCCAAACTACTAAAGTGTTTAAATGTCTACTCTAATCCATTCAAAACTTATCCTGTTGTGGGAGTGGTGTCGCGTTGATGTGGAATGACAACCCTTTCCCAATCCCGTGGATAAATGAGCTTGCCCCAGTCAGTTTTATTGAAGAAAACTAATGGAATGGTTATGAGATGTGTATGAAAACATGATTTTAATCTAAATGAGCCCGATGCAAGCTAATCTAACATGATTTTTATGCTAAAATGATCTAGATATGTAACTACAAAGTTAATTAAAATGTAATCATGGAAGCCATTAGTGGAATTTAAAGCTATTGAATGCAATTAAAATGAACTAAAAGATGCTAAATGTGTGCTAAATATGAGTGTGAGTGTGAGTGATTTTAACAACATAACTTTGATGTTAAAAAGATGGATCCATTTGTCTCCAAATACTGTTCTATTTATAGGAAAGCAAATGAGAAATGTAGGGTTGAGATTAAAAAAGATAATCAATTGTCAAGAATGGAAGAAATTGGAGGCATGGATCATGGATTCTCATTAACAGGTGAGAATGCAAGATGAGATTTAATCAAGGGTTCACATTCCCTCAAACAAACACACTTTTGACCTGTACAAGAGGTCAAAAGTTAACTTGCACAAGAAGTTTGGAGTTAACTTGCATATGAAGCTAAGTAAGTTTGTTGAGAAAAAGGAATATTCCCCTTTTTCAAATGAGTGAGGAGAAAAGAATATTCTTTGGAATATTCATGGGTGAGGGAAAAAAATCCATTTAGTTAATTAAAACCAAATTAAATTGTGTAAAGGGGAAGGAATATTCCTTTGGAATATTCCCTTGCAAGTGGGAGGAAATTATATTAAGATAATTGATAATTAAACAATGTTAATTAATGCAATCAGGGAATTAGAAGAATTAGATGATATTCATTAAATAAAATGATTTAATGAATGGGGGAAAGATGGAATGACATTTTAATTAAATAACTTAGGGTTATTTAATTAAATGAGAAGATTTAGGGTTTAAATTAAATAATTTGATTTATTCAATTTAATGAGATGAAATGTTAGCACGAAAGGGGGTGAATTAACCCGATTAAATTAATTAGGTTAATAGATGCAAATGACATAATTAATTAATTAGCTAGGATAATTTGATCAATTAAGCGAAAAGAGGATGGGTTTGAAGATGAAATGATGTTAGTATACTTGATTTGAGTGTATGATATCATTTAGGACATTTTTTCAGTGTCTACATGTTGCCCCTCTTTGAAGCAAGGTACCTGCTACTTTGGTTCAAAGACTGATGCTCTTCAGATTAAAAAACTGCTGTTTAAATCAATTTTTTTTTATAAATTTTTTTTAGATGTCACACTGTTGCCCCAGTGGAAGGAATAAGTTGATTTCCTGCCCCCTCAAGAAATTAGGCATAAATTTTGAATTTTGGGTTGATTTCTCGACAAAGGTTAAAATACTGCCTAGGAGTCCAAAAAGGCTTTGAGATCCAAAAAACATGCCAAAAACACAAAAAATGATGCAAAATAAGCCTCAGTTTGGCAAAATTGGTGAAAATGGTGAAAAACTCCCTTTTTTGGCTGAAATTAGGGTAAAAAACCCTAATTTTTAAGCTTAAATAGGTGAGGAAGTGTCACTTTTAATTCATTTGTGCATTCACACCTTTAGGATTTCTTGCATTTTGAGCTCTGACCTCTAGTGAAATAGCTCATTGTGTGCTCCCTGTTCATCTTTTTGATCGAGTTCAAGAGTACCAACGACACGCAAATGTAGGACCTCAGGTATGTGACACAAAAATTCTATTGATTTTCACATTTAAGTGCATTTAATAGGGCTTTGAAGTTAGGTCAAAAAGTGTGTTGCTATATAGTGATGTTTTAAAAGCGTCGGAAGCATCACTATCAATTTTTTAGCGACGCATCCTTTGTTTAGCACTGCACCCCAAGATTTTAGTTCAGCGACACATTTGATAATATAGTCGCTGGGGTAATGGAGCAATGCATGGGATTTTTTGGTTCAACAACATTGGAAAGTGGTGGGCAATGCATGTAACAATTGGCGACACACCTCAAATTTTTGTTATAGCGACACACCCAAATACCAATTTTCTTTTGAGTGTAGCAACGCGCGTCACCAATTTTGGGATGCAACCCAAAAAGTAATATAGCGACACACCCTAAAGTTAGTGACGCTATTGATTTCAACAACACTATTGATGTTTTGGGTGCAAAATATGAGATGTTGATTAGTTTTTTGACTTTTTTAGAAAATTAATGTTGTGTGCATGATGTGTGCAGGAGGATCCACCACTACTGATGTCCCAAGAGCACATATATGAGATTTTGTTTGCAGCTAGAGACCTTGACGACTTGGAGGTGGAGTGATTAGGGAGACTAGGGTTAGGCTTTGTTGCCTTTATACTTGAGATTAGGACCCATCTTGCCTTGATGACAATGCTGGTTGAGAGATGGCACAATGAGACATCTTTGTTCCACTTACCCATTGGGGAGGCAACCATCACACTTGAGGATGTGTGGTTTATTCTACGGTTGCCCATTCATGGAGAGCATGCAATTTATGATACAAATGTTGGGAAAGACGCATGTCTCTCTCTTCTGCAGAGACAACAGGTTATTCTTGTTAGCTCCAAAATTGATCTGGATTTCTATCGTGGCCATGTAGACACCTTTAGATTGTTCATTGGTGCCCTAATTTATGGCGTTGTTGCCCCAGATCGACAGGGTAGAGGTTTAAGTCTCAGATGGGGTTTACCTTGGGAGGGTATGATCATGAGAGACATCATGTATGCTAGGGGTTCAATCCTCCTTGCTTCCTTGTACCATGATATGCATGAGACCATCTACAAAGAGGGCAGGAGTATCGGAGAAGGAGTGACCTTACTGCACATATGGGCATATGAGCATATTGCAATTCTGAGGCCCATCGTTGTCCTTGCTAATATCCATGAGGATGAGCCTATTGATTTTAGATATGTAGTGCCAATGACATTGCAACATACAAGCCCCATAGGTTTAGCATATTAGTGTCGTGTCATTGATGACATGAAATTTTCAGATGGAGGCCATGGCTCTAGCATCCATGATGGTACGATGATTAGTAGCAGCTTAATTTTGCTTGACAGATGGTATATTCAAGGCTGAGAGCACACCATTGTTGAGCGCTACCTTCTAGACTGTGTTGTTCATCAATTTGGGGAGACCCAGGATGTAGCAACAGATGATTATAATGCTATATTTTGTAGGTCACAAAGAGAGACATAGTGGGGAACCGTCATTGATCCCATAGTGGTGATCAATTATTTTTGAGCACTTGTTCCATAGGATTGACCATATGATCAGGGTTTCCCAGATGCGGGGATCAATCTAGGCTATGATGCATGGTTTAGGCCACCCACACGACTTACAGATCCAACGAGGGAATACCTCAGTAGAGGGAGAGGCAGAGGTAGACACAGAGGTGGGGGCTAAGGCAGGGATAGAGGGAGGGATGGAGGCCGAGATGGTGGTAGAGGCTGGGGACAGGACCAGGTGCCAGGTGATGGGTACCAACAATAGCCGGATCAGGGGCACCATGATGGGCAACATGTTGGATAGTCTACTGAATAGGTTCTGGGGGAACCACTGCCTCCTCCACCTATACAACCAAATCCACAAGATGGGTAGATTGATTCCCTCAAAGTAGAGAGAGTACAACTATAGGTAGAGAGGGATCAGTTGCAATAGCAACTACAGGTTATGACAACTCAAAGAGACTAGGAGGTCCAGTTGTGACAACAGTTAGATATGTAGCTAGCCCAAGAGATTGGGTGGAGACAATAGTTAGAGGTAGTGACTATAGCAGCACATGGCAAGACCGTCTCTACTTGACTATATAGAGAGGCTATCACAGAGGTTGCATACTATTGTATGCATTATCACCGTGATGTTCTGCAGGGATGCAACAACCTAACTTCTCATAGTAGAGTGGTGCACCTCCTAGAGCTGAGGATCAACCATCAGTTAGGGGTGAGATGAGCGGTCACCAGGGCTATCTTGTCAGTGTAGACACTTTTTTGATTATTTCCTAATTTTTTATATAGATATACATTCATGGGCTCCTTTTTGATAGCCTCATGGATATTGTATTCTTGATTGATATACAGATACATTGATTTAAATATTGTATTATGATAGTCATCACCATTTTTTGATATCTATATGAGATGATACAAATGCGATGTGATATGATGTTCCCTTTAATTTATGCTTATGAATGTATAGATGCACTTTGATATGATGTGATGCGTTTCCTTTATTTATGCTTATGCAATATGATGCAATAACATGAGATGTAATTATATGGAATGGATGGAATGTTATGTTCTTTTTAGTATCTTTTCATGATATGATATGTAGATGTTATGCTTATGAAAATGATGATGCAATGTATTTATTTTTGTATTTTTCTATGTATTGTTATGAGATGATGATGTATACATATTGATGAATGTATGGATAATGTAGATGTTTATGCTTAGGATAACGCGATGTATGTTTATGATATGCGTGCAAAAATTTAAGATGCTTAGAATAACAAATCTATATTATTCAACACAACTTAAATGATAATGCGATGTAGTGGATTATGTTTTATTATGATATGCTATGATGATGTGAGATGTATGCATGCTGTGATTTGTGGATGCAAGATGGATGCATTGATGATGTTTTTGTTGACTGTCATGATACTAGGTTAGCCTGGAGAGAAGATAGAAGAAGTAAGATGATTGACCATTGATTTTGAAAGATTGATTGCTTCAAAAGATCCAACAAGTCTATGATCTACTGAGAATTTATTAGATATGGTGATGAGAAATGCATGATGATGATGATGATTTTATCATATCTTGGGATTGGGATTTTCCATCATTCCTTATTGTTTGATATAACACATAGATACAATGCATCAAGGTATTAATAACAAGGATGGCATTGTATCTATTGTAATGAACTTTGACTCTACAAACAGATAGGATAGTTCTTGTTCAAATCTTGACCTACAAAAACCTTGTTGGAATGTAAGTTAGAAGCTTAGAATATATCAAACCAAAGCATACACAATAGTCAACAATGTACTCCAAACAACTTCCCTACACAAAACTAAGCAAGTATGTGCCAAGATTATTTTACAAGAATACCCACAAGCACAACAAACGAAATATAATGATCAATGACTCATTCCTTTCTCTCTAAATCATTTTGATAGACATCATCGAGAGGTCCTTGGGATGGGTCAATAAGATAAATCATAAAAAAGGATCAAAGACAAACAGTCAATTTTATCTGTATCTCTTGCCAGTTTTAAGTTTAGCTAAGGTGATTTCTGATACTAATGCTCATCGTAGGAAGGATACATCCAATGAAATGTTGATCAGATGGTTTGATTTAGGATGATAATGCTATGATGCGTCGTTAATACAAACTTCACTGACACTTTTACCTATGATCTAGACTTTAGATTTTGACACTTAGGTTCTCACTTTACGACTTGCGTTACTTGTTTTCTCTTTGTTTTGCCAAAGGTTGAAGATGATGGTTGATTTATTATGAATGAAGTTTATTGCAGGTGAAAGCAAAATGGGATGGATGGTTTTGGATTTTTTGGAATATTTCAATGTTTTTGTATTTTGAAAATATTTTTGAGGAAGTTTTTGGCCTTTTGAGAGTTTATGTGAATGTTTTGGTTTTGATTACTTGAGAATGTTTAGGTTTTCTAAGATTTTATGCTGTTTAGGCTTTTTGAATGTTTTCTAATGTTTTTGTGTTTTTTTATCTAATTTTTTAAATGTTTTGGAGTTTTTTGAATATTTGAATGTTTTTGTGTTTTTGAGAATTTTCAATGTTTAGGATGTTTTGATATTTGAATGTTTAAGGATTTTTTGAATGTCAACCAAGAACCTAACCTAAAAGACATATCATAGGGGCCTTGGGGGCTGATCAAAGATTATCCTTTCCTATGTTATACATGTAGAGACCACGTAGTTTGACTGACTCGACTTATTAAAAATGAGATATTAATAGTTGGTGGATTGTCAGTTTATTATGATAAACCACAAAAGATTGACCTAGGGTGTCTTGGGGGCTGATCAAAGATTATACTTGCCTACGTTCAAGCTCAGAGACTTGTAGTTCGAAAATAGGGTACCGTTTTTGGATTTTCAATGTTTTGACCTTTTTAGGGATTTTGATGAGATTTGGATGTTTTGGATTTTTCCTTTACAACTTTTTGAATGTTTTTGGAATTTTAGCTATACAGGATTTTGCAAATGTTTTTTAGATTTTCTGATAAACATTCTACAAATGTTTTGGGATTTTTGATTAGACTTCCAATAACCTTAAGATATACAAGAGCCTGATGTGATCTAGAACGAATTTCCCACATCGTGATATTGTAGATTACCTCAATATAGGCAAGACAAGTTGAACTTTGGAATATGCCAAGTAGTACTAAAGGGGGTGTGATTCTTTACAACATAAAGCTATGAGAGGGACATGGATGGATGATGGAATAAATAGGGTGAATGATGCAATGGACAAAATGCAATGGATGGAGCAATAAGATAAAGAGCCAAAGATGGATGGATGTACTTTATTTACACAAGGTTCCTGTTTTGTAAGTTTTCACCAAGGTACTTTCCCAAAGTGCCACCAAAGTGGTTTTCACTAGAGGATGATTGTGTTTCTTAACTTTTTCAATCCCTTTTCCTCATTTTTTTGGATTTTGATCATTTTTTGATTTTTTTGGTATTTTTAGATTTACACCCTTCAAGACTAGGCATAAATTTTTTTAAGATGCAAGCTGTTGGTTAGTTCTTGCAAGGGTTCACCTTCAGGAATTGACAATTGATATATCCTTGATCCATAGCTCGTTGTGATGACAAAGGGACCCAACTAGTTAGGCTTAAACTTTCCTATACTGTCTTGATCTGAAAGATTTGTCTAGTTTTGCTTGAGAACAAGATCCCCTACTTGGAAAGACCTACATTTGATCTTCTTATTATAGCTCCATTTCAGTCAGTTTTGATATACTTGCAAGTGGTTAAGAGTGTCAAGATGATGCTTGCCTAGGAATTCTAGCTCATTTAATCGAGATACTTTGTCTTCTTCATCAGCGATTAGGTTTTGCAATGACACTTGTAGTGAGGGGAGCTCAACCTCAATAAGCAAGATGGATTATGATCCATAGACCAAGGAGAATGGGGTTACACCTATTTCCATGCAGATACTAGTTTAATAGGCCTAGAGAGTGGGATTTAGCTACAAATGCTAGTCACAAACAACTTCATTGATTGTTTTCTTGAGGATTTTTTTGGATAGTTTTTTTCATAGCCTCAACTTAGCCATTGACCATGGGGTAATACGGGGTAGGGAATTGGTGTTGGATGTTGAATCTTTGACATAGCTCTTTCACATCCCAATTCTTAAAGGGTGTTCCATTGTCTAAGATAAGGCTTTGTAGAAAACCACAATGATAGATGAGGTAATTCAGGATAAACTTGGTAATTTGCTTCCCTATTATGTAGGTCATAGGAATGGATTTGACCCACTTAGTAAAATACACGGTGGATGTTATGATAAACTTATGACCATTAGATGAGGTGGGATTAATTTTTCCTATGAGGTTAAGCACTCACTGCAAGAAAGGCCAATGTGTGACCATTGGTTGCAATTCCTGAGCTGGAGCATGAATCGAATCTCCATGCTGTTGACACTGGACACATTTTTGCACATACTTATGGGCTTCTCTTTCCATGGTTGGCCAGTAATACACCGTCTGTAATAGTTTCTTAGCTAAAGTCATACTGCTAGAATGGGAACCACATATGCCATCATGTACTTTTGTTAAAGCAGTCAAGGCTTCCTCTTGGTTAAGACATTGTAGTAATGTCCCTTTGATGCCTCAGTGGTATAAGGCATTACCTAGGATCACAAATTGAGATGCCTTTTTAACAAATTCCTTTTTAAGGTTGGAGGTGATATCAGATAGGAGGGTTCCTCTACTTAGGTAGATGAATATGTCATGATACCATGGGGATCTAGGACCAATGATGACAAACATGAATTTAGATTTAAGGATTTTGAAAGTCAGTATGAGAAGTTTTTCTACCAAGAATTCACATTGAAGGACATTGTTCGACATGTCTAACAATGATCCAATTGTTTCCATAGCATTTGCTACTCGCTTGTTCATGCGAGGAATCTTCTCAAAAGTTATGTCTATAAAAAGGTCCTTGAGACTTTCCACCATCTTCTTGTAAGGAGTAAGCTTTCCATCCTTAGTTTGGTAGTCATCATTGACTTGGTTGATAACTAGTTGTGAGTCTCCATAGAATTTCATTTCTTGTATCCACCATTGAATTGCTATCCTTAGACTTGTGATTAGGGCTTCATACTCAACAATGTTGTTAGTACATGGAAATGATAGCCTATATGAATTTGGAATGCAATCACCTTGAGGGGTGATGAAAATAATACTTGCCTCTGATCCATGTTTCAAAGTACATTTTCCATTGATTGGTTAGATTGACAAGAAATAATGATTCATTAGGGAATTCAAATATCAATAGTTTCTCTACATAGATAGGTGCCTTTGCTAGCTAGTCTATGATCACTTATCCTTAGATTTCCTTATGTTCTTCATACTATATTTAAAATTCTATCAAGATCATCACCCATTTCTCCATTCACCCAATGAGAGTTGCCTTGGATAATAGATATTTCAATGGGTCAATCTTTGCAATAAGATTGACTTGATGTGATAGCATATAGTGTCTAAAATTTTGTGATGTAAAAACTACTACTAAGCATGCTTTCTCAATGGATGAATAGTTCATTTCATATCCCACCAAGGTCTTGCTGATGTAATAAATAACTCTCTCCTTTCTATTTTCATCATGTTGTGCCAAAAGAGCCCCTAATGTTGCTAATGTTGTTGAGATATACATGATCAATGGTTTGTTCAGGATTGGTGGCATGAGTACTGGAGGTGTTAATAGATAGTCTTTGATCTACTAGAAGGATTTATCACACTTCTCATCCCACTTGTAAGTTACTCCTTTATGGGGAAGATGTGAGAAAGGATAGATTTAATCTGATAGTTGTGCTATGAACCATATGATGGAATGCAATCTTCCTTGTAACCCTCTCATCTATTTTAGTGTTTGCACTAGTTCCATGTCGAAGATGGATTTTACCTTTGCTAGATCAATTTCTATCCCTCTTTGTGAGATGATATAGCCAAGAAGTTTTCCTGATGTAACCCCAAAGACACACTTTTTTGGATTCAACCACACTTTATACTCTTCAAGCCTATCAAAGATGGGTCTTAAGACTTGTATGTGCTCACTCCTTTTCTTTTATTTTTCCAAAACATCATCCACATAATATTCAATTGTTTTGTGGATCATGTTGTGAAAGATGAGGGTCATTTATCTTTGATAGGTTGCTCATGCATTTTTTAGCTCAAATGACATCACATTCCAGCAATATGTCCCCTATGGACAAGAGAATTAAGTTTTGTGTTGATCCTCCTTGGTGATCATGATTTGATTGTAGCCTAAAAAACCATCTATGAGTGATAGCATTTTATTCCTAGTTGTTAAGTCTACTATGAGGTCTATGTTAGGAAGAGGAAAATCATCCTTTAGACATGCCTTGTTTAAGTCTATGAAATCTGTAAATATTCTAATGCCCCCAATGGGTTTTGAGAATGGTACCAGGTTTGAAACCCACTTAGGATAATCTACTGGTTGGATGAATCCAATGTCAAGAAGTTTTTGTAACTGAAGTTTGATTAAGAATGTTATTTGAGGGTGCATTTTCCTTAATTTTTTCTTCACAGGTTTAGCTTCAGGATAGACTGCTAAATGATGCACCACCATTTTTTGGATCAAGCCCTGGCATATCAGTGTATGATTATGCAAAGTTAGCTCTTTGCTCAAGTTCAAGAATGTTGCTAGGTTCTTTTGTTCCTCATCCAACAAGGATTCAACATAGAAGGTGATCTTTGGTGCTTCCTCTATTCCTACATTGACTAGGGTTGCCTTTTTTGCTAGCACTACTGACTTCTCTAGATGTATCGCACTAAGAGGTAGATTGAATCCCTCATCCTTGGGGACCTTAGAGAGATTTTCACCCTCGGATACATCCTTTCTTTTTACTATTTTAGGATCAGAAAGTGCCACATTGTGGTTTTCACTCAAAGATCTACATGTTAGTTGCATTTCATCAATTTTGTGACTAAAGGATTCAATCTTCTCCCCATAGTATGCTCCAGAGTCTAGCTCTATGTTAAAGCCCACCTTGTGATCTACGCATGGTAAGTTGTCATAGAGTCCCATGAGTTATGAGTTTGATTCATTGTTTTTGAAAAAATCAAGAATCAATGGTCCTCGTTGGTCCAGGTTAATGATTTGTGGGTATACTAGGTGTATTTCAGTTGCTTGATTGCATAGGGTGAAGGATGTTATAGATATCATGAAGAGGGAGTTATTCTCAAATACATCCACAACATCAAGGGGGAAGCCATCTAAGGTCATATCACGTGATGTAGGTAACTAAGAAGAAGCCTTAGCTCATTTAATGAAAGTACCTTTACAAATAAGAGTAACCGTGCTAGTAGTACAACCTAGGCCAAGATTCTTTAGTCATTTCTTAGGAATGATAGGTTCTAGCAAACCATTATCATTTTTCCCTATTTTATTATTTTTGTTATATCCCTAATTCTGCATGAGCTACAAGCCTTTGTTATCATCTTCCATAGGAAGAACAGGGATAGGTCATTCATCTTGATAGAGGAGTTTGGAGACATCCTCCTCATTGACATCTTCTCAATTTAAATCCCCCCACTTGGTGAAGGTGGTAGCTGCCATCTTGATTGTTTTAGGTGTTTCATTGCTAGATGTGGGTTTCCCGTGCGACTTGGGAGAAATAGGTAGCTCCCCCAACAAAAAAGTGTCCTTCATTAGTTTATAGTTTCCACAACCATCATCTTGGATCACTTCCTTGATGTTGGGTATATTCTGCACAATAGGTGCTTTTGTTTCTGAGGTTGATGCAAGGGATGGTGGGTCAATAAATGAGGTAGACAATGTCGGCCCTTCATCATTCTTGGGTATTTGGGGTATCTTATAGAATTTGGCCTCAAGGTTCTTGTAGTAGTAAAAAGGATCATGATCTCCATGGATGGTGACTTCTCTTCCCTCAAAGGGAAAATTTTAACATTGGTGATAGGTTGAGGCTATAGCTTTCAAGGCATGGATCCATGGTTAGCCAAGTAAGATGTTATAAGGAAGATCAAGGTCTAACACTTGGCATGTAGTTTCCACAATGATGGGTCCTACTTGGATGGGTAATGCAATGATACCTTGTGATACCCGTTCTTGATCATCATATGCTCGAATGGTTGTACTCTTTGCTTTCTCAATAGCATCTTCTGAATAGCCAAGTTTTTGATCAGCTGAAGGGTGCAAATGTTCAAACTAGAACCTCCATCCACTAAGATTCTTTTAACCTTGTTCTTATCAATGATGACCTCAAGGTGCAAAGCACAATTATTAGATGGATGCTATGGGAGGTCTTGTTCTTCGAAGGTAAGAAGATGATTAGTGATATGTCCTACCATAGCTTGAAACTGATTCGTATCAATATCCTCAAGGAAAAATAAATTTGATAAATATTTCTCTAAGATTTCCCTATGTGCGGGTGATAGCCTTAATAGTTCTAAGATTGATATCTGTGGGGAGGTCTTCTTAAGCTGATCTAAGAGATTATACTTGTTGGCGTTTGATGTTGGCAAAGCGGGATGTGCCCTAGATTGAGATGGAACTCCTTGGATAATGACTCTCCCACATCATGTGGTGACTTCACACTCTACACTAGGACCTTTGATGGTGACAACAGTGATGATGCTATCACAGGAAGTGACCACATTGGAATAAGTATGTTTTACATTTTTGTAATCCTTAGATATTCCATTGTTGTTTCCTTTGCTATAATTTGGCGTAGAGATCTTATATATCTTAAGATCTTGATTACTGGATGGTACTTCAATAACTATGGTGTCATTCTTGATGAGATCGTGGATATTATTCTTGAGCCTCATACAATTCATTGTTTTATGCCCTTTGATCTTGTGAAAGTCACAAAAGTTATTCTCATTGTACCAAGACGGTTTCTCTTATGGTTCTTGGTATTTTTCAAAATTGGGAAGTGTTATTAAGTTTTACTCTACCATTACTCTACCAACTTCTTCAGGATGGTTTCAATAGGTTCTGACAACTGTGTGTACTTGCATTTAGGATAGTTGTTTTTGTTGGTTGTTCATCATTGTTGTGGTTCGGCATTGTTGATTTGAGTGTGTTGTGGGGGTGTTGTTTGCTACACAATTGGTTGAATGTTAGAAACTTGATTGTTTTTTGGCATAGGAGCACTTAGGACTACCTTAGCATCTTCCACTCCATCATTACCACTCCATTTGTTACATTCTTGTTCTTAGCCATGACACGAGGCTTATCATTTGAACTAGTTGATGGATAGTTGTCTTTGTAAGCTTGAGTATTTCCCTGTGAGATTAGAGCTCTCTCAATATTAAGGGCTCTAGGGACAAGCTTTTCATAAGATGTGATGCACTACATTTTCAAGTGGAAGGATAAATCTAGGTCTAGATTTTCTATGATGATCCCCACTTGTTCATCGGGAAGAGGTCACTTAATTTTACTAGCTCTTTACCTCGATCATTGCAAGAAATTGGTGAAAGATTCTCCTTTGTTTTGTCTAAGAGTATACAATTCTTCTAGGCTTATGTCCATGTCAATATTAAAGGAGAAGTGATTGATGAATTTATCGGTAATTTATTGAAAAGTTTTGATACCAGGAGGTAGTTGAGAAAACCAATCCATTGTAGTATCTGTTAAACTTCAGGGGAAGATGCACATTAAATAAGAATCATTGTAAGCCACCTCCATACACATGACATTGAATTCTTTGACATGGTCTACATGACTTCCTCTCCCTTTGTATTTTTCAAACTTGGGGATTTCAAAGCTAGGAGGGAATGGGACCATTACGATATTTTGATTGAATGTATATGGACATAGATTATGTGTATGAGGCTTTCTTGTCTTTCCCATCTGAAGGTCTTGCATTTCTTGTGATAATGCCTTAAGTTGTGATGCTAGATCATCTTGCGAGTTTGGTGGAGGAATATATGTTGGGATGCCAAATGGGTTGTATGTGGGATTTTGATATGATAAAGTGTTGTATGGGGTGTATGGTGGTGTGGGATTTTGTGAAGGTGATTTAGGTGTTGATGTATATGTTCCTAACGTGTTTGTATTGATGATTTTTTTGGGATTATAGTAGGAACCTTGTTGTTGTTGTTGTTGTGCTAGGGATGCTTGTTGTTGTTGTGCTACTAGGGCTTGCTTGTTGTTGTTGTTGTGCTACTAGGGCTTTCTATTGTTTCTACTATTGGATGACTTGCTGATAAGCCTATTATGCTTGTTGTAGGGCTAAGGCATGTGCTTGCAATGTAGGATTAGTCAATTGTTGGGACATCTGTGATGGGTTTTGAGTGTTGATGTGTTGTGTGGGTAGAGGATGATTGATGAGAGGTTGAGGATTCCCTTGGTTAAAAATTCCTTGTAAGATAGTGGATTGAGGTGGAGGAATGTAGGTTTGAGGTCCCATTTGATTTTTCATGGTGAAGGGGATTGTGGGAAAAGATGAAGATGATGCCATTATATTTGTGATATTAAGGGCATATTAGGACCTTGAGTCCATTTATTAAAAATGTTCCCTTGTCCCATGTGTTGAGGCTTTCCTTGTGATAAGGATTTGGACAAAGTATTACCTTGGTTGATGGGGTTAGTGACCAAGGGATTGTTTTGATTTGGGTTGATGATGGATGGGATGGATGTGTTTTGGGAAACTAGTGGGTTTGATGTATCAATGAGAGGATTGGATGAAGATGTTCCATGTTGCATTAAAGGCTGATTTTGCATGAAGGTATTTACTTTCCCTTTTGGGTCTACTTGTGACAATTGATCCATACTTCTTTGCATGATGTAGGGCACACTTGTGGTATTCATGGGAACAGATGAAGATGGGTGCCCTGATATGTTGAAGTGGTGGTGGAGTAATGGAGTGTAAGAGGTTTATATGGATGTTGGGGGTATTCAGGAATGAGAGGAGCACCAAAGGTTGGTGTCCAAGTGGTGGTTTGAGGTGGATGGGTGTTAAGGGTACCCACAAGTGTGTTACTTTCAAATGGAAGAGTATGACCAAATTCTTTGGCAAGACTAGCTACAAGACTAGGAGTGGATGTTTGATTTACCTCTAGCAATGGAGTTGTTTGCAAGGTGGATGAAGTCAAGTCTTGTGTTAATGATTGCACAATAAAAGACGGGGAAATTGGAGCAACTGTTTCTAAGGATTTACGTTCCATGATTTTCTCCCTCGTGAGTTCAAATGGGTTATTCGTGATGTCTTCAATCTCATATGGTCCTGATGGAGATGATGGTTGTTTTGATGGGGTAACTTGACTTTTTGGATCAAATTCTTGAGGATTGGGATCACTTGAGGTAAATGTAACTTTGGTTTTCTCCATGATTCTCTTGTGTTGTGATCTTGTTTTTACCATAAATTTTGGGTCACCTCTAGGAGAGTTATGTTGAGATTTGTATGTTTGAACTCTCTAGTTGACTCAAATATAGGTAAGATGGATGCTCTAAGTATTTTTGGAGCAATGGTGATAATGGGAGATGAAAAGATGAAGGGTATTGGTAGTGATCTTTGCAAATGTTTTGGGACAACACTTTTGACTTCAGAGTTTGATGTTTGATGTTGGATAAAAGATGTTTATGAACTTGGAAATCTTTAGGGTAGACTCACGACCTTCAAGATAAACTAGTTCGAAGATGATAACTAACTTCACCAAATGAATAGAAAAGGATTCATTTCACATACAAAATAGTCAAGTTAAAGGTTGGTTTGATAGATGTTTAAGTCAAAAAGTGTTTGTGTATTTGAAAGTTTTAAAAAGTTAGGTGAAGTGAAGGGTGAAATTTTGATGAAGGGGTGGATGAAATGTTTGATCCAATGTTGACTTAGAGTGAACCTTTGACAAGACCAAGGTAGTGAGAAACATGATAGACCTCTAAAGTTTTCAAATTATAAAGACCCAATGTTTTAGAGAAGTTAAAAATTGTGAAAAAGACCAGGGTTCTGACTATTAAAGAAGGCATACAAGTCTGGATTTTTCCTTGAAGCACATTTGTAGAAGTTGTATACCAACCTAGTTTTGGTTTCGTGAAGTGCTAAAATGTATTTCTTGAGAGCTTTCAGACTAAGATGCCTAAGTTTAAAATGATGACCTATAGACTTTCTTTTGGGGATTTTGATTTTGCGTGAGATCATTTGGATAAGTCTAAGATCACAAAAATGGAGGAAGATATTTATTGCCACATGAGTGGTGGTAATATAGGTTGTCTAGCCTCAATATCAATTTGTTCCTCTTCTTCATCTAAGATTGTTGCAGCATTTCTCCACTGAATGGGTGTTTCCTTTGTTTCAAAGATAAAGCTTCTCAAGCTACTAATTATATTTGTTTGTTCTCCCTTAATGAGTTCAAAGTTTGGTTGAATGATAGCACTGGTAAGATCAAGTTGTTCAATGGGAGTGATCGGTCTCCAAATGGTCATGTGGGGTTGAATTTTTCAAGTTATTTTTCTTAGATGAGTTTCTTTTACCACAAACACTTATCTTGATTAAGTTTTTGCAAACTAAATGTCTATGTCAAAAACATCATAAATTTCACAATGTCCATTTTGTGAAAAGGATGAAATTCAAGCCATAGTGTCTTAGGTTAACTTTGGAAAATATGGATTGAGATGTAAACCAAAATATTTAGAAGTCCCCAAGAATAAATTCTTAGGACAAGTAGTAATATCAAGGTTTTGTCAAAAGGTATCCATACTTAGACCAAAGGGTTTGAAAGTTTGAGGGAGATTGTGAATGTTTGTCTGCAAAGTTTTTGAATCAAGCAAAGTATTAAACTGACTCACAATCATTTACCACCTCGATTGAATGGCCATACTTGTTGAGTCCCCACTCAGATTTCTCCAAACACTATGACAATGTGAACACTTAGAGATTTGGTGACACTGGCTCCCCTCCACGACACACACTTCTTGGGACCACCAAATCTCAAAATCCTAAAGACTCGAAGATCCTAAGAATTTTTCTATTTCAAAAATGAATAGTACAAATGTGGGGTGGTTTTAGAATGACCATTATTGCACCAAAAATCATTAAGGATTTTTGGTCACTAAACAATTTTGGTTCTTAGTAACAAACCAGGAACACCCAGCCATATACACAACCGCTTTTCCACTTAAGGCTCTTACTACCATTCCCATTCCATTAAGGCATGGTACTAGGTGTAGTATGTTATACAGTCTAGGATAGAAGGTACTTTCTCACAATTTCCTAACCTTTAATAGAGCTCACTGGTAAACGTGCTTGGAAGAACTTGCCTATGAGTTTCCCGTTGCAGGGTGTGTCTCATAGTAAGTCCTCTCTTAAGGGTGACACAAAGCATAAAGGTGTAATTAATTATTTCTCTTCACCCAAGATCACATGAAGCGTAAGGGGATTAGATACTTACTATAAGTGCACACAAACAATGAAGTACACTTGGAGTGTTTCTCTTCACCCAAGATCACACGAAGCACAAGGGGATTGGATACACACTATAAGTGTGTCACAACAAAGAAAGCACTCATTCATTTTATGCACCAAATGAAATGTTAAGTTGCCTTGTTCAATTTTAAACCCAAAATACAATGATGAAATGAGGGTTCAATTTTAGTCTCATTTGAGTGTTTTTTTTAAGACCCAATTGAAAACTACTGTGGTCCTACAACATGAAATGAAAAGTGTGAAAATGGGTTATAATTTCCCAAAAAGCGTCAAATTCTTGTTACAATTATAAGATTGTGAGATGGGAATGCTTCTTCACTTCAAATTTTATTGTCCAACCTACAAAACCTAGTTAGCCTAAAAGATAGAACAAAAATTCAAGACATGTTAGAAGTTAGATAAAGAAAAGAAAATTCAAAAACATGTTGAAAAACCAATTCAATCTTGTTTACTAGTAAATTGTGACGCTAAAATCAATTGTCATTGAATTTCATCAATTGCATCACTATATTGAATGTGCATCTCCATACTGAAAAATCAATCGCGTCGCTCTACAGAAAATAGTGAGATCAGATGCATCACTATATCAATTGCATCACTATATTGAAATTCATTTTGTGTAAAAAAATAAGTGTCGCTATATTTAAATGTGGTGATGAAATTAATTAAGCGACAGCAGAATGAAATCACATGTGCGTCGTTATATGGCGATGCATCATTAACTGTGTTGGTTGATAATCAATAGCATTGTTGTACTTGAAAACACAACGGAAATGAATATTTGACAAGAAAATTGTCAGATTAGTTAGTTCGTTCCCTCCTTCTAGTGCCAAAATGTGATTGATGATTATGTGATTGATGAATTAGTATGGGCTGATTATGCTTGATCCATGATGAACCGAAGCATAATTAAGCCACTAACATCAAATCTCAACAGGATCATTCAAATGAAAGTTAAACTAAATATTTATCAAAGTTAAGCATTCCAAACTATGAAAGCATTTAAATGTCCACTCTAATCCATTCAAAACTTATCTCGTTGTGGGAGTAGTGTCACGTTGATGTGGAATGACGACCCTTTCCCAATCTCGTGGATAAATGAGCTTGCCCTAGTCAGTTTTATTAAAGAAAACTAATGGAATGGTTGTGAGATGTGTATGAAAACATGATTTTAATCTAAATGAGTCTGATGCAAGCTAATGTAACATGATTTTTATGCTAAAATGATCTAGATATGTAACTACAAAGCTAATTAAAATGGATTCTGAGCTAAAAAAGATGAAACCCTAATTAATAAACAAACTAAATGGATGCATTATGTGATCATGGAAGCCATTAATGGAATTTAAAGCTATTGAATACAATTAAAATGAACTAAAAGATGCTAAATGTGTGCTAAATATGAGTGTGAGTGTGAGTGATTTTAACAACATAACTTTGCTGTTATAAAGATGGATCCATTTGTCTCCAAATAGTGCTCTATTTATAGGAAAGCAAATGAGAAATGGAGGGTTGAGATAAAAAAGGATAATCAATGGTTAAGAATGGAAGAAATTGGAGGTATGGATCATGGATTCTCATTAATAGGTGAGAATGCAAGATGAGATTTAATCAAGGGTTCACATTCCCTCAAACAAACACACTTTTGACCTGTACAAGAGGTCAAAAATTAACTTGCACAAGAAGTTTGGAGTTAACTTGCATATGAAGCTAAGTAAGTTTGTTGAGAAAAAGGAATATTCCCCTTTTTCAAATGAGTGAGGAGAAAAGAATATTCTTTGGAATATTCATGGGTGAGGGGAAAAAATCCATTTAGTTAATTAAAACCAAATTAAATTGTGCAAAGGGGAAGGAATATTCCCTTGCAAGTGAGAGGAAATTAGATTAAGATAATTGATAATTAAGCAATGCTAATTAATGCAACTAGGGGATTAGAAGAATTAGATGATATTCATTAAATAAAATAATTTAATCAATGGGGAAAGATGGAATGATATTTTAATTAAATAACTTAGGGTTATTTAATTAAATGAGAATATTTGGGGATTACATTAAATAATTTGATTTATTCAATTTAGTGAGACGAAATGTTAGCACGAAAGGGGGTGAATGAACCCGATTAAATTAATTAGGTTAATAGATGCAAATGAAATAATTAATTAATTAGCTCATAAAATTTGATCAATTAAGCGAAAAGAGGATGGTTTTGAAGACGAAATGATGTTAGTATACCTGATTTGAATGGATGATATCATTCAAGACATTTTTTAGTGTCTACAAGGTTGACTTACTAAAAATAGTAAGTGATCATTTTTTTCTATTTTTGGCTTTTGACTGTCTTATACCCCTTAAGTTCCATCATGAGAGTCAAAACAACTAAAGAAAATAAAGAAAACAATTTTTTTGGTTGATGCAATATTTCCCTACACCGCTAGATGCTCTTGCATCAAAAAATGTAAAGGAGTACATTTTTTGACACTACAAATATATATAATTTACATATTAATATATTTTTTTGAAAAGTTATATATATTAAAAATTATATAAAATATTAAAATAAGGATTATAATTAGAATTAAATTCATTTTATTCCATATAAAAATTAAAAAGGTTCCTTTATTTGTTGGCAGTTGTTGTCATTGATGTCAACACTAAGGTGATTATTGCTAGTTGTTATCTTTGTTGTCTACACTGCTTGCTGTTTGTCTCTCATGTCAAAGATTGCTATATGTGACTATCATTTGTGTCAACATTAGAAGGTGGTTATTCCTTGGCATTGGTTATCATTGTTATATTCAGTTTGGGCTAATATTAGTGATGAAGTTGATGGTTGGATGTCATGCCTTATCAAAGAAGAATTGTTGATATTCATATAATACATTATTATTATCAACATGGTTAATTTCATAATGATATATTAAGATGAGTATTAGAAGCATGACTAATAGTGGAGATATGTTTATGAAGGTCTACAGTATATCTTATTCTCTCCCCTGATGTTCCTAATGAAGTAGGGGTTGCTGAAAGGAAGTTTTGATCTCTGCAAGTTACTTAAGTGTTTCTGGTTTAGGAAGTTGCATTGAAGTCTGTCTTGAAGAATGCTATACATTCCTCCACTATTGATGCTTTGGTCTTGCAGTTTGGTATTCAATGACAGTGTTGTGTGGATATTGCACACCTATCTTTTTAATTGGTCACCTATGTTGCCGAGGAGGTTTCTATGAATTGTAGAAGGTTGGCAGTGTTGATGGTTGTTTGAACTATTCTGGGAAATGCTCCACATTTATTTGTAGTGTTGTCTCCACTCCTGCATCTTGGTGAGCATGCTCTCAATTTTTGTGCAGTGTCTCAATTCCAATATCATGTGATGAATTTTTCTACAAGTTGATATGTTAATGTTATATCTCGTGTCTATACATTATATGCTTATTGGATAAAGTACTCTATACCTATTTGATATGTGGTAGTTGTAGATGGGATGGTCCTATATAAAATAAATGTATGAAGGTGTTGTTGGATATTCAAAGAACATCCCCATGTGACCTGCACATTGCTAATTGGCCAATTTGGTGTTGTATTATGTCTCAAGTTGGATTTTTGGGTTATTTGTGGATATCTGGCTGACAGGGCTTGTTCCTTTGCTTGTGTTGTGTGCTTGGGGGGCTACACCTACAATGGAAGATGTGTTGTGATAGATTTGGGTCTTGAAATGTCTTATTTGGGACTACATCAAGTAAATTCAATTGAAACTATGTTTATGGGCTAACTGGTTATGTGCTTCAATGTTTCATCCACATGTTTCCTTAATGCCAACTTAGGTTGATGTGTTTCTGCATGTAAAGTTTTTTGGATCACATTGGAAGAAGTGCTAAGATGGTTTTTGGTCCTCTCCAACTTTGGGATAGGACCACATTATGTTTTTAGTGGCCAACCAGTTGAATTCATTGTTTATTCTCTTCTTGGCGGACTGAATTGAAGAATTGAAGTGTTGTGGTGGATATAAATGCAAGATCATTTTGCATGAAACTATGAGGAGAAGTGTACAAGTGAAAAGAAGTGTGTGTGAATTATATTGAATATCTAGTAGCGATAGTGCTAAAGATTATGAAAGGAAAGATCAATTATGCTGTAACGTTTCAGTCAACAAAGTGTTGTGTTGGAAAATATTTGTAATTATCTCTAAATCATTTTGTATATTGCTCTGAGATAGTGAATCTCATGAGATCCTTGTAAATTTCTCTTGAAGTCATATTGTCTTTAGTTTATTAAGTCCTCTATATCTTTCTTTAAGGAAATGAGCCTTCTTGCAAGTCCTTTCTGGCAATTAGCCTTATATTGTGCATTAACTCTCACCGTGGTTTTTACCTCATTGGGTTTTCCCCATAAATCTGGTGTTCTCCTTGTGCATGTGTGTGTTCTCAATTTCCTTTCCTTAGCTACAATTCAGATTATTGTTATATCTTTTATTGGTAAATTTTTTTGAAGTTGTTAAAGATTCAAATTGCTATATTCTCCCCTGTTACTGCTCTGCTTGAAGTTATATCTTTATCTACTGAAGGAGTTTGAGTTATGCTAAGAGTTTCAAGTTCCAAAAGGGGTTAGGTTTTTGTGTATACTGATTCACCCCCCTCTTAGTCTCTGATAGTGTTCAAAAATTGGTATCAGAGTGAAGTCCCTTTGTAGAAGCTTAATGTCTTCAGGAAAAGATCTGGGATGACACATGGTGGTTCATACAAGATTCCTAGGTTTGATGGGACTAATTAATCCTAGAAAATGAGAATGGAAGGATACCTAAACTCTCTTGGGTTTCAAGTGTGGAAATCAATCAAAAGTGGTTACATTGCTCCATACACTCCTCTTATAGATCCAACTAAAATCAGACTGTATGAATGCAATGCCAGAGCCAAGAATGCTATCTTGTGTGGGTTGGATGATTCAAAACTTTTGAAAGTAATGAATTAAAGTTTTGCCAAAGATGCTTGGGAAAAGCTTAGTAGTATCAATGAAGGAGAAACTAAAGTGAAGCGAGATAAGATGCAAATCTCCAAAAGTAGATTTGAGACTCTAAAGAGGACTGAAGATGAAGACATTGCAAGTCATATGCTTTGGGTACAAGAAATTGTCTCTGGCATCTCCAGACTTGGTGGAGAAGTAAAAGAAAGTGAAATTGTAAAGAAGGTTTTGAGACCTCTTCAAAAATATTACAGTCATAAAGTGTCTACCATTGAAGTTCATTTAAAGATTTGGATCAGTATTCAATTGAGGAAATGTTTGGTATTCTTACTTACTTTGAGATGAGGGAGTTTGGTCAAGATGTTCCAAAGAAAGAAGTTGCATTCAAAGTTAACAAAATGATTGAAGATGAAACTGCTGATCAAAATGATGACTTTGATGAGGTTGAAGCAAAATTTATGAAAAGATTAAAGAAAGGCTTTGACAAATACAAAGGTAAGTTACCATTCAAGTGCTTCAATTGTAGAAGAGGGTGTCATTTTGCATCTAGATGTCCCTATAAGGAATCTGTTGATGATAACAAAAGAGAAAATCAAAAGAAGATTCTACTCTAAGGAGAGTAGCTATTCTTTTGAAGATGAAGATAATGATTCAAATGACAAAAATATATTCATGGCTCTGGAAGGAAAATGGAACAATTTTGGAGAATGTAAAGGGTTTGGTACCTTTTAGAATAGTAAGGTTAATGAAAAATCTATAGAAGTATGGGTTTCCTTTCATGCAAAGGAAGAGGAAAATTATTGGATGATTGAGAGTGGGTGCTCTCACCATATGACTGGTGATAGAAATAAGTTCATCAGTCTCAAGAAGGTCAATATAGTGGAGTTGTTAAGTTTGGTGATGATAAGTCAGCATAAATTTGTGAAAAAGGTGACATGATAATTGATGGAAAGAATAGAACTGAAGATGTCCTTTATGTCAAAGGGTTGAAACATAATCTACTAAGTGTCAGTCAAATGTGCAGTAAAGGATACAATCTCACATTTCAAGCTAATGGATGTAAGATCAAGAAGGAAGGTTCCAAAAGGCTTGTTGCTAAAGGAACAAGGACAAGTGGTAATGTCTATCATCAAAGGAGGCTAATGGAAGAATCTGCTTATTGGCTTAGTCTGGAGAATATTGGTTATGGCATAAAAGAATGGGGCACATCAACTTTGACAACATGGTGAAGATTAGTTCCTCTCATGTAGTGAGAGATATTCCTAGGATAACCAGGCCTGCAAACACATTGTGAAAAGAATGTTAGATGGGAAAGCAAACAAATAATAGTTTCAAAAGAAAGGTGATGAAGGCTACTCCCCTTACAATTTGAAACTCACAACAAAAATAGACAATTACACAAACAAAATGCAAGAAGGAAGCAAATATTTTCTATTATCACTAGAATGAAAATGAAATTACAACATTACAATTGCCATCACATGGGATTTTTGATTACATAAATCTACAAATCTACAAATTGGAGCCACATCTACGTTGCTCTACCCCCCTCCTCTATAACCCCCATTCACATCCTTTATTTGGAAGGGGTAACTGCCCTAGAATCTTCTAGAAAGTGTAACTTTCTCAAGAAGATATTTCAAAAAATTATTAATTTGGTAGTACAACTTCGCGGGGTCATAACTTTTGATCCAACCATTGGATTTTCAATTATAATAAAAATAGACCACTTTCATTTTCTGCCAATTTTTAGGCCCATCTGGAGCCTCTAAGTGCCTCGAAATTGACTTTGAATATTTTGTGAGGATTTTTGAAAACTTGAAATTTTAATATCTCTCAAATGACAAATGATATTGAAGTGATTTCTTCGCCACTGGCTTCAATTTACCATTCTAGAGGTCTGTGTAATATTTTGTGCCCAGCCATGCATAAATGCAAACTTACTAAAAATAGTAACCCTACCAAATTTAGCCCTTATTGAAAAGAAACATTTTTTTGGGTGATGCAAGATTGCTCTTACACCCTAGATGCTCCTACATCACAAGGAGTGCCATGTTTCAATGCCATTGGAGCTGATTCACACTAATCTATGCACACCTACAAGGATAAGGAGCCAACAAGGTGAAAGGTATTTTATGTTGCTTATAGATGATTACACTAGAATGACGGGTTAATTTCTTGAAAGGGAAATCAAAATCCTATGATAAGTTTAGGATTTTTTTTAAAAAAGTAGAGAATGAAATGGATGCTAGGATCAAATGTTTAAGGTCAGATAGAGGAGGTGAATTTACTTCATATGAATTTGAATTTTTTTATGAAGATCATCGTATTAGGATACATTTGTCTACTCCTAGAACCCCTCAATAGAATGGGGTAGTTGAAAGAAAAATAGAACAATACAAGAAATGGATAAGACAATGATGAAAGATGCTAACTTGCTAGATATGTATTGGAAGGAAGAAATTCACTTTGTTGTCTATCTGCTTAATAGAGTGTAGCTAAGGGTCAACATCAATAAGACCCCTTATGAGTTGTGGTATGGAAGACCTCCCACTATTAGATATTTCAAAATCTTTGGCAGTAGATGCTACATTAGAAGATATGAAGGAGACCCTGGAAATTTTTATTCAAGGTGTAATGAAGGAATATTTCTTGGTTACTCAACCAGGAGCAAGGCATACAAATGCTACAACAAGAGATTGGGATAGATGAGTGAAAGTATAAATGTTAAGGTAGATGAAGACTTGTGCCAGATCTCACATGAACCTAAGGTTCCCGGATCTAATATGCTTCGTGGGATTGAAGAAGAAGAAGAAACATAAGAGAAAGAAGAAGAGGAATTAAAATTAGTGAAGACTCTCAAGACTCCAAAATATGTGTAGAAGAAATATGTGTAGAAGAACCACTCTCTAGATCAGATCATTGGAGACAAAAATGAATGTGTGTTGACAAGAAGAAAGTTTGCAAGGAAAATGATCAAGTGAATTTGTCAGAAGTGGAGCCCACGAACTTTTCTAATGCTAGAAAAGATGAAAATTGGATAAAGGCAATGGAGGAAGAATTTAATCAGATAAAGAAGAATCAGAGTTGGGAATTAGTTCCTAGACTTGATGATAAGAATGTAATAGGAACAAAGTGGGTATTTTGAAACAAGTTGAATGAAGATGGTGAGGTGGTAAGGAAAAAATCCATATTAGTTTGAAAGGTCTATTCAAAAATTGAAGGTATTAATTTTGAGGAAACCTTTTCTCTGGTAGCTAGATTCAAGGCAATAAGAAATTTTCTTGCTCTTGTTGCTCATAAGAACTTCAAGGTATATCAAATGGATGTCAATCCAGCTTTCCTAAATGGTGATCTAGAAGAAGAGGTATACATTGAGAAACTAGATGGTTTCCAATTATCAGAGGATCTAAACATGGTTTGCAAACTCAATAAAACTCTATATGGTGTCAAGCAAGGTCCTAGAGCTTGGTATGCTAGATTAGATAAGTATTTACTTCATAAAAGATTCAAGAAAGGTAATGGAGATAGTAATCTGTACATTAAGGTTCAGGAAAATAAGTTGCTGATTATGGTTGTATATGTTGATGCCATCACCTTTGGTGGAGATGATGATATGTCTAAAATTTTTGTTAAAGAGATGCATAATGAATTTGAGATGTCAATGATCAGTGAGTAGTCCTTCCTTGGTCTAAAAATTATTCAATAAAAGGGTGGCATCTTTATTGTCAATCCAAGTATGCATAGGAAATGCTAAAGAAGTTTGGGATGGAAGATTCCAAACTAGTGGTTACTACTATGGTGGCAGGCTATCATTTAAGAAAATTTGACAAGTATATGAAGCAAAATTTGAAGGATGTTAAGGTGGTGTATGATGAACCTAATCCTATACTATGTGACAACACAAGTGCCATTAAAATTTCTAAGAATCTGGTAATGCATTCAAGAACAAAACACATTTCAATCCGGTATCACTTTATGAGAGAGAAGGTTGCAAAACATGAAGTCAGAATGGAATATGTGCCTACCAAGGACCAGATTGCATACATTTTCATTAAGGAATTTTCAAAGGATACTTTTGAGTATCTCCGATAGAATTTAGGGGTTATTTTCCCTCCTTGTTCTAACTAGATGCATTAATGGTGCATTTGTCCAGGTGAAGATATTCATGACATATCTGTTTCATTGGATTGATGAGTGCTACCTCTTAGGGGGACCTAGTAGAAAGGGGGAGTCCTGAAGAAGTTGTGCAGATGTTGTGAATGTATAGCTGCTTGAAGAAGATGTGATGTTCATCAAACGGGGAGTATGTGCTATTATTTAAATAAAATATCTTCTTGAAGAAGATGTGAATGTATAGCTGCTGGAAGAAGTTGTGCAGTTGTTATTTTTGTTGTCAACACTATTTTTTATTTGTCTCTCATGTCAAATATTATTGTATGTGACTATCATTTGTGTCAACATTGAAAGGTGGTTAGTCCTTGGAACTGCTTATCATTGTTATATTCAGTTTGGGCTAACATTAATTATGAAGTTCATGGTTGGATGGCATGCCTTATCAAATAAGTATTGTTGATATTCATATAATGCATTATTACTGTCAGTAGATTTGATTTCATAATGATATATTAAGATGAGGATTAGAAGCATGAATAATAGTGGAGAGATGTTATTGAAGGTCTACAGTATATATTATGCTCTCTCCTAATGTTCCTAATGAAGTATGGGTTGCTGAAAGGAAGTTCTGGTTTCCACAAGTTGCTTAAGTGTTTCTAGTTCAAGAAGCTGCATTGAAGTCTATTTGGGAGAACACTTGCATTCCCTTGCTATTGATGCTTTGGTCTTACAGTTTGGTGTTATGTGGATGTTGAACACCTATATTTTCAAGTCACTTGTGTTGCAGAGGATGGTTCTATGAATTGCAGAAGGTTGGCAATGCTGATGGTTGTCTAAACTAGTATAGGAAATGCTCCAAATTTCTTTGCAATGTTGTCTCTACTCTCGCATCTTAGTGAATTTTCTCTCAATGTTCATGCAGTGTCTTAGTTCCAATATCATGTGCTGAAGTGGTCCGCAAGTTGATATGTTAATGTTATATCTCATGTCAATAGATTCTATGCTTCCTAGATAAAGTATTATGTACCTATTTGGTATACAGTAGTTATAGATGGGATGGAAGTATGAAAGAAATATATGAAGGTTTTGTTGGATGTTCAAGGAATATCCTCATGTGATCCTCATGTTGCTAGTTGGCTGCATTATGTCTTGAGTTGGATTTTTGGGCTATTTGTGGATATTTGGCCGATAGGGCTTGTTCGTTTTCTTGTACGATGTGCGTGGGGGGTTGCACCTATAATGGAAGATGCATTATTATAGATTTGGGTCCTAACCTATCCTATTTGGGACCAAATCAAGTAAATTCAATTGAAATTACGTTTATGGGTTGACTGGTTATATACTTCAAAATTTCATCTACATATTTCCTTAATGCCGACTCAGGTTGATGTGTGCCTACATATAAAGTGTTTTTTATCACATTGGAAGAAGTGATAAGATGGTTTTTTGTCCTCTCCATCTTTGGGATAGGATCACATTATATTTTTGGTGGCCGACCAGTTGAATTCATTGTTTATTCTCTTCTTGGTTGTTCGAATTGAAGAATTGAAGTGTTGCGGTGGATATGTTGGTTATTTTTTTAGAACAAAATTTGATCTTACCATTTACCTATGAATATTATAGAATCCAATGATAAGCAAAGGAAAGGATTAGCCAAAAAAAAAGTAAGGATTAATAGGCCCTTACTTCTACACTTCGGGCTCTGTGAAACGTAGGAGGGTAGTCCTAATAATTTTTACATGATGTTCTTGTGCTATTTTTTTCTTAAACATTGCAACACAGAGATGATTCTCATATAAAAGGCTCAATTAATAGAACGTATCAAAGAAGTTGGCTGCTTCTTGATATTGATTCATATTCGGAGCATGAGAATGGTAAAGCATAACATAATTGTAACCCATTTTATAGAATTTTATTTAATGAATGGTAACTTGTTGTTGAATAGATCAAAAAAATACAACATGATTATGTCACTTAGACTAGTGCCTCATCCTTGGAACAGAGTCAATTCTAACACCCACATAATTTGATAATAATTTTCAAACATGACACTATTTAAAGCTTTGAGAATATTGCATTATAGTATTTCAACATTATGTCCCAACCATCACTTCTTACTAACATCCTAGTACATGATTAATCATAAACCTATATCTCTATTCAAGCATTTACATCAATTCTTTGAATTGATACGCAAGAATAAAACCATACATCCATTGGAAATCAATAGAGACAAATAAGATAACCCTTGATTATATTATTTATAGCTTATAAAACCAGTACATAGGAGAGAAAATGGTGCAAAACTTGCACTATTATATTGTATATTGTTAGTATTACTATTAGAACTACATATGCATGCTAGTAGACTCAAACCTAAGACTTAACACTAAAATGTTCAATATCCTTTACAATTCTCTGTGTGATCAATTCTAGAACAACCAACCTCTTTGATATGTTTTGTTAGTTGAGCCTTTTATATGAGAATCATCTGTGTGTTGCAATGTTTATGATAAAAATAACACAAGAACATCATGTTAACATTATTAGGATTACCCTCCTGTGTTTCACAGAGCCCGAAGTGTATAAGTAAGGGCCTAGTAATCCTTACTTGTTTGTTGGCCAATCCTTGCCTTTCCTTATCATTGGATTCTAGCAAATTCACAGGTAAATGGTAAGATCAAGTATGCTTCTAAAAAAAAACCAACGGAGTGGCAACTCTACTGGGGACATTGCTAAGTCCAACATCTCTAGGTAGATCTGGTACAGTCAGAGTCAAATATTTTAAGTGTTCTTCACTACTTGGAGGATAATTGGTTCAAATTTTCATCATATAAGTCACATCTAATTTTATGCTTCAGAGTGTGGTTCAATCTTCTATCTTGTGTCAAGTTACGTTCAAAGTCTTCTCTAATATTGCAAGTGCAACCCCAAAGTGTGATAAAAATTTATTTCCCAGTATTCTAGGTGGCGACTTTGAAGTCTCTCATGCCAGTGCAAAAATAAATTTCAAGAGAAAAAGTGAGAAAGAGAATTCTGAGATACAATTTGGCCTCATGAGAAAGACTAAAACTTACATGAAGAAGCATCTTGAACAAAAGATGGAGTCTGAGCATTTGAAGGACAAGCAACCCACATGGGTAAAGAAACGTGTTGAACCAAGTAAGTCGACTGGACTTCCTATTGATGCATATCCTAATTTCAATAATGAAGTGAATAATTTGAATGTTCATGAGGAAGCATGTGAAGTGGAGGTGTCTAAGATATATCAAGAAATTTTTCCTGTCGAGGAAGTATTTGACAATGAACTTGATGTGTCATGAGAAGAAGATAGGTGAGAATTTTGGGAGAAGAATAAGAAATTCTCAGAACCTTTAACCCTTGGAGTTGGATATGTTTTTAGTGGCAGTAATTTTAAGCCCAGAGCTGAACCCTCCAATGTAGAAGTGCACCTTTTCCTTGAGGGAGAGCTAGCTAACCTTGATTTCTTTACCCTCGAGCCAAGTGAGTCTAGAGATATGTTGGAAAATGAGGAAGACATAGATAAAGATATGCAAGCCTTGGAAGACGAAGAACTTAGGCTTAAGAAAGAAGAAGAACGTAGGTTTATGGAGTTGGAAGAGAAAAGAGTAAAGGATTTGAGAGAAAAAGAGGTAATAATTAAAGCCAAGAAGCTTGAAAGAGATGCTCAGAGGCAAAGGATAGAAAAAATGAGAGAAGAAGTGAAGCAAAAGGAATTTCAGGAGAATGTTTCTAAGTTTGCTGCTAAAATAACCTTTGATCCACCTAAGGTGATCATTCAGATGGGAACCTTTGCTATAAATACTTATACCACATTTGTTGCAAACAATAAAGCTTTAGATCCATATGCTGCTACTAAGAAAATACATGTAGATCATGGGAAGAAGCCCATTGATCAGCCAAAGAAAACTGCCTTCTATACCTTCAATACCTTCAATACAAATACCAATACTTCATCCAGTAGTCCTTTCACCCAAAATTTCAAGATTGACCCTACCCCATCAATTGCACCCCCAAACCCCAAGATCTTGAGACTACAATTGGAAAATGAAAAATTACAAGAAGAGTTGAAGAAAGCTGAAATCGAAGCTTCCAATGCAGAGATAGCTAGAAAGATTTATTTTCTTAAGATCTCCATATCTAATCCAAAAGATTCAAGCTCTGGACATACTAATAGTGAGTCATAGAAGAAAAGGTCTAAGGGACATACTACCGATGGAGGTGGTGGTGGAGATCAAGGTGGTGGAGGTGGTGGAAATGATAAAAATAAGAACTCTTATTTTGAAGATGACAAGGGAAAGAAGAAAGGAGGTGGTAATAATAATGGAGATGGAAAAGGTAAGGATAAAACTCAATCTGATGATAGAAAATATGATGAGCCTATAAATTCTCATAGAGACTGAGCTACCGAGAGACCAATGCAAGTTGAAAGATATTATTAGTTGTGCTTCACTGGGATTCCTGGTTATCCTAACCCATTTCCTAAATATTTTAGGCCTACTTTGGTTAGATTCTCTGGAAATAATGGCTTGAGTGGTGAAGACCACCTCAAAGAATTTTCCAATGTTATGGATGATTTTGAGGTAGAAGTAGAGGATGTCATGCTAAAGTTATTCATGCAGTCACTTTTTGAGGATGCTAGAGAGTGGTTTAGAAGTTTTCTTGTTGAGAGCATTGGATCTTGGGATAAATTTAAGAGGCTATTCAGAGAGAAGTATGGTGACAAGAATGATTTAAGGTTTATCTTGAATCAATTTAATAATAATGTTAAGAGTTCTAATGAGGGTGTGATTGACTTTAATGTGAGATTTCAAAAATCCATGAATTGGATACCTCCTCATTTAAGATTAAATGACAGTGTATTTTTGGTGAACTATTGCAATGCCTTTGATGCCAAAATGAGTTATCGCTTACTGGATAAGAATCCTCAAATTTTGAGAGAGGCATACAAGATGGCTATCCATATTGATAATATCTGTAGAGCAACTAGTAAAGTTGGGAGGAGGGATGATGTAAATATCCTCAAGAATCCAAAGAAAGAGGATAGAAAATTTGGCGCTAAGGGAGGCTCTTTGGAGGATAAGATTAGTAATGTTACTAATAACATGAAGGATCTAAGCAAAAAAATTTCTATGAAAGAGAAAGGTTTTTCAAATGAAAGGTCTAATTATCATAAGAATGAGAGACCTCCTCGGTTGCAAGATCATCCATATAATACAAACTGGCATAATGGTAAGCCCATCCTTAACAATAAAAAAAATTCTCAGAAAAAGGTTCCTCCAGATCCTTTGTAGAAGAACTCAAGCAATTTTGTTGATGAGACCCCTTGGTGCATGGTGTGTCAAATTCCGCATTCTCCTCATCAATGTGCAATTGCACAAATGGTTGAAGTGGAAGAGGATGTACCTGAAGATTGTGATCAGTCCTATGAGGATGATGTTGACATTAATATGATTATGGATGGTTCTAATTTTTCTGACAATGAGTGCTCATATGATATGGAGTCTCATGAAATGGATGTGGATGAAGAAAGACATATTTCCAACACATATCACCAGTAAGTTCTCTTTGATGAATATGATGATAGTGATAATGAAGTGTACACATTAGAAACAATTAAAGAAAATGTGTCCCTGAGAAGACCTTCAGATGAGGAAATTGCAAGGTATACAATGGCCTTGGCCACTCAAGCTAGAAGATCATATCATCTGAGAAATAGAATAGTTGGTAGTGACCAGGGTAGTCCTGTTGGTCTCTTTATTAAGGAGCAAAATGTGAAAGCCAAAGAGAAAAAGACTAATGGTAATGTAGAAGTAGTCAAAGCTAAGGAAAATAGGGGAGATAAGATTTGGGCCAAGAAAGTTGATAAACCAAAAGTAGATGGAGAGCTCAAGTCCCCTACTGTGAAGACAAAGGTGCAGAAGCAGAATATTGAGGTTGCAAGAAAAGATGCAAAGCTTCAAATTGAAACAAAAAATGAATCAACAGAAGGAGAGCGGTACAGAACAAGGTATAATCCCAATAGAATTACCTAAATATACTCCTATTGATATGTTTCAATTCCTTAGCCAAGTAAAAGTCTTTGTTCCTTTGCTTGAGATGATGAGGATTGATGAACATAAACAAAAGGTAGTAGCCCTTATCAATAGTGCTACTACAACCTGTTCTGAATTAGTGATCTCCACTCCACCCAAAGTGAGTGAGAAGGAAAAGAAGGATAAAGAAGTTGAGGAAGTGATTAGTGAGATCCCTCATATTTTTCTAGGGAATTTAGGCATAGCTTGTCCTGGAAAAAATGTCCCATTTTTCCTCACATTGATTGTTGAGGGAAATTTTCTAAAAAATTGTATTATTGATTTTGGAGCATCCAATAACATAATGCCGACCAAGATTATGGAGGCATTGGGACTGAAAGTTGATAGTACCCATGGAAAGTGCTATGCTATGGACTCAGGGGAAGCCCATGTAATTGGCTTAATCAATGAGCTTCCATATAGATTAGTTGCTTATCCAAATTTTTTTTTTAAGATGAGTGTGGTTGTAGTAGATATCCCACCTAATTATGGAATGCTGCTATCTAGGAAATGAAGTGCTTCCATGGGAGGTACCATGCAATGTGACATGTCTTATGCTACTTTCCCCATTGATGGTAACGATGTCCAAGTGGTTAGAGAGCCAAAGGTGCCACATATGCTGGAACATGCTCTCGAGGATGATACAATTCTATTCATAGATACTGATATTAATGAGTTTAAAGTGGAAAAGTTACCAAGAGAATGTGACAGGATCCCTGCACCTATAGAACATGAAGTTATTAGACTATCTCTTAAGGATGCACTCCAAAAAATGTACTTTGACGGTGCAAGTTCTAAGGAAGGGTCTAGTGCAGGAATATTGTTGGTGTTGCCTAGTGGCAATACATACAAGTTTTCTTTTACTTTGACTTTTGTTTGTACAAACAATGTGGCAGAGTATGAAGCATTGTTACTAGGATTGAGGTTGGCTGAAAAAAATGGGATAAAGAAGTTAATGGTAATCGGTGAATTTGAGTTGGTGATATCCTAGGTAAGATCTAGATACACATGCAAAAATAATAGATTGAAACAATATAGAAATGCTATTTGGGATTCAATTGAGCAGTTTGATGCTTTCAGAATTGACTGGATGGAAAGAGGACCAAACAAAATGGAAAACTTACTTGCAAACATTGCATTAAGATCGAATGATATAACTTTTGCAGGTATCTCTAAGGTTGAGGTACAAGCAAGGCCCTCAATCCCTGACAATGCACATAATTGGAAAATTTTCAAAGATGATGAAGATATTTTGAAGTTTTTGAAATGCGTTGATGAATATGAAGGCCATGTTATTGATTTTGGTGCATTTGCTGAAAATTTAGATGGTAAGGATACAATCTTTGGGAATGAGGTTATTCAGTTGAAGACAAACAAAATCCCTAAAGGCGTTGTAGCATTAGAAAGGGTCTTTGATAGTCAGGATAAGAGCAAGGTTAAAGAAATTGCCACTCATCCAGAGGACCTAGAAGAAGTGAATTTGGGGACTGAAAATGCCCCTAAAAAGGTATATGCAGGAAAGAAAATGAAACCAAAGATCAAGGCAATGTTGATTTCCTTATTGAGAAAGTACAAACATGTCTTTTCCTAGTCATATGATGACCTGAAAGCATATAGAGAGGAATTATTCCAACATGAAATTCCTTTGAAAGAATATGCCAAGCCTTTTAGGTAGAAGCAAAGACCAATCGATCCTACTTTAGCTCAGAAAATTCAAGAGGAATTGGTTAAGCTAAGGGATGCTAGAATCACAAAGCCCATTATGCATTCTTCATGGGTGTCTAATCTCATTCCAATTAGGAAGAAAAATGGTTGTAACTAAGGGAATTTTCCTAGGGTTAGTAGATTAATGCATAACCACAAAAACCAAAAGCAATAATGAAGTGCAAAGGAAATAACATGAAAACTAATGAAAATATCTCACCAAATGTCTTCATTCTTCATGGCTGACCTCCATTATACCTTCTCAACTTGCTGCAAGTATGTTGTTTCCCTCAGATTTGATGTGAGCAATCTAATGACAATGACAAGCCCTAAGCAAATGTTGAAGGATTTGAAATGACTACATGCAATACTATGCTATTATGCAACTAGTAAGCACCAAAACTATGTCTAAATTATGACAAATGAAATGTAAATATGCCTATGACAAAGTGACAAGATTGCAAGATGAAATGAGGTGACAAAATGAGACCAAAATTGCCATTATATAGAAAATGCAATTTTGAGGGAATGGCCAAGATTAAAAGTTGACAAATGCCCTAGAATCAATGGACAAGGTTCAATTTGACATCCCACAATTAGGGTAGGGCAGCATTAGGGAAAATTCAAAATGAATGGACAAGATTGATTTTTAGAAAATCAAATCAAGGGTTGACAATGCATGTGACAAGAGATAAGATTGGCACAAAAAAAGAGGTGGCTGGAAAATCAAATAATAATAGAAATTACTTGATTTTTGGAGAAAAAAACTATTTTGAATTAAAAGTTAATTTAATTCAAAAGGTGGGGCCACATGACAGTAAATAATTAATTTGAATTATTTACTTAAAAGAGGGAAAATTAGAAAATATGACCATTTTAAATAAATAATTTTACTTAAAATGAGGAAATATCAAGTTGGCAATAATTAAATAAATTAAAGAATTTATTTAATTATAAGAAGACTTTTAAGCATTAGTGCTGTATTAAATAATTAAATAAAATTTATTTATTTAATAATCAGGAAGAAATTAGTAGACTAAAATAATTAAATAAATTTATTTAATTATAGGAAGACATTAGACAATTAGTGATGTATTAAGTAAATAAATAAATAAAATTTATTTATTTAATAATCATGAAGAATAAAGGACATGAATTAATTAAATAATTATGAATTATTTAATTAATAGTTGAAAGTGGACCAAGGACATAATTAAAATGTCTTAATTATGCTAGGAAGAACAGATGAAAATAGAGCTTGTAGGCCTAGGTCATTTTTATGTGTCTACATTTTTCCCATCTTTGTCATAATGCAGCTTGTCACATTGTGACAAAGAAAATAAGTTGAAGTCATGCCCTAGCGAAGGTATGAAGTATCTATGCCCCCTTGGGAAAATTTTCAAATTTTGGCCCGGTGATAGAAAAATTTGGAAAGTGTCCTGATAAGTCCATTTGATGACCAGAAAAGCGATGGCGTAGACGGTTTCAGATTTCAAGGAGTTTAAAACAACCAAAAAGGTGGTCAAAGTCGGTCAAAAGAGCCTCTAGTAATAACAGGTTGGAAAAATCCAACCTTGACCCTATAAATAGGTTGAAAATGGGGTAAAAGTCAATTCATTTACACATTGCCAATAGTAAATTCGAGAGCTTAGAGCACAAAGGACTTTGGAAAATATGGTGATTCTAGTGACCGAGCATCACAGGGAGATCGTCCAGACCTATAGATGGCCAAAGGGCTAGAGCCAACGATACGTACACCTGACTTGCTTTGTCATTTCATTGTTTCTTGTGTCATTTTTAGGGTTGTAGGTCAGATAACGAATGTGCCACAATGCATATGCATGCACGTAAGTTGCATTCACGTTCGTGTTCGATGCATTTGATGCGTTGTGACACAAACACAAAGGGTCATTAGGATAGGACAATAAAGTGTGATGCATTTGCATAAAATCGAGACGCATTTGCAACATTACGTCGCAAATGAGGGGTGTAATGCAGCATTCAAATAGTTGCAATGTATTCGCGAAGTCAAACGATGCATATGAAGAAAGTGATGCATGTGCCAAAAATCGCAATGCAAGTGCTTTGATAATACGCAAATGCGAGCGGGAACGATGCAATCGCCGGATCGAGACACAATTGTAGTACAGAGTGACGTAAATGCCTTATTGCGACGCAAATGAAGTCAACGCGACACACTTAACTTTGACTTTGACCAAGGCTGACTTTGTTTAAATTCAAATTTTGATATGCTTTTGAGTTAGATAAATGATAGTGATGATTTTCAATAAGGCGTTGATGTTTGTTTTGACATGTGCAGAGACAACGTCGATTTATACGCAAGAGAGTAGGTCATCAACATACAAATTCCAGGACTAGTTGCAGGAGAGGGAGCAATGGAAACTAATGTAACTAGGACTCTACTATGTCACCTATATGCCCATTATTTGGGAAAATAGGGGGCTTTTGACTGCGCTTTGTGAGAGGTGGAATTGTGAGACCTGCTCCTTCCATTTTCCGAAAGGGGAGGCTACAATCATGCTTGAGGACATTTATTGGATCCTACGCCTGCCGATTTGAGGAGAGAGGATTGTATATGATCCACAACATGGGTATTATATTTTTATAGAATATTATCAGGACGAGAGCAGTGCAAGGCTGGGTATTGAGGGATAGGAGATCCGCTAGGAGTTCATGGTAGAGCATTATTCTCAGTTTGATGCTCTATTGGCGACACTGATTGGAGGAGTACTGATTCTTGACCACCGAGGACACAAATTTCCCATTAGCTAGGGTGATATATTAGTCGGGATGAGGCGAGACAGGACTATGTATGCATGGGGATGCTATATCATCAACTTCATGAGGTTACTTATAGGTGAACGTAGAGTATTGGCTGCGAGACGACACTCTTGATGATTTGGGCATGGGAGCACGTCACTGTCTTTCATCCACCAATCCAGATACCATAGCTAGCGGATGGCATGCCTTATGTATACTATTATGTCAGCGTTTTGTAGCAGACCCAAGTTGGTGAGATAGGCTAGTGGTGCCATTAGATTGACACCATGGTATCCTTCATCTAGAGGTCCTATAGGGACTGCGAATAGTGGGAGGATGAGGTGGATCATCTGAGATTTTGTAGATAGTTTAGATATTTGATTGGACAAATGGTACAAAGTCAGCTTATCATTGAGATGTACCTGCCACAAGGGTTTTGCGATAGTTTGGTGAGTAGCAGGGTATTCTGATGGGTATTGTAGAGTACGCCAGGTCATCCCAAGAGTTTGGATGGGGTCCACCAATAGCAATGCCCTTCATAGTGCAGCAGATAGACGGGCTAGTGGCTCAGCAGTGGGGGTGGAGAAGAGGACGTACGGATCCTGGGGCCACAACGGATTTTGATCTTTGGTGGCAGACTCATAGGCCAGTCCCATTAATAGATCCATATGGACCGATGCCTACTAACAGGAGATCAGTCATACCACAAGTATGATGAGGGGAGGCAGAGACAGAGATAGGGGAAAAGGTAGAGGCCGAGGGAGGGATGGAGGCAAAGGTGGAGGGAGGGATGGAGATGACATAGACAATGGGGGAGATGGCAGGAGGAGGAGGAGAGGAGGAGATGGTGGGAGATAGGGGAGGAGGGTGAGGCAGCGTGTGGATAGAGCGACACTAGATGTGATCCTTGAGGTGCTAGAGGAGGAGGAGAGAGATGGGGGGTTGAGATAGGAGGAGGGGAGACAGGAGGAGCAAGCAGCGGAGGAGGGATTGCTAGAGATGGAGGTTCGGTAGGAGGTGGAGATGGAGGTGGAGGTGTCAAGAGAGAAGGGAGCTATCAGGGGATAGGAGGACGTGGGAGATGAGGAGGAGATAGGTGATGATGATGAGGCCATAGATGAGGCAGAGCGACTCCTGAGGTGGCGGATGGTAGAGGGAGATGATGAGGTACCTATAGGGCCACCACTTCCAGATGATGTGATGACTGATTAGTGAGTGGCAGACCTTCAGAGGAGGCTAGATAAGAGCACTGCATAGGTGATGGCCCTACAGGTAGAGATGGAGGTCGTTAGGGTAGAGTGGGATTAGGCAGTGATTCGTCAGTAGGAGTCAGTTTAGTGGTGCACGAAGTTTGCACAGTTATGCTCGGGACCATAAGGAGATTTAGCATGAGAGTTGGCTAGGGTTAGCACCCATCTGGGATGGTACATGTTATTATATGAGTAGGCAGTGCCACCTAAGAGGTGAGATCCTACCTTGACATGATCGTAGACGAGGATAGGCAGTGGTAGTAGGTCAGGGAGTGGCAGTAGCAATAGGAGCTAAAGTAGTGCACAAGGATCTATCTCCTTAGGACATTCATCAGGGCATAGGTCGAGTCACTCTCATAGACATGCCTCGAGTCATAGATCAGGTCATAGCCATAGGTCATTTGGGTCAAAGCACAGATCATCGCATAGCCAGCCTCCAGTGACAAACCCTTCAGCTTCTTAGACTCAGGCAACAGTGTCATCTCAGATGCATACTATAGTTGAGATGATGTCATCAGTGACAATACCATTGGCCTCACATACATAGGTTGCCATGGTCTCATAGGTTAAGCCAGTGTCGGTTTCAAGTCATCAATCACCATGCTTTTCTCCATGAGGGGATGAGGAGAGCACCTCCTAGGGGTTTTTGACATACTTGCTTTATTGACATCCATATTTTAGACATTTATGTCACGACACTTTATGTATTGACTATTGAGCTTGCGAGCTCCATTTTTGGGATATCTCGTGACTTTATCCTATGACATTATATTTTTTTGAGATCATATATATATATGATGCCGTTTTTGATGCAACCTATATGATTTATGTTATGTGATGATGCATTCCATATGTTGATTATGTTTATGATGTATGCATGGTTATGATGATTATGATGATGTAGTTAAGATAGCGACACGATGACTATGTGATGTGATTTATGCATTTATGATGCCTATGATGATGTGATTGTTTATTTATGATTATATGTAATGATGATGCTATGGATAATGCTTACATGAGAATGATGGTGATAGGCATAATGTTTTTGACTGTAATGGATGCCCTGTTTATAATTATGGATGTATTAATGTAGGATTATATATGTATGGACAATGAAATATGTGATGTAATGTATATGGTTTAAATATATAGATGATGTATGTATGGACCTAATGCGATGCCTATATGATCATGTATGCACTTATGTTTTTGTATGTCACAGGGTATCATTGTGAGATGGACGAGATGGGATAGAAGGAGATGAATGTTAGCACGAAGACCAAATCCTTCAACATATTACCATAAGACTAATAATTATTGCTCTTAATCATCATTGGGAAGATTATTGTAATGGCCAAAAAACACCATGATATGACATAGATCAAGGTGTGCAATGTAGTACCATCACATAAGACAAGCAACCATAGACAAGGATAAGAAGACCAAAAAAGACAAGTCATGAAACGTCGTTGCTCCTCTAAATCCTATTGGCAGGACATCCTAAAAGAACTAGCAACATGACTTCCAAAGAGACAAGAAAAGAAGATCATCATGATACATCATTGCTTCTCTAAATCCTGTTGTCAAGACATCACTGAGAAACTAGTAATATGATGAAAGACCCAAAGACAAGTGCCAAGTGTTTGCCAAGTGTGTCTGAATGCCCGGTGTTTTGATGCCAAGATGTCAGGTTTGACGATGTCGAAGGTGTCATAGTTGATGATGTCTGAATATCGAATGCCAAAGTTTTCCAAATTCAAGAAGGACACATCCTGAATAATGTCGATGTCAAGAGGATGGATCCTTAAATGTCAAGAGGATCTTTCAAAATGCCAGATGATAGTGACAATACCTAGGAAGGACACATCCTAAGGTATAAATGATAGAGGCTATTCTTCAGAAGGATGCATCTGAAGAATAACCAAGAGTTGACAGTTTGACTGGTTAGGACAATTTTACTTGTTTTGACTGAAGTTGACTAAAGTTTGACTGTTGTTGACTACATGTCAATGTTGAGATGCTGATGTACTTGACATGTTTATTAAAGAATGGCCAAAGTTGGTTGTAGGAGTTTGCTTGTTTTAAGATGACTTGTTTGACTTGAAGACATTTTGACGTGTGTGCCAATGTAGTGTCATGAACTCTAATGGACTGACCTAGTGTGGCCTCAGGGGCTCATCAATTGATGGCCTTGCCTACGTCATACACTCAGAGACCTTGTAGTTCGACACGACCAATGACTTTGTCTTGATGACCAGAGACTGAGTCATGATTTTATTTTGACCAACCTAAAAGGACTGACCTAACGTCTCGCGGAGACCGAGTTGAGCCTTTCCCTCGTGAAATGCACAAAGACGGACAAGGACCATAATGACCCGACATGAATGACAGTGACTTAGCGACATTGGCAGCTATTTTTGTGTTTTTGAGATATTTTGATTTTTTTTTAGATTTCTTCAGGACATTTTTTTAGGTCTTTTTAGGACATTTTTTGATTTTTAGGTCTTTCTTGAGGACATTTTTCAATTTTTAAGTTTTTTTAGGACATTTTACAATTTTCGAGACCATGTGCGATACCCACTATAGTCACATGATAAAAGTTTTCCCCTAGTCAGGCCTAGGACTAACCAACTAGACGGATGCAGAAAGGATGTGTGTGGGTGGTGAATGGGTGATATGCAGGACTTGATGTCAATCAATATCATCCATGGGAGAAAATGACGGGGTCTTTATGATAGGTGGCATGGTGATGTCAGAAAAGTGAGTGTTTATTATGGACTAAGGAAGATAGAGTGGCGGTAGATAGCAGAGCAATGGTGACTACACATAGCTTTGTTTGCGAGGTTTTCACCATGGTACTTATCAAAAGCGTGACCAAAGTGGTTTTCACTTTTGGACGAATTATTTCTCTTTACTATTTTTTTTTTTAATTTTTTGATTTTTTTGATTTTTTGATGTCACCAAGATGCCTGTTTGCCAGGTTTTCATCAAATTGACAATTTTTCTATATTTCATTTTTTGTATTTTAAGGTATTTAGCAGGCTTTCTAATGCTATGCATAGAAATTGCCAAAGATGTAGGTGTTTATATGGAAATACGTTAGTTGTTTACTGTTGGAGTAGCCGGTAAATTACACTCAAAAACCAAAAAAGGATATATGATGACATAAGGACCTAGCCAATTTGGTTCAAACTTTCCAGGTTTTTCTTTGTCAACCTAATTTTTAGGATTTTGCATGAGGACTAAATCACCAACATCAAACTTCCTGACCATGACTCTCTTTTTGTAATTACGACAGAGACAGTTCTGATACATCTATAGATGGTTCAAGAAATTATGCCTTCTTTCATCTAACATCTCCAGCTTATGTAGTTGTGACTGTCTGTATTCTTCATCATCTATTAGGCCCTTAATGGAGACTCTTAAGGATGGAATTTCAACATTGATGGGCTTTGTTATTGGTACAAGATTGGATATCCATTCTGCATAGTCAAATAGGCGAGTATGAATCCCACATCACAGGGCACTACGAGGGTGCATTTTGCTTTTCAACTTTTGTTTACTAAACGGCATGCGGTATTAGTGAAAAATGGTGTAGACCAGTGGATCCTTCGAAAGGCATATTGGCATATGACCATGCAAAATTAATTTTACGCTTTGAAAATAATTTGTGGAACTTGGGTTTCTCTTCTTCTGTTAGGGGTGTCATAAAGAGGGCCATTTTAGGATCTTTCTTTGTAGATATGTTGACTTCTATGGTGTCCTCTATAAGAATTGTTGATTTCTCTTGATTCATGGTAAGAAAGTCTAGTTCTCCATCTTTTGATGCCTCAAAGAGGTTTTCACTGCGAGATACATCCTTCACGGCCGCATTTTTGTCATCGAAGGTGCCTTTGGACTTACAAAGAAGGCGTTTCCATTTTGTTTTATTTTTTATTTTTCATTTTCGCGACTACGGATGGGCAGATTATATAAGTAGATTTACACAATCTAAAGACGGCCCAGAAATCCGGCACTTGGCGTGCTTGGTATTCAGCGATACGCCGTGCGGTAATATCTGTTTGGAAATAATAATGGTAGCCGGTCGTATTGGTCCCAATGATTCAGTTGTTGGTAGACTAAGGAGATGCATTGTCGATATTGGTGAATTATTGGAAGGATATTGGAAAGCATGTGAAACTGATTCAAAGACGATGATTGTCATCATCATTCAATGGGGTCTATCCAATAGTCTCCTTCACTTGACTCATACTCATTGTCATAATAAGGGACAAAAAGACTATCATTATGGTCGGTAGTGTCATGTGACCACTCAGATGAATCCAGATGATAGTCATCAAGTTTCGATGGTTGGGTAGATAGGTTGGGTGTATGGCTAATAGGATTGGAAGATGATTCAGGTTTGTCATTGTTCCTCGGGTCAAAGAGCCTATCCCAATTTTATGGTTTCCTTGGGATCTGAGGATTATCATTATTAGAGGCTGGATCAATTTTAAAGATTTGCCAAAATCTTTGTTCAACAGTAATTTCTCTAGGTTCAAGGAGCAATTCATCAGGGCAACAGTCACTTAGGGATCGTTGGGAGCCAAATTCCCATTCATGGGAGTCAGTTTTGGTAAGGGATTCCTCAATAGTCTTGACACTTTCTGAAGCATTCACGCTTTCACTTGAAAGTCCATTGGTATGTCGATTGTCATTTTTGGGTAGACCATACCCTAACCCAAGATACTTTGGTCGTTTGGGAGGTGCTATAGGTTCTCTTTGTCCAGTTTTATTTCTGCCAAGGCCACTAGTTCCATCATATCCTTTTACCTTTAACATGTCATATCCTTTGCCATATATCTTAACTGGTAATGGGGGTAAGTCTTCAATTTCTTTATAAAGCCATCCTACTATGTCGGCAATGTCTTCATTGTTCATGTCTCCCCATTTTATGAAAATTATTTTTGGCCAAACTTAAAAAATTTCCTTAGGTTCCATTCTAAAACACGACTGACCATAGACCTTAAGAGACTTGGGGATTATTGTGATGCAATATGTTGTATTCAGTTTGAATTCTCCGCAGCCTAGGTCCTGGATCTTGACATTGGACTCAACCTTAGGAAGCGAGGAAGATGATGGCGAGGTAGAGGATGTGGATGGAGTGGACGTGGATGATGATGCGAGTGTGGACAGGTCAATGAATTTGGAAGAAGAGGAACTTGGAGCTTCTTGGTTGATGGGCACTTGATGTTCGAAAATACCCCTTAGATTGGTGTAGTATTGAAAGGGATCGGGGTCTCCATATATGGTGATTTTTGTGTCGTCAAAGGGAGACTTTAGGAATTGGTGGTAGGTGGATGGAACAAATTTTAGGGCATGAATCCAAGGTTGACCAAGAAAAATGTTATAGGGTAATTCAAGATCAAGGACTTGGCAAGTTGTGTCTAGAATGACTGGTCCAACTCTGATAGGAAGAGTGATAACACCTTGAGAGGAACATTCTTCATCATCATACGCCTTTATGACTATGCTCTTTGTTGCTTCTACACAAGCATCAGAAAAGCCTAGAGCCTTAACCAATTTTAAGGAGCATATAGTCAGTCCTGCTCCACCATCTACTAAAACCCATCTGACCTTATGGTTATGGATGAAAACCTCAATGTGTAATGCGTTGTTATGGTTGGAATTTGGTGATGAATAATATTGGTACAAAAATGTTACATGATGGGGTGTAGTTAGATAACCCACCATGGCATTAAATTGGTTGACATCAATGTCTTGTGGGACAGAGGACTCTTGCAAGGTTTTGTCAAGTATATCCTTATGCGTGGGAGAAATGTGAAGCAACTCGAGTATGGATATGTGCACCGGGATTTTTCCTAGTTGATCAATAAGGTTAAACTGACTCTTAGGTTGATACTACTTTGCAGATGGGCTTGATTGTGATTGCTTAATAGATCGACTGGGTATTGTAGTTTTTGGTGCTAAGGAGGTGGACCGGCTATGGTGATTTTTCTGCTTCGAGTAGTGGCATTGCATTCAGGTGCTCTTTTGACAGTGATGGTATTGACATATTCGTCATCAGTTCAAACATTATTAATGATGGTTCCTCTTGAATAATCGAATGTAGCACGAACGTAATTAGCTTGATTATTATTAGTCTTGGAGCCTGATGTGGAGGCCTTATTAGAACCATGGTCTTGCAATGGGTTTTTGTGAATAGTATGGTCTGCATTTGATGCAAATTGTGACCCGCTGAATTCAATTGTGTGATTTTCAATGAGGTCTTGAACAATGTTTCTTAGTTGCCGACAAGAGGATGTCTTATGCCCTTTAGCCTAGTGGTAATCACATAAAGAGTTATCATCCCACCATGATGGTTTAAATTGTCCTGGGTCATATGGCTTAGGGTCCTCAAGTGTGATGAGATCATTTTGAAGGAGCTTCTTAAGGAAATCCTCAATTGGCTCTCCCAAAGTGGTGTATGTTCTGCTTTTCAAAAATTGTCTTTTCTGGTGGGGTTGTCCTTGACTTTGACTGTTTTGACTATTTTGATTATTTGGAATGACATTGGTGGGGGGTGTCAGTATTATTTCTGGTTTGTTTTGTGGCTGAGCTCCTTTAAGAGTAAGTACATGACCCATCATGTTTACAACCTTGGCATCAACAACGTCATCATTGGTAACATGTTTATTTTTGACCCAATACTTATTTTTGTTCGTAGATGAGTTTGCATTTGTGTTTTTAGGACCATATTTTAGTTCTCCTTAAGCAATGAGAGATTTCTCAACTTGGACACCTTTTTCGACTAGGTCTGTGAAGGTTGTGCAATGCTGAACTTGCAATTTGTATTTCAATGGGCCTAGGAGTGTTTGAAAAAACATGTCAACCTTTTCTTTCTCAGGTATGTCAATGTGGCAATGACTTGCTAGACTTCTCCATCTTTGGAAGAATGGGATAAAATTTTCACCAGCATCTTTTTGTGTAAGAGTGCATAAGCTAGTGATGGAGGTGTCCATGTCAATTTTATATGCGTAATTTTTTATGAATTTGTCTTTAAGTTCATCCCATGTTTTTATCACTTTTAAAGTGTAGAACCATTCCAGTGCAAGTCCTGTAAGACTCTTAGAGAAGAGTCTCATCAAGTAAGTGTGTTCATAGGCAATGTCCATATAGTTGGTTGTGAATTCTTGAACATGTTCAATAGGATTCATCTTGCCCTTATATTTGATAAAGTTTGGTGCCACATACCCAGGAGGAAATGGTGGCATGCATAGATTTGTGTCAAAAGGATACATGCATAGGTCATATGACATGTGTGACTTCTTGTCGAAAGTTTGCATGTTTTCTATGGTATTTTGTAAGTGAGCCACTTGAGCTATCAAGGCATCAATTATAGGATTATTCATTACATCACACATGGGAGTGATAGGTATACCATGGGCCCCCATTTGTTGAGATGAGATGTATGATGTGTTTTGTTGTGGGATGTGTTGCTGCGAGATGTATGATATGTTTTGGTTTGCATGAAAGTTTGGATTAGGGACTTGTTGATGGGTGTGACTATGTGATGAATATGTCAGAACATGCCCTCCAACCATTTGAGTCAAAATTTGGGGAATATGTTGACCATTAATATTTTGGTGTCCAAATGAGGCCATGTGATGTGTATTTTGATTGCCTTGTCCAAATTGTTGAAATTTTCCATGGGGAATGTTCATGTTTGGCCCTTGGGAAGTATTGGTATTGAATTGTGATGACGTGTTAACATTTGGTTGTGGTCTTCGAATAAAGACACATCGTTTACTTCCTCCAAAGGGATTGAATGAAGTACCAATGAAAGGATTGGATGATGAGAAACCCATGACACTAGATGAAGCTCCAAATAGAGGATTTGAAGAGCTTTCCCCCATTGATGAGGACCCAAAGGTGGCTCCAACTGATTGTGACAATATTGTTGACATTGTTGGAATTGATTGTGACATGGCTTGTGACATAGTTGGTGTCCCTCCAATGGATGTTGCATTGATTGAATTGGAATTGTTTTGATTGGTTGTGTCATAGGAGGTAGCATTAATGGTACTTGCGATAGTTTGAGAGGTAGCATCAACAAAATCATTTCTTGTATTGTTTTGAGGTTGACTAGTGTTGGGCATGTTGTTTGTATTGTTGATATTATGATCGGGTGATTTTGGTATCAAAGTGTTAATGTCAAAGCCATGTGGCAATTTTGCTTCTTGACTTAGAAGTATGGCCAAATATATGTTTCTATCATGTAAAACCATTTCTTCCACAAAGGAGGCCGCTTCTGGATTTTGGGTTGTGGCTTCTAGGTCTTCCTCAAATACTTGTCCATGTTCATCCCTACATATGAATGGTTCAAAGTGATTATGTGACGAAGATGGCATATTCATGTTGCTGAAAGGATTGATGAAATATGTGTCTTGGTTCATGCTTTGATTCATGTCATTGGAAAAGATGTAAGTGTTGTTGTCTTGTCCAAAATTAGCCATTTGTCTTCTTTTTCTTTGAAGCCTAGTCTCAACCATATAAGGAATTGCTCAAATTAGGAAGAGGATGAAAATGACTACTAAATGACACTATGTTTTTTTGGATTTATTTTTTTGATAAACGATGACAATGCAAGACTATGTTTTTGGATTTTTTTGATAAAGGATGACAATGCAAGGTGATAATAACATTTTCCTAAGGAAAATGACTAATGCAAGGTGATAAGATTTTCAAGAAAAGATGTCAAATGCCAAGGTGACAATGAGGAATAATATGAAAATGTTGACTAAGGAAATGACCAATGCCAAGTCTAGATGTCAAATGGGGACTAAGATGGAAGTTATGACAATATTTTGGATTTAAGGATAAGATATGCAAGGTGAGGACTAAAATGATTTGAGTGTCTAAAGTATGCGAATGCAAAAGTCTAAATGATTTGGAAGAGGGTTTCTCAACCACACTAAGCTTGATCTATGTCTCAATTTTGGAATATCAAAGGACTTGTTTTTGAAGGACTAAATGACAAGGACAAGATGACTAAGTGAGGTTTCCTAACTTTACTTATGAGTTGGAAAGGTCTCACATAAGGAAAATGACTAAAGAAGACAATGATGACTAAGTCCAATGATAACCTGCCTTTGAAAGTCAAGATTTTTCTAAGTGAGGTAAGGTTTCCTACTCCAAAATCTAAAAATGAAATGAGGATGCAAGGATTGGTTTATGACTAAAATGAAGATGATTATGCCTAAGGATGAAACAAAAATTTGCAAAGATGGACTTATGGGTAAATGCAAACTAAAGATGCAAATGGTTGAATAATTTGAGCAATTTCATATCTTTTTTTTTTTTTTGACATAATCTTCTAAAAAAAAGACATTTGATGAAAATTTGGACATATTTGAATTCAATTTCTGGTCTGTGACAGAGTTTTGTTTTTGTCATGCAAATGCGTCATTTTAGGTCATAGATGCGTCACAATATGGCGATGTGGCTCAATTTTAGTGAATGTGGTTCTACATAAAGAAAATGCAACTCAAAGGAGATTACAAGTTTTTCAAAGAAAATGCGGTTCGATACGTGAAATTGTCTTGAATGGAAAATGCGGTTAACAGAGCAATTGCATTGTAGGAAATGTCAAATGTGGCACATAGAAACAAATGCATTTCAGAAAGAAAAAATGAGCTATGGCAATGCGACTCAAAAAGATTCAAATGCGTTCAGACAGGCACATGCGTTTAGAAAGTAGGAAATGTGTTGCACTAGAGCAATGTGGCACATAAAGCTTCAAATGTGTTTCAATAGAGTGAATGCATTGCAACCAGAATGAATGCCTAGTTTGTTTGCAAGTTTGACCGAATTTTGAAGTTGTCTCAAGTTGAAAGTGTGTCTCTAGATTTGTGTAATGATGTTTGTTTGTTTTAATGTTTGAGAAAACACTTGGTAAACACAATATTTTGTCTTTGATTCAAGCACAATGAAGACAAGCACAATCCTAGGCTAGGCAAGGACAATATTCACTAGATTCCATGTGGGTTTCCCCAACCGCACTTATTCTTAGCATGTGAATCCAAAACTTAGCTACACTGGCCCCACCTTATAGTGCACTACTTCTCAGTCCAACCAAGCTTCCAACCCCCATAAATCTCCCATGGTAGGTTGATCACCTCTACTAAGAACTGTGAGAATGTGGATGCCTTCTCAACGGCCATTGCTGTGTTAGCAAATAAAGGGATTTTGGCTACTACACAAAGGTGTTTAGTTTAGGACCCCCGTTTGAGTGGCCATACATGGGGAAAAGATTAAGCTCCATTAAAGGAGGAATTCCAGCCTAAAGAGGTTATGCTTAATAGGGTTTTGGGGAATCCTACTTTGTCCATATGACACATCCATACTCGTAATCCTAGGCTTTCCCTTAAGATTCACATTTATATACCGGTTGGGGGTAGCTCAACCAAAGAGCTCCGTTTCCAATTTGAGTTGCTTGGGGTGAGTAATTTTTTCCACCAAGGAAGACCCAATTTCTAGAGTCAAAAATCATTTATCTTACACCCAGAATTGCACAAGTGTGCAAGGGGAGAGGATACTTCGATTATTGAATCGGGGTAAACACAAAAATGGATGGGTCTAGTTTTCTGATCACCTAGTTTGCACAAGGTGAGAGCATAATAACCTACCACCCCAAACACAATCAAGAAAAGGACAAGAAAAGTTCTTTTTAATGCACCAATTGAAGTGTTTTCTAATCTAGAAATAAACAAATATAATGTTTCAAAGTAATAGCCTTGGACAATCAACCTACAAAATCACTTGTTAGTAGTTTCAAAGATATGCCTTAGACCCATGAAAGACTCAAAGCCACATGCTACAACAAGTCATTAGTAACCAAAAAATCTCTAACCTAACATATTGCAGAAAGGAAAAACAGATTGCAAAAAGAAATAAAGACAAATCTGGAAAAACCCGAGAGCAAAAGTTTACCAGACGAATACGTCACAACAAAGTGATTGCATCACTCTGTACAACAAATGTGACTTGGTTCTATATACTAGAATTTGATAGATGAATGTGGTAACCTGCAAGTCAAATGCATCATGACCGAGCAAATGTGTCACTCTATAAGTCGTATGCGTTGCAGTAGAGCATATACGACATTCAAAGGAGCAAATGCGTCATGGAATAATAGATGCATTGTTATTTAGAGAAAATGTGTCGCAGTCATGCCTATACCTACAAAATAGAAAAATTTTGTACAAAAAATGCTCGATTTGGCATCGGGTTCACCAATGTAACTAAGGGAATTTTTCTAGGGTTAGCAGATTAATGCATAAACACAAAAACCCAAAGCAATAGTGAAGTGCAAAGGATATAACATGAAAACTAATGAAAATATCTCACCAAATGTCTTCATTCTCCATGGCTGACCTCCATTATACCTTCTCAACTTGTTGCAAATATGATGTTTCCCTCAAATTTGATGTGAGCAATCTAATGACAATGACAAGCCCTAAGCAAATGTTGAAGGATTTGAAATGACTACATGCAATACTATGCTATTATGCAACTAGTAAGCACCAAAACTATGTCTAAATTATGACAAATGAAATGTAAATATGCCTATGAAAAAGTGACAAGAATGCAAGAGTATGAGATGAAAAGATTGCAAGATGACATGAGGTGACAAAATGAGACCAAAATTGCCATTTTATAGAAAATGCAATTTTGAGGGAATGGCCAAGATTAAAAGTTGACAAATGCCCTAGAATCAATGGACAAGGTTCAATTTGACAACCCACAATTAGGGTTAGGGTAGCATTAGGGAAAATTCAAAATGAATGGACAAGATTGATTTTTAGAAAATCAAATCAAGGGTTGACAATGCATGTGACAAGAGATAAGATTGGCACAAAAAAAGAGGTGGCTGGAAAATCAAATAATAATAGAAATTACTTGATTTTTGGAGAAAAAGACTATTTTGAATTAAAAATTAATTTAATTCAAAAGGTGGGGCCACATGACAATAAATAATTAATTTGAATTATTTACTTAAAAGAGGGAAAATTAGAAAATAGGACCATTTTAAATAAATAATTTTACTTAAAATGAGGGAAATATCAAGGTAGCAATAATTAAATAAAATTTATTTATTTAATGATCAGGAAGAAATTAGTGGACCAGAATAATTAAATAAATTAAGAAATTTATTTAATTATAGGAAGACATTAGACAATAAGTGACGTATTAAGTAAATGAATAAATACAATTTATTTATTTAATAATCATGAAGAATAAAAGACATGAATTAATTAAATAATTATGAATTATTTAATTAAAAGTCAAAAGTTGACCAAGGACATAATTAAAATGTCTTAATTATGCTAGGAAGAACAGATGAAAATAGAGCTTGAAGGCCTAGGTCATTTTTATGTGTCTACAATGGTTGCATAAGGTTATGCGTAGTTTTTAGGAATCTGAACATATCATCATTAAAGGACAACTATGAACTGTCGAACATGGAAGGCATGCTACATAAGGTAACTAGCTATGAGCTATTATTAATGATCGATGTTTTTTTTGGGTAAAACCAAGTGAAAGTGAAGGAGTCTGAGCAGTACAAGACTGCATTCAAAACTTCGTGGGGCACCTATGTGTATGTAAGGATGCCATTTGGCTTAATTGATGCAGGTGCCACTTTCCAGAGGGCTATGGATGTAGCCTTTTTTTATTTTATTGACTTGTTCATGGCTATATAGTAGGATGACTTGATAGCTTACTCCAAGAAAGAAGATCACTACATGCACTTGGAGAAGATATTTATCAGGGCATTGGAATATTGGATCTCCTTGAACCCTAAGAAGTGTGCCTTTGGGGTTACTAAAGGCAAGTTGCTGGGGCATATTGTGTTTAAGGAGGGAGTAAGGATTGACCCTAAGAGGGTAGCAGCCATAGACAAGACAAAGAATGTAAGAGGCATTCAATCATTCTTTGGCCAGATAAATTTCTTGAGGAGGTTTGTAACCAATTTTGTAGAGATTACAAGACCTATCTCCAAGATGCTGAAGAAAAGAGGAAAGGTATTTTGGAATGAAGAGTCTAGCCAGGAATTTAAGAGCATAAAATAGGATATTAAGGAGGCCCCAATTTTAAGGACTCCTAACTTTTCCAAGCCATTAAAAATCTTTTCATTTGCATTGTTTCATACTATTGTTGCTATTTTGTTACAAAAGAATGAAAAGGGATTTGAACAACCAATTTATTTCTTTAGAAAGTCACTTCAAGTCGTAGAGTTAAAATATGATTTAATGGAGAAGTAAGCATATGCACTTGTTAAGGTAGTGAAGAAATTTGAGACTTACCTATTTGGAGCCATAGTCATTGCTTATGTCCTAGCTGTAACTGTGAAGGACATCTTTACCCAACAAGAAGTCATAGGTAGAAGATGCAGGTGGATAAATAGAATTCAGGAATTTAATATTGACATCTAGATAACCAAACTAGTGAGAGGATAGGGATTGGCCAAGTTAATGGTTGAAGTGAACTTGGGTGCAAATTAGATAAATCTAGAAGATGATTCCAAGAGATCATATGCCTGTGATATGGAGTGTTGTGATTGGTATAAAAATGTTGTTTATTACTTGCAGAGAATGCAGTTCCTTGAGGGATTGACTTAGAATGAGAAAATAACTCTCAAGCGACATTCCATTATGTTATCATAAGAGGTGAATTGTGGTGGAGAAACTTGGAGGGCATATTGTTGAAATGTGTTGATGAGACCAAGGCCTCTGAGTTGTTAAAAGAAATGCATGGTGGGGTATGTGGTGGAAATTAATGGCTAAAACCACTACCCATAAAGTCTTGAGGGATGGATTCTAGTGGCTCACAATTTTTAAGGATGCATACAAACTAGTAAGAGCATGTGATGTATGCCAAAGGTTCTCTAGGAAACTAAAATTCTCAAGCAACTTGCCACTTAGACCAGTTACTATGCATACACCTTTTCAACAATGGGGTATTGACTTCATTGGAGAAATAGTTGAAAAATATAGTCGGGGCACTCATAGATTCTTGTGGCCACAGACTACTTCACAAAGTGGGTGGAAGTTATCCCAACAAAAAGAGCAAGTAAAGTAGTCACAGACTTCCTAATGGAAAATATATTGACTGGATTTGGAGTACCTGAGAAAATTGTCTTAGATAATGAAATGTGCTTTAGATCTGAGGAGTTTACAGAATTTTGCTCAAAACATGGAATCCAGATGTCATACTATTCACCATATCATCCTCAAGGAAATGGCCAAGCATAATCAAGCAATAAAATCTTGATGAAAATCATCAAAATGATTCTTGAGGAGAATAAAAGATCTTGGGATTCCAAGTTAAGGTTAGCCTTGTGGGCAGATCGGGTGACTGTTAAGAACGCCATTGGCTATGTGCCTTTTTATTTAGTATATGGTATTGCAACTAGGCTTCCACAGAACAACCTTATGCAAATGAATAAGTTTTTCCAAGAGTACGATGAGGACATATGTGACACAATGCAACATAGGATTGATGCATTGATGGAAGTAGATGAAAAAAGGAGGCATGCTCATAAAAGAAGTTCCAAATTGGAGTTGTAGGTCAAGAAATTGCATGACAAGAAACCATCCTCAAGGAAATTTCAAGTAGGGAACTTGGTGTTGATGTGGAATGCAAGATCCGAAGATAAGGGAAAACATGGAAAGTTCAAAGCATTATGGCTTGGCCCTTATTTGATCAACAACACTCATGGTGAGGATTCATATTTCCTACAAGAGCTAACAGGTGATATTCTTGAGCTGCTAGTACGTGGATAGCTTTTGAAGCCATATTTCTCTTGAAATGTTCTATTCCATGTACATTATACAGTCCAGTAAATATTGTATAAGTGTGTTTGCTTTGGTTTGGTTCTCTTGCCTTGTTCTAGCAGGTCCTTTATTTTTGGTGTCCTTGTGCTTGGTTCACCATGAGATTTGAATCCTCACCATGCCTAAAAGAGGCATGCATCCCCATTTGGAGCCACTAATGGAACCCTCAAAAAAATTTCATGTTCCATTGGCTTGGGAGAAAGCATTTCCCTAAATGTTAGTTTGGTTGGATAAGACTAGGGCTTAGGGTTTTATATGAGGTTTTTTTTTTACTTTGAATATTTTCCTTCATATCTTAACATATGGTCTTGTGGTCTATTCCTTGGTTGAATTGATGTAGCCCATTCCTGGTCATGTTAAAACGACTTGAGTCATTGAAGCCCATGAAGTTAGTAGCCCCTTGTGCCTAGGCGAGATAAAATTTTATTTCATAAGGTTGATTGATCGACCTTGTTTGGCCTTTACATCCTTTGAATAAAATGGTTTTAAATCTTTAAAGGCCTTATTTTATGTCATCCTAGGTAGTCCCCTTTCTCATTACAACTTATGAGCATGTGCAAAATTATCCCACTTAATTCCTGTCTACCGCTTTTTCTCATTGCTCATTGCAGATAACTTTGTGAATGAACAACTTACATTAGTTTTGTGTGATGATCGGTATTTCTCATGTTTCACATATTGCAGGTAAGTTATGAATCTTGAGTTTTGTATTAGTGGTGTGCGATGCATATGTTCTTTTCATTATCGTTGGCTTCTTCTTTATCGCTATTCACTTGTGAGTTGTGTTGTGAATTGATGATGCACACATTTGACCTTTTATGCTCTTTGCATTTTATTCCATCACTCATCGCAAATTCATTATAAACTTTGAACCTCAAAATAGCGATGAGCGATGCAGTCATGTCTTCTAATTTTCTATCGCTGATTTGAGTTGCTCTTATGAGCAATGTTTTTTTTCCTTTGATCTTCCACAAGGTACACATGACTTGATCTTGTTTCATCTCCTTTTCACCCATCATTGATGTGATCTAGAATTCAAAGTGTTAATTAGTGATACATGATGGAAAATGAACATGACCAAAGATGGGCCTTAATCCAATGGATGAGATCTCATCTCATGGGGGTCACATTGTTGATAGGACTTGCAAAGGGTGAAATGTACCAGTGATGACTGATGGCCTCCAGATAAGAGGCAATGTGGTGACATATTGAAGAAATCATTTAAAGCAAAGGAAAAAGCAATGAGCTAAAAGGAAATCCATTGATATGGTCTTAAAGTGAGATGATCAATGCCCAAGGTTTAAATAGGAATGACTAAGTGTCAGTTCGCTTGCATGGGCTTTCCATCAACCATTAATGGTGTTACACTCCATTTCCTAGTTGTAAGGAAGGTAGTTGGTTTAGTTAGTTTGTTTTTTGTACATTTGGAACTTCTTTGGAGTGAAGAAGGCAGCCCAAGTCTAAGGAAATGATGCGTGGTGCTCCAACAAGTGATTACAAAAGCATCAACATCAAATTTTCACTCAGGTAAGAAAATTGTCATATCTCTTCCTGTCAAGTATATTGAATTGCACTACTCTAAAAGTTAGTGGGGAATTTGAGAGATAAGTTTTCTTAGGGTTTATTCATTAAATTTTTTTAATTGGGGTGATAAACATTGTATAAGTTTTGGGAGTGTTTTGTTCTACAAATTGTGTCTTGGAATTTAAAACTAGGTAGGTCTCTTTGATTAATAAAAGCTGTAAACCCTAGTTTTTCCACATCACAAAAATGAGCGAACCAAAAACTAGTGAGTTTAGCATTAGGCTAGAGAGAAAACCCAAGTAGAAAAGAGTTAATAGGCCTAGGACCTAGGATGTTTCTTCCGTAGTTAAGCTAGAGCCACTTGAAGCACCTAACCCCATGCTGGATACCCCTGTGTTGTCCAAAAGGTCAAGGAGTGCAAAGAAAAATAAAGGAAGATTCATGGAGGGTGCCTCTAGAAACATAAATGAGGGTGGGCCACAAATCAACAAGAGACTTATGGGCAAGCTACCGTGACAAGAGGATTAATCAACAATGCTAATGAAATTGAAGAATTGGGCCAACCTCAAAGTGGATGGTAGTTGTTTTTGTATGTTTTTAACATAAGGAATTCTAAGAGGTCGACCTGTTACTTGTGGGGCCTTAACCTTGGGAAGCTAGTGGTATGTAATGTGTTTGTGGAGGTGGATGTGATGATGGAATTAGCTAAGCATTATGATCCCACAGACAAGAAGATCAAGAGTGAAAATGGAACTCTACTCCTCAAGGTAACAAGGGATAAAATTGTGGAGGTATTTGGGTTGAATCCAAATTATATAGTTAACATCAAATGTGTAGACCTATATGGTGAGTATGAGCAGAAAAAATTTGCATTCAGAAGTAGATTGCTTGTGAGGAATAGAAAGAGCAAGGAAAGATTTGGCCCTAAAGATATAAAGCCCTTTGAGTGTGAAGAATTTGTTGATTATTTTAAGAGCAAATCTTATTGCTTGAATAAGGTTCTAGCTTGTAATTTCGATGCTAGGATAGCCATTGACCTATTGGTGATGGGAATGGATATACATGGTCAAAATCAAAACACTGGTTTTGATTATGTTGCTTATGTTGTAGAAAAAATGCATAAGGATTTTATCAATCTTAAGGAAGTTCTCCCCTATCTTTTCCACATTATTCTCTATTGATGCATATAATTTTATTTGAGGGATAGGAGAAATGGAGAAGTAAGCTGAGATTAAGACAAAAGGACAATGAGAATAATGTTTTACCAATTCAAATGTAGACATATATTTTGGATTAGGATTGTTCCAATTCCAACTATTTGGTGTTTTGTAATGTTATCAGGTTTGGTATTTTAGAGATTTTGGGTGTGGCACCCATTCATAGGCTTTCAAGATTAATAAAAAATATCATGCACCCAAAGGATGTAGCATGATCAACTTCACAACATAATTGGGTAGATTGGTTTTTGCACTCATAATATACTCTGATTAGGGCTTATGGAGCCAAGGTGGCACCACATTACTTGCCCTTATATGTCTTTGACTGATTGGAATTTATGGAGTTGATGTGTCAAATTGATTTTATGGACCTAGAATTGTTCAGAAAACCTAGAAAGGGTATTATGCTAGTGCCCTAATGTTCCTTTGCTTACTTTACAACTATTGCCTTGGAGGCATATGAAAAATTTGGAATCATGGTGAATAACCTCAAGTTACCTATTAATGAGGTTAGGAGTTTTGACCTAGAAGGTTTTGTGCATGCAAAGAGAAGAGAGAATAATTTATTTGGGCTCCCCCACCATTTCTTGTACACAAATGATGTGTTGAGAAACTTGACTAGTGATGGGGCTATTATATCTAGAAAAAAGGAATGGAAAACCATATGTGATATTGAGGAGAGCATTATGAGGAGAAATTTTTTCTATGTGAGTCCCTATGATGTAATTGAGAGTCCTTTTGAAAGGGCTTTTGCAAAGATAAAGGATTATTAGAATGGTGAATTCAAGGAAAAGGTAAAGGAGGTTGTTGAGAGAGTGCAAGCTCTTTTAGAGCAACAACCTTAGACTATGGACATTCCAAAGCATCTTGCAGATGGAAAAGGAGAAGAGGTTTAAATAATTGAGGAGGATTAAATAGTAGAGCATGTGCCCAATGATGAGGAAGTGGAGAAGAAATTCCCTCCCCCTAATATTGATGATGCTTTGGATTCAGAAGTTCCCCAGGATAGAATTGTCCAATGGCATTATGATGAAAAGGCTGATGATGATCCTAGGATCAAGGATCATAATGAGTTTCTTGTGGATGATGAATTTGTGCAATATAAGGAATTCAAAGAATATATGGTTCAACAAAGAAGCAACTAAATAAAGGAGAGGCTTGAACAAGCAAGGGCTAACACCGATCCTTCTCAACAAGAAGCTGTGAAGGCAGAGGAAGAAAATATTATGGTTGAGATTGCAGCTATCACTCCTATCGAGGCTAGGGATGTTGTCACATAAAGTGGAATGATGTTGCTACCAGGGTGCACCATCACCTCAACTATTGCAATTGATGCAATAAGAAGAGACCCTCAATCTTCTATATTTGAGGAGAATTTTGAAGATAAGGTGTTTGGATCTGGTTATAGTCCAAAGTTGCATAATCTTGTAATTTGGTTGTAATTTGGTCCATGGAACCCAATACTGGGAAGCATGAGGTCACTAGGCCTATTGAGGAGGTCATTGGTTCCATGATAGTAAAGAGAGCTACTGATATGACTCCTGTCCAAGTAGCTAAGTTAATTGTTCATGCTGCTTTGCTTAGTGAAGATACAACAAAAATTTCTCAGAAGAAATGTGATTCCTTGTTGAAGGAGTACAATAAGGCTTTGGATGAAATAAATAAGATGAGAGCCACTGTTCAGGCTATCCAGTCAGTAAGGACATTATCTTTTCCATGTTCTTCTTCTTTAGATTTTTCTACACAAGATAGGGAAACCTTGGCCTTAAGAATTAATGATTGAATAATCAGTTAAGGAATAAGAAGGAAAATGTCAAGAAGGCCAAAATTTAAACTGTTAAGGTGGAAAATGACATTTTTGAGAATGTGTTGAAACATAGGGTAACAAAGCTAGTAAACAGAGCTGATGATGTGTGGGATGCCTATAGTAACATCCATGAAGAAAACATAAAATATTTGAAGTTTCAAGAAGCTTTCCAAAATGAATGGAGCAACGGAGCACTAGGGTAGATGATTTAAAAGAAATGATGCCTAAAATGCAAGAAGATCTTGAATCTCCTACAAATTTCCCTGAAATATTACAAGCTATTGACTTGGTGAATGAAATAAGAACTTTTCATGGAAAGTTGGGAATGCAACTCTAGAACAAACTGAAAATATCCAGAGAAATGGAGGAGTATGGTATGCATGTAATATTGAATTAGAAAGGTAAGTTAAAGGAGTTTGATACATGGAGGAATGATCTGGGAGATCTACTCACACAAGCTAAGATGATATTAAAGGTATTTGATTATACCTTGTTGAATCCTAATATTGATATTATGGTGGGGATTGAAACGAGAATGGATTTTTTTTTCAAAGAGACTAGAGCCTTAATTGATGCAAGGTATAATCAACATAGTGCAAAGGTGCAGAGTTTATTGGATGCAAGGTATAATCAACATAGTGCAAAGGTGCAGAGTTTATTGGATGCAAAATGTCCCACTGAAGATGAATACAACACTTGGTTGGAAAATTTTACTGAGTAAGCTTGTACGTGTGAAGATGATGATGTACATGGTGAATAATGGAAAGGAGAGAAACAATGTGGCACAATCATGGTAGGAGGGTCCTCAAAGAGAACAATCTTGATCGTGTAGCAAGAGTAACACAATGGAAGAAACAAAGAATATGGAGGAAAATGTAGATGCAAATATTCAGTTACATTTAGTCGACAACATCCGGGTTTATAGATTTGGCTCACAGGCTTGATATAACATGCTCAAAAATACAACATTCTAACATGCTTCTATATGTGAGCTAAATATTACAAATCAGATCTACTCAATCAAAAATTACTTGTTTACTACTTGACTACTTCCTTCTAATGATCGATTACAAGCTTTATATCATATCCACAATTCTAGAAACATCCGTGTTGGCCAAAGATCATCACATTATCCAAGGGAAGAAAATGTAATGTGCGCATGAATATGTTGGCCTCAAATTTGAATTAATCTTCAACAGGTGCATAAAATGAAGTGTGGACCTATAAAAAAGGCCGAGGACACTCCATGGAATAATTAAAATCACACCATTAAGATCCACAAGTCATAGGGAAGATCTACACGATCAAACTGGTCAAAAAGTTTGAAATTATTCTGGTGTCGGTTCAGGAAACTGCCATGAAAACTGGAAGTGATAACTTGCCAGAAAAAGATGCAATCACGCTCAAATATTGGAACAAGGAAAATGAAAATTTCGATGATGTACACAAAGATCCACAAGGTCTGGTGAGCAAAGATGATGAATCCACCAAATTGAACTAAGCAAGAACAAAACAAGAACAAAAAACTAAAAGAAAATATTTTTGGTTGATGCAAGAATTCCATGAACCAAGGATGCTCCTACATCAGACATCCAGGGTTAATAAAAAGTGAGTCCCTCACTTTTCTAGGGCCAAAAGAAAACCAAGATATTCTACCTCAGCCTGGGAAATCCAAGAAGAATCCTCCATTGGTCTACCTTTCCACTTCACAAGATATTCTTTGTAATGTCTTCCACTAGTCTTCCTCCCATCGCTGACATCCAAAATCTCTTCAATCTCATCTGACTGTTGTTTAGGAAACTGATTCTCCAATTTTGCTTCACTGTCTTCATTGAATTCTATTTCATGGTACTGATAGAGGTTTGCAATGTTAAATATAGGTGATATAGCCATACCTTTAGGTAACTCCACTTCATATGCATTTCCTGAATTAAATTTATTCAAAATATTACAAGGTCCAAATTTCCTCATCTTTAGCTTGTTGCAAGTGCCAACTGGAAATCCCCCCTTCCTCAAATATACCATCACTTTATCTCCAACTTTGAACTCATTATGTCTCCTCTTTTCATCTGCTTTCTCCTTATACTTCCGGTTCATGTCTTCCAACTACTATTTCACTTGAGTATGCAACTTCTTCATGTGTTCTACAAATTCTTCTACTTCTGCACTCCTTTTATCTTCCATATTAATGTCTCTCAACTTTGATATACCTATAGGATGAACTCCTATAACAATCTCAAAATGTGTCTTTCCTGTACTCCTATTTACTGAATTATTATAAGCAAACTCTGCTTGTAGAAGGACTAAATCCCAACTTCTGGTCCTTTCTCCAACCAAACATCTCAACAAATTTTCCAAACTCCTATTCACTACCTCTGTCTATCCATTATTCTATGGGTGAAATGTAGAACTGAACTTCAAATTTGGCTTTAGCTTCTTCCAAAGTGTCCTCCAAAAGTAACCAACAAACTTTACATCTCTATCTGAAACAATATTCCTAGGTAATCAATGCAATCTGACCACTTCTCTGAAAAAGAAGCCTACTACATGTAAGTTGCATCTGTTGTCTTCTTACAAGGTATGAAATGTTCCATCTTAGAAAATCTATCTACCACCACAAATATAGAATCATTACCTCTTTGTGTCTTCAGAAAACCAAGTATGGAATCCATACTGATATCCTCCCAAGGTCTCTTTGGAACTATCAAAGGCTTATACAATCCGACATTCTGACTGCTTCATTTTGCAACTTCAAAAACTCTAAAACTCTACACAAATATCGTAATGTCCTTATGAATATGTGGCCAAAAGTAATTCTCACTCACCAATGCCACTGTCTTGTCAACTCCAAAGTGTCCTGATAATCCTCCATTATGCTTCTCCTTCACCAAGTTATCCATCATTGAACTTCGAGGTATACACAACTAATTACCTTTGAACAACATATCCTTCTAAATGAAATAATCCAACCATTGACTCCTATCCTTCGAAATAGGTTCTTTACAAGCTCTCCAAGGTTCTGCAAAATTCGGGTCTTCCTCATACAAGTTCTTCAACTCATCAAGGCCTAATACTGCCACTCTCATCTCTATCAGTAAATTCCTTCTCCTACTCAAAGCATCAACAAATCTATTTGAATTTCCACTCCTATGCTTCAAAACAAAAGTATAGCTTTGTAATAATTCTATACATCTCATGTGTCTTTGATTTAACTTACCCTGGCTGTTCAAATATTGCAATGCTTGATGATCTGTATATAACACAAACTCCTTAGGAAACAAATAATGTCTCCACTTCTTTAGGGCTTGAAATATGACATAAAATTCTTCATCATACACTGAATATCTTCTCCTATCATCATTCAACTTCTCATTGAAATAAGCTACAAGTCTCCCTTCTTGACTCGATACTGCTCCAATTGCATTTCCACTTGCATCACAGTCTACTTGAAACACCAAATTGAAATCTAAAAAAACCAACACAGGTTGCTCAGTCACCTTCTACTTCAACAATTCAAAACTTTTATCTGCTCTAGACATCCATCTAAAATCCTTATCTCCCATCATTGTTTCTATCATAGGGCTACAAATAGAACTAAAATTCCTAATAAAGTTCTGATAGAAACTAGCCAATCCATGAAATGATCTTACCTCTCCAATATTATCTAGTGTATGCCACTCAACAATTGCTCTTACCTTCTTAGGGTCCATCTTCAATCCATCCATAGATATCACAAATCCTAGATATACCAACTCCTCCTTCTTGAAACTACACTTCTTAATGTTTATCAACAGCTACTCTTCTCTCAACCTCTGTAAAACTTTCCTTATATGCAACAAATGTTCTTCTCTACTCTTACTGAAAAATCAAGATGTCATCCAAATACACAATCACAAACTTTCCCAAGAATTTCTTCAATACCTCATTCATCAACCTCATAAAAGTACTCAGTGCATCTGTCAGTCCAAAAGGCATCACCAACCACTCATACAATCCTTCATTTTTCTTGAATGATGTCTGCCACTCATCCCCGTCTATGATTCTTATCTGATGATATCGACTCTTCAAATCTATCTTTATAAAGTATTTAGCTCCACTCACGCAATCCATAATTTCATCCATCTAGGCAAAGGAAATCTATACTTCACTGTGATCTTGTTTATGTCTCTAGAATCTATACACATTCTCCATTCTCCATCCTTCTTAGGTGCTAACATAGCAGGTACTGCACATGGACTTAAGTTCTCTCTAATCAAACCCTTCCTCAATAATTATTTCACTTGTCTATTCAACTCCTCATTCTCTATCAGTGTCATCTGATGTGTTGATTTATTAGGCAAACTAGCTTCAGGAATCAGATCCATACAATAACTAATACTTCACACAGGTAGCAATCCATCAGGTACATTATCTGAAATGATCTCCTCATATTCTATCAGTATCTCCTTTATCTCTTCTGGTTATTCTTCTACATTCTTCAAGTCTTCAGTCTTCTTCGGAACCAAGGCATAACACACATTCTCATGTCTCAATCCATCAAGGAATCTCCTTCCATCAACCAGACAAACCCTAGCACTCGTACAAACCTAAACTTTAGGAACATCTACCAATGGCAACAAAATCTTCTTCATCCCATTAGCAACAATGGTGTATATGTTCTTTTTTCCATCATGACTTACCCATCTATCATACTGCCAAGGCCTTGCCAACAAAACATGGAAAACATCCATAGGCATGATATCACACAAAACTTCATCATGGTAATTTCCTATCTTCAATTTCACCAAACATTGTTCACTTACCAGTATCTTATGCCCATCTTGAATCCAAGAAATCTGATAGGTCTTTGGGTGTTTCAACCTTTCCAACTTCAATTTAGTCACCATCTCTTCAGAAACCAAGTTCTCAGAGCTTCCACTATCAAAAATCACCTTGCAACATTTACCATTCACCTTGCATCTTGTCTGAAACAAATTCTTTCTATGCAATGGCTCTTCTCCAACTCACTTTGACACAACACTCTTCTATTCACCAACACTTCTCCATCTTTTGGTTTGTTAGATGATCCAGTATGTTCTTCCTCAACAAAGGTTGTCCTTCTATTGTTCTCTATCTTCTTTCTTGTCTCTCCCTGATTGCATTCAAATGCTCTATGTCCTTCTCCACCACATTTATAACAAGTTCCCTGGAATATCCTTTTCTCTTGTCCTCTATCATCTCTTCTATGACCTTCATTTCAGTAACCACCATAACCTCTTCTTCTGTAAGAGTTACCATCACCTCTCTAGTATGAATTTTCATTCTTACTGACCTCCTTATCCTTATTCTGATCTGGAAAAGATCCTCTTCCTCCTTCAACAAAATTTCTTCCTCTTTGTCTCTACTCATGTCTTTTATTCAACTTCTCTTCTACCTTTACGGAACATTGATATGCTTCGTCCACACTCACCAACTTAATCAAACTGATTTTATCATGTATAGATGACCTCAAACCATTCACATATCTAGCTACTTGTTCAATCTCATCCTCTGAATGTCCAAATTTGATGTTCAACTTATAGAACTCCTCAGTATATTCTGTCACACTAGATTCTTTCTACTTTAGATTTTGCAACTTCTTGAACAAACTAATCTGATAATCTATAGGCATAAACTTTGACTTCAACTTGTTCACCATCCTATCCCATAACTTTATTTTTTCTTTTCCTCTTCTTTTCCTATCAGTTTGCAAATGTTCCCACCAAAGGGATGCATGTCCTCTTAACTTTGTACAAGCATATTTCACCTTCTTATCTTCAGTTGTACCCTCAAATTCAAAATATTTTTCCATCTCTATAATCCAATCTAACAATACATTTGAATCTAACTTACCATTATAATTTGGTGGATTAAAATAGGGTTTTGATTCGTTAGATAGTTAGGGCTCTTATGAACCTTTCTTCTCCCTGATCTAGGCCAAGTTACTCGTCTCTTCCTTTTTCTTCCTATAATTCTACCTCTTCATTACTCACATCATCAATTGGTTGAACTCTCCTCTGAGCCATTTCAACTACATCTAATCTAGCAACAAATCCTCTTAACATCTCCATCATAGCTTGGTTTGCATTTCCATGCGCTCCATTTCCTCTACCATTTCTTCTTATCGCCATCTTTACACAAGTCCTCTATAGTTGCAGGTTGGATCCTCAATTTGCCACCCCACAACAAATCTTCAACAAGACTGTGAATTCTAACGACCTCACACAGATTGAATCTCACTTTGATACCAATCTGGTGTAGTCATGGTAGGAGGGTCCTCAAAGAGAACAATCTAGACCGTGCAACAAGAGTAACACAATGAAAGAAACACATAATATGGAGGAAAATGTAGATGCAAATATTCTCATTAATAGAAATATCAGTTACATTCAACTGACAACATTCGGGTTTATAGATTCGGCTCACAGGCTTGATACAACATGCTAAAAAATACAACATTCTAACATGCTCCTATATGTGAGCTGAATATTACAAATAAGATCTACCCAATCAACAATTACTTGTTTACTACTTGACTACTTCCTTCTAATGATCGATTACATGCTTTATATCACATCTGTAATTCTGGAAACAAGCGTTGGCCAAAGATCATCATATTATCCAAGGGAAGAAAATGTAACATGCGCATGAATAGGTCAGCCTCAAATTTGAATTAATCTTCAACAGCTAGCTTAAGATCATCATATTATCCAAGGGAAGAAAATGTAACGTGCGCATGAATAGGTCAGCCTCAAATTTGAATTACTCTTCAACAGGTGCATAAAATGAAATGTGGACCTATAACAAAGGTCGGGGACACTCCATGGAACAATTAAAATCACATCGTTAAGATCTGCAAGTCACGGGGATGATCCACATGAACGAACTGGCCAAAAAGTTTGAAATTATTTTGGTGCCAGTTTAAGAAACTGCCATGAAATCCGGAAGCGATAAGTTGCTAGAAAAAGATCCAATCATGGTCAAATCTTGGAACAAGGAAAATGAACATGTTGATGATGTACACAAAGATCCATAGGGTCTGGAGAGAAAAGATGATGAATCCACCAACATGAATTGAGCAAGAACAAAACAAGAACATAAAACAAAAAGAAGATATTTTTGGTTGATGCAAGATTGCCATGAACCAAGGATGCTCCTGCATCACAATGCATAGCCTGGAAATAGTACAGATTAGGATTTTTTTGAAGTACTGCAAGATATTGTTCTCTCCCTATTAGGAAGGTTGGTGGCACAAATGCTGACCTCGATGGTCAATTTTTTTTCTTTCTATTACTTTTCATGCTTTTGAAGTTTTGTTGACTAAGCACGCACGTGGTTAATATTTTGGCTCGTGAGGAATATATTATAATCTTGTTGCAACAAGTGAAAAGTTCCTTTTGGAAGGCTGGCTTATCTTCTTCAACGAGTGAAAATAACTTTTGTCTTATATTCTTTCCCCCCACTTTGCAAAGTGCAAATATAACTGTCTAGGGAATTTTGAAATTAAAATTGAAATGTATGTCATGCAAATGTGACTTTGAATTTGATTTGGCCCGATGCTTGTTGCTCCCATGTTTCTATAAATGAGATTTCAAGGCCAATTATAGGGGTATTTTGATGGTGACGTAATTTTTGAGCTCATGTATGAGTAACTATGATAATTTCAAGCATAAAGAGATAGATTAGTGTTAAGTCTTAGGAACATATTCAAATCTAAAATAGGCTTAATTGTTTTACAATAGCAAAGATATATGAATGATAATTGAAATTTTATGGATTAGTTTCTCTCCTCTATAATTTTGGCTTTCGAATTATGTTCATAAAGGAATCAAGGTTCATTTATTCGTCTTTAGTCATTTTGATTGAATGTGTGATTTCATCTTTTGCATTAGTTCAAAGAGCTAAATAAGTGCTTAAATGAGATCATAGATTTGTAAGTGGAATTCAAGGATTATTTGAAGTTTTCTAATTCTGGACATATCGAGTTGTGTGTTACAAAGTAATATACAATAGTCTACCAATACTTGTTTCTATTTGCTAATGTATTACTATTTGTTGCATATGTGAATCCGTCACCCTTAGATAAGGAAATGACTCATTTGTTTGGTCACCTTTGATGTTAGTGAGCCAAATATACCTGATAAAGAACATAAATCTTTACAACAATTTCTGACACACTTGTAGTTGTAGTATAGTGGTTTGAAGTATTGCTCATTCTTAGCTGTAGGTAAAATTTGTTAAAGGGTATGCCAAATCCTTTAGGAATTTTGTCTATTTGTGTCTAATAGGGATGTATCTATTTGTTTCCATTGTTTGTGATAAAATGACATGAGTATCATGTAGACATTGTTAGGATCACCCTCCAGAGTTTCACAGAGCCCAAAGAGTAGAGGTCTAGCGTAGCAAGCTAGTACCTATTTGTTGGCCAATCCTTTCCTTTGCTTATCATTGGATTCTAGAAAATTCATAGGTAAATGGTAAGATCAAGTTTGGTTCTAAAAAAATAACCAACACATATTCCTTTTAGGACTTGGGAGATAGCTTGCACACAACTTTGGTTTTGTTTCTTCCTAAGGGGAGGAACATTGTTCGATGATCGTGGACCATCTTTTCTATTAGTTTCAAGCATCTACCATTGGATCTCCTTGGGGGGCTACATAGTCCTTTTCTTCTCTCTCTATTCTGGGGGGTGTTCTCTCTTATTTTTAGGGGCTTCTTCTTCTTTGGGGGGGAATTTGATATGTACATGGGTTCCTAACACGGCCCCATTTTCCAAGACCCATCATATTTTACATCCTCCTAAGCTATGCTTAAGGGGGGTGTTGGTGTAGGTCTTTTTTTTCCTAGTGGGTTATTTTATTTTCTCTTAGTCCTAGGGTTTTTCTACACTTAATTAAGCTTGCTTAGGATAATAAAGTGGGTTTATTACTAGGAGATGAGTGTGTGGTGTCCCATTCCTTAAAGGGTGGAACACTTTCAACTTTTGGTGGCATCCTCCACAAGTTTTGGTGGTGGTCCATCTCCACTTTTTGTGGTTAATTCCTATTGGTTGGATTTTCCACCTACCTCCTCTCCTAAGTTCTATATAAACTCACTACCCAGCTTGTGTTTACATCTTCTTACATGCATCTTTGTATTGTATTTTTTCAGCTTGGAAGCTCTTAATGCAATATTGTCACATGGACATTGCATAATCTCTCAAAGTCCTAGTTTGCATTCTTATATTTTTATAGTTTATGTAACTTTGATTTTCTATTAAAAAGTTCATTGGGTTATTCAATCTATTTTAGATTTCTAACAAAAAATATAAATTTTGACAAAAAAAGTAACTTTAATAGAGCCCCAATAGTATGAATGAATTAAAAGCTAGAGGAGAATACAACTATATAGGCCTCTTGGATGTATGAATCAAAGAAATGACAAGTCCAAGAGGTATGAGTTAAATTTCAACCACTCTCAATTACGAGTTTGGTTAACTTAGTCCAACATATACGTCAAGAGTTGAACTATCAATAAATAGATTAGCTTCCTCAATATGACTAAGAAAGAGATGGACTTGACTAAGCATAGGTGGAACCTAAATACCACCAACCAAGGATCGATGAGGTACTGATGACACTTATGTACCTCAATTCAAGGTGTATGTGTATCATTATTGGCTACCTAAGAGATAATAATTAAATATTTTTATTATCCTAAGTAAATTTACTAAATATGTGCAATATCACACTTGGGAAAGAACATATCCAAGTTGAATACAATTTACACATAATTAAAGATTTACATGCAACTTAAAGTGGGGGGAAAATGTAATAGTGAAATTTTCATGCCAATGCCATTTCCCATTTCATTTTGTGCCTATTTTGAGGAAATGTCGTAATACATGTTCATATCATCAATTGGAACAATATTTTCTAAAGTTGGGCTCAATTCCCTAGCTTTCATCCATTCATATACATACATATCCATATCTATTTAGCCCCCACCTTATCCTTATACACACATACTTCTACACATTTTCCTTATCCTCACATTTATCACATTCACCTATTCACCAACATTCACATAGATATTGTCCATTTGAGCTAAACCTTCCTTCACCTAGAGTCATTTTTGCAACCACATGATTGACCTTTCAATCATGGGCTTCAACTCATCCTTTTAAAAATTTAAAATCTCTAGAATTGTTCCCTTTGTTTTCTTACCCTAGTAAGCAAATGAAACACATATTTTACAAAATTTGATGAAATGTGCTAGTATTTAAAGGTGTTTAATTACATTCATTTCTCATCCACACACATAAAAACATCCTTTATCATTCTAGACCATTGAAGGAACAATTAATATTGATTTTTTTAGATTTGCTGCACTAAAGAATAACTAAAATATATACAACATTCTTAGGCCCTTGCTTACTATAATTGAATCTTTGTAAACATTTTAAAAGGTTGATCTTGGAAAAATTATCTCCTTGTGACTAAATGACAACCCTTCCAAATTATTTTTTAAAATTTGGTAGCCCTGAAATCACCAAGTAGAGTAGAGCAAAGAGAGACTTATTAGACAAATAATAAAGCAAATTTGTACACTAAACAAGGTCAAATTTTGAGGACCAAGATGATTCCATGATTAAAAAAATCTATTCTAGGATGCCAAACTTGATCTCAAATTGCATAAAAGATGTAGACAAAACCTAAAACATTCATATAACAGACAAATTATACTTTTAAAATTCAAATACAAAATATTCTAGAATATTCATCGAGTAACAATCATTTTCCACGTAATGAACTAAATAACTCTATCCTCATTACTTGCTTAAAATAATAAATACAATTATCTCACCGTCATTTATTAATCTAAATGATTTAGACTTAATAATCCTTAAAAACTATATTTTCATTTCAATATTGAAAGAACTTTGAAAGCTGCTTCCAATATAAAAGTAGACTATATAACTTTCTGATGATAAAATCATAACTCTTCTGACATGCAAGTAAATAAGAAAAAGGATGACCATTGATCAAATGTTCTGCTTCTTAGATTACATGCATTAACGTTGTCACCTTTATATGCAGCATGGACCTCTCTTTAGAACGTTAAATGATGGAAACACATCTCTTAGAGAGCAAAGATAAAAAGCTTAATTGAAAACGGGCTTTGAAAGTTGGGATTGAGATAATGGCTTCAAAATCTCTATTTGTTTTCATGTGTAAGAGGTTTAATCAGAGGTAAACCAGTATATTACTAAAGAGCACCATAAGGATTCAATTAGATGCCAAAAAAAAAGAGTGATGGTAGCCAAAGTTCTAAAAATGGGTTGTCAAGCTATGATGCAATTAAATGCCAGAGATTCGTCAAGATAGACAGGGATTCAAAGAATCAAGATTTAGTCTGGTATGGAAACAACAGATCCTCAGCTATAAGGAGAGAGTTAATAAAGATACCTTGTGTCAGAAATTACACATATTTATCATCTGCTTCTCTTGATGTAATCTGCTCTTGCCAGATTTTTTCTTCTACCTACCCCACTCCACAGCCATCCGTCCACGACATATTAGAAGCTGCTATTTTGGTTACAGCGCGAGACTGAACAGCGCTCTAATCCTTCGCTGTTTACTATAAGTTGCTGTCACTTTACTAAATTTATTCTATTGTTTTCTCTGTTTTTTCGGTTTGGCAATTCTCAAGTGCCCTTCAGCTTCTTGTTTTGGTGGTAGAATGCATGTGAGCTCTTCTGTAGAGCAATGTGCTAGGTAGGTCCATGATTACTCTCTACTTAAGGTTTGACATGAGTGTGGTAGAAGAGGTGCGTGGAGCAATCATTGTGGGTGCTGGTCCATCTGGCATGGCCACTGTAGCATGCTTGAAAAAGGAAGGAATACCCAGCATTCTGATTGAGAAAGAAGCCTGCATAGCCCACTTCTGGAAAAACAATACATATGACAGGCTTAAACTTCACATAGATAAAGAATACTGTGAGCTGCCATTCATGCCATTTCCTCCCTTGTATCCCACATTTGTTACAAAAAAACAGTTCATAGAGTACTTGGAAGACTATGCCAGGAAGTTTGAGATCAGCCCAAGATTCTGCCAGACTGTGGAGCAAGCTACCTTTAGTGAAGGAAAATGGCATGTTGTATGTCGTGCTAAGAAAGAAGACGGAGCAGAGGAGTTAAAAAAGGAATATGCAGCAAAATGGCTGGTAGTTGCAACTGGGGAAAACGCAGAGGCTGTGAAGCCTCGTATTCCACGCCTTGATGGTTTCAATGGGAAGGTCATCCATTCAAGTGAGTATAAGAATGGTGATGTGTATGAAGGCAAAAAGGTTTTGGTCGTTGGATGTGGAAACTCAGGCATGGAAATTGCTTTGGATCTTTTCAATTCCAGAGCCAAGCCTTCTCTTGCAGTGCGCAGCCCTGTGAGTATTTTTCTGTCAAAACATATTTTTTTATATTACCTTCCATCTTTTTAGAATTCTGCTCTTCGGTCTGTAATTTTCACTTCTTTTCTATGGTCTGAGTAATTTTGATTCCTTTTCCATAAATTTGTTTTCTTTATTGTCGGTCATAATATTTTTAGCAACTTCTTATTTTTAGCTATTTTCGGCATGGTGGTGCCTTAAACAATATCTTAGACAAATAATTATATTTATGTAGGAGTTTATATCATTCAAGAGGTGAGTTTGTTATTTCATATAGGATCAGAGTGCACAAGTTTATATTGATGTTTTTTCGTCAGAGAATCAAGGATCAAGGGAAATCCATTCCACCAAAATCATTCAAGACATGATCCTGATCTCATCCCTTATATCATATCTTTGAGGGTTTAAATCTTGATAAATGATGTAATCAAGAAACATACTGACACCCTCACTAATTGTGCTTAATTAATCGAACTACAGTCTTCTGATATTTTTAAATATTTAGAATCTTATATTATTTTGGATACACAAAAAAAATGTTTCTATCTGTATTCAAATCAAGGGGTTAAGAACCAGATTCTGTGAATATACTTGATTTATATCAATCAGCACAGAGTTAGAGAAGCACGTGACTGTAAGTTAGAAATGTAGATAGCGCTAATAAAGTAGGGCGATGATTGAATGTATATCACTAAATTTAAGATTCAGACTTCTAAAAGTAGACAAACTTTCCTTTAGTTCAAACAGATGCATATTTACAGTTACAGTTGAGAAATTCAGGAAAATATAATGGTAGAAATGCAGGGTAAATCTTTTTCAGTTGGTATGTTGTAAAATTGATTATGGTCTAAATAAAATCGATCAGAAATTGGTCGCTTAATATATTGACATCAGAAGGATTACAACAACATGATAACATACTGACTGTTTACATGAGACTCAAACACAATGTGTTCTCCCATAAACCTAATAGGAATAGAAAGATATGCAGATGTTATGGTTGAATAGCATCGATTATAAACATACTAAGCTTACGAAATATTGGTGATATTTATATGTGTACAAATGAATCAGTAAAGCAATTAAGAGGTTGATAAGTAGGAGGTGATTTCAGCAGTGTGTCAAATCATGATATTTTAATCATGAAACAACTGTCTAATTCTTTGAGTCAACTTCATTGACCCACATTTCATAGATAATGGTTCATATGAATTCATCTCATGATAATGAATGGTCCACATGACACTCATTACATATAAAAATTACCAATTTAAAATAAACAACCAACTTTTACACAGTCAACACAACAAACAGTTATATAATTAAAGCCTTATATCTCATATGACACCAAAGGAACCATGATTAATGCAGTGTTAGGCTAACAGAGAATAGTAAGATATTTCTACATATTCAAAAAGCTAGGGAAGCCAGAATCTGCTGAGGTCAGAGAAAATTGAATACAGTATTTAGGTGTCCAAACTTGAGCAACTTGTTAGACAGGGTGCCCATACCTATTGTGTGAATAGTTTAATAAATTTAGAGCAGTCAAGAAGATTCTGAGTATATACCAAACCATCATTAATGTACAGCCTTGTCTAGTATCCATGAATCATGATACTCTATACTCTATGAGCACATTGTCCAAGGATCACTGCATACCACGGGAAGTTGCATGGTGCGCATGCGGCCTTCAGATCATTCTCTGAACTTCATTCTTCTGATTGGTGTGATAACCATACTGTGTCATGTAATAATGATTTCCATGGAGCGTGAAAGAAAAATTAGTTAGCCAGTGGCATGCGTATGTACTTTAAAGATATTTGTGTGTTTATCATTATCAAAAAGACACTAATCAAGACAGGATCATATATAACTGGTTAGTCATGGCAGTATCATATTAAGGCAGCTGAATAATCCTTTCCTTTTTTTCCTTGCATAATGATTTTTCAATAAATGATTTTTCAATAAATGTAGAATCTTCCTTTTTATAGCTGAGGATGGTTTTTCAATTGTTGTCAGTATTTTTTATATTGTTGTCAGTATTTTTTATATTGTATTGTATAAATAAAAGGTAATTTAACAATATATTTTTTAAATTTGATAAATATAGAATCTTCCTCTTTATAGTTAACGATGGTTTTTCAATTGTTATCAGTATATTTTTTCAATTGTTGTCAGTTGAATCTTCCTCTTTATAGTTAACGATGGTTTTTCAATTGTTGTCAGTATTTTTTATATTGTATTGTATAAATAAAAGATAATTTGACAATATATTTTTTGAATTTGATAAATGTAGAATCTTCCTCTTTATAGTTAAGATGGCTTTTCAATATTTATCAGTATTTTTTATATTGTAGTGTATAAATAAAAGGTAATTTTAACAATATATTCTTTTAAATTTGATTGTAGGTACATATTTTACCACGAGTCATATTGGGTAGATCTACATTTAGTGTGGCGACAAAATTAATGAAGTTCTTTTCGATGCAAGTGGTGGATTGTTTGTTATTATTTTATAGTAGATTGATGATTGGAAATACTAGTTCATATGGCATAGAAAGACCCGTTGAAGGTCCATTGGAGTTGAAGATGAGAACAGGCAAGACCCCTGTTTTAGATGTTGGGACCTTGGCGAAGATTCGTAGTGGAGATATTAAGGTAATGGTTAATAATTTATTTAGTATCATTTGGAGTTGTTGTTTATTGTTTGTCTAACAAATTTTAAATATTTTTTTGTTTGTTTGTAGGTTTTTCCTAATGTTAAACATGTTATTGTTCCTAATAAGGTACAATTTGTAAATAATATTGTTGAAGAATTTGAAACAATAATCCTTGCTACTGGTTATAGAAGTAATGTTCCTCGTTGGCTGAAGGTGACACTGAAATTTTAAGATTATTTTTATTTATTATTGTAAATTAATATTTTTAATTTAACTTTAATTTACTTAGAAAAATTATCTAATATTTTATGTTTTTTTACCTATAGCATGATGGTGACTTCTTTTCAATCAATGGATTACCTAAGACACCCTTTCCTAATAATTGGAAGGGAAATAATGGATTGTATGCTGCTGGACTATCTAAGAGAGGTCTACTTGGGTCCTCAACAGATGCCAAACTCATTGCTCAAGATATAAAGGATATGTATAATGAAGATGCTAAAAAACTCTATTTAAATTCGTAAAAATGGTTGTAGTTTTATTACAAGATAGTTGTATATTTTATCTATTTTTCCAACTACTTATTTTATAATGCCATTTAGATGAATAATAATATGATGAAGGCTTTGTGTGATTATTGTAAAATCAATTTAAAATATAAATATATAATTTTTTATATAAGAAATGATAGATGTTTTATGCAAATAAATTGATTAATACAATTATTCATTTTTTTATATGTTATAAATGAATATGTTTTTGATAGATAACTTATTTTTTAACTAGTACAAATATTTTTTTTATGTTTTTAAATGCACAAATGAAAAGTAATTTAACAATACTATATATATATATATGGAGGTACATAGTTCAAAATTCATATTTAGTATGGAAAAAAAAATTAATGAAATTGTTTTCAATTGAAATAGCCAATCATTTGTTGTTCTTTTATAATAGATACTAATCCATATATCATACAAAGCGTTAGAGTTAAAGAAAATATGTAAGACACCTATTTTAGATGTTGAGAACTTGGAAACAAATCATAATAAAGATACTAAGCGAGGGACACATGTGGGTTAGAATTCATAGAAAAATAGATACCCATTCCGTAAAGCTTGTATATCTAATTTTTAGAAATGGGTACCCATTATAGGTTGGACACTTGAACCTAAAATAATATTTTTTATGAATGGAGGCCCATGAGTAATGAATATATATATTTACTAAGGTTTATGTGTTCATAATGGTTATTTGTTTGACAACATGTATCTATTACAAAAAAATATATATGTTATTTTATTTTCTCACACATATAATATTTTCTTCAATTTGTATGGATTAATATCCCTATAGAAGACAAAGGTGAATGTCTATCCAATTTTATTGGTATTTACACCACCCAAACTACTCCTTCCTCCTCAACTATAGGATACACGATTGTGTTTGTATGGTAGCTATTTTTTACTATATTTTTTATTTTTCTAAAAATATCGAATGTTTTACAATTAGAATTATGCTTTTGGAATTAGGATTCATAGATTGAAATTTAGAACATATGATTTTTAGATTTATGGATCAGTATTTACAATAGATTTATAATTTTTAGATTCCAAAAAATTGTAAACAACCTATAAATCATAATCCCTAAAGCCTAAAACCCTAAAAACTAGATCTTATATATTCACTTGTACATTATAAATAAATATGAACTTAATGATAAATTTAAATCTGTGGAACCTTGTACACAAACAACTGAACTAAGGACCTTAAACCTCAAAACATAAATATTGAATCTCAAAAATTAAAACCTAAACCCTAAGTTATTGAGGGGCTTCCCTGTTGTGACTTAGGGTTTTGAAAATCTTTTCTGCGGTGGAAAGAGTGGAGCCGACTGCAACTGTGGCAAGAAGTTGCAAGAGATCGAGGCTGCCAGAGAGTAGTTGTGCCTTGAATGCGCCAGCCGGAAGATTTGGTTTTAAAATTTGACTCAGGCACCCAAAATCTACATTCAAAGGCACGAAACAACGATACTCAGATTGGAGCAATTTGAAGGAATAATCCGCGCAGCCTGTGTTATTAAAGGGACAGTAGGCGGCATGGGAATTCGACGATGAAATTCTTGGAAATCAAAGAGCTAAGGGCACAGATAGATGCATTTTCTGACAGCGCGAGCAATTTGAAGGAACCAACGATATTGTAGAGGCGGCATTGTATTTGGCGAGTGATAGATCCAAAGTATGTAACGGTCATAATCTCGGTGTAGACGTTGGAATTATAGCTATTATATAATTTTAAAGAAGCTGTGACAGAATCAGACTGGTCAGCTGTACGAGGTTGGATAAATTTAAATCTAACACTTTGCATGAGGAAGACGAAAGGCGTGGAAAACCCTAGGTGGTGGGAGAGGAGGCTTGGCAGGGGTCAAACTCCGTAAAGGCGGTGTCAGTGCGGAGGAGGGAGGAGGGCCTTTCGGGCTGTGAGGGCCTGTAGCGTGGAATAAGGTGTCTCAACCATTGAGTCCTATCATTTAATTAATTGTTATTTGATTGATTTATTTATTTTGTAATTAATTATACCTACTAAATATGTTGTTAGAGGGGGGAGGAGAGAGGGAGGAGGGCCTTTCAGGTTGTGAGGCTCTGTAGCGTGGAATAAGGTGTCTCAACCTTTGAGTCTTATCATTTAATTAATTGTTATTTGATGTATTTATTTATTTTGTAATTAATTATACCTACTAAATATGTTGTCACTTTGTGAGACCCATTGTTGATGTGGCATCCTACATGGAAAGTGACACGTAATTGTTGTAAGTTAAAATTGTGGAAGTAGGTGCCCACTTTGGAGGACCTATATTTTAGGCTAAATTGATGGCTTTTGTCATAAGTTGTTATGTCATGCACTATGACAAACTATGACACTTGCTATGACAATTTATGATAGCCATAAGAGTTTATTGTGGAAACTGCTATGACGGGATATGATAGTTGTAAGAGTGGTGTATGATAGTTTCCTATTTTGTACACTATGACATGTAAGCTACTATTATAGGGGCGCCTAAGTTTGCATTTGGCAGTTGCATGTGTAGTGGTGTCTTGCATGGCAAGTGGTGGCTATTTTGGTGGAGGCAGGTGTTGATTTTGGAAGATTGCCGAATTAAATGAGTCTTGACTATGACAACATGTCATAATAGACTCTAGTTCACACCTTAGGTGTGTGAAATGGTTTTGACAAGTTTTTGGTGTTTTTGCTTAATGTTTTTGTGTTATCATTTCACTACCTTTTGAAATTTGTTCTCAATCTATGCATCAAATGACCATAGAGAGAGGGTGGTGGTTAATGAACATCCAAGAAATCCCTTGGATCTTAGGAGGAGATTTCAACATGGTTGAAATAAAGGATGATAAAACCAAAGGCTTGGATATGGAATGGAAAAAAGATGAGAAATTCTATTGGAGAAAAATGAAAAATAAGCTCAACCTTATTGATCCTCTTGAAGGAGATTTCAACATGGTTGAAAGAAAGGATGAAAAAACTAGAGGCTTGGATATGGAATGGAAAGAAGATGAGAAATTCTATTGTAGAGAAATGAAAAATAAGCTCAACCTTATTGATCCTCTTGAAGGGTTGAAAAAGGAAAATAAATATATTTGGTATACTTAGCATAACTCTCAAAGAGGAAATAAAAGGATATATTGTAGATTAGACATGTTTTATGCCAATAGAGAGTGATTTAACTTCAAACAAACAAGTGAGGGAAATAGAGTAAGAGTATGTAACCTTGTTCTCTTTCAGATCACCATCCAATCAATGTCTCTATTGTGACGGGAAATGAGGAAGTTAAAACCCTTAAAAGAGAGAAAAAAATCCTTTTAAATACAAAACTTCTAGAGGACAAGGAATTTCAAGATGCCATTCTTACCCTTAGAGGTATTAACAAATGGAGGATGAAGGACAAAACTATTATAGAGAGGTGGGAAAACAATGTCTAAAGATGGAAAGTGATCTTCCAAACCATTGGAAAAATAAGGCAATTTACAAAAGAAGAGGATTTAACCTCCATGAAAAGCTCTTAAAGCAGGAAAATGAATTGTAGAATTACCCAAATAAATTAAGGCTTAATGAAGAGCTAATCTATGTTAGGAACTCCTTAAGGAGACTTCCCTTGAGATATTGAGAATCAAGACCTTAGAGTGAGAGAAAAACTAAATTGGTTAAGTCAGGGAGATAGAGGATAATTTTTTTCTTTAGGTATATCAACAAAAAAGGTACTAAGGAAGAAGCAGGGAACTTGTGGTGTGATAACACACTTATTAGCAATCCTAAGGAAGTTATGAAACAATTCTTCTCATTCTATAAAGATTTATTCACCTTTGAAGGGAACTTAGAGGATAGCAATAGAGCCAAAGAATTTTTCAAAAAAATTATTCCTAAAAGAATTTCTAAGGAGCGAGTGGACTTACTAAGAAAAGAGATATCTAGAGATGAGTTAGTTAATGTCATCAAGGTGCTCAAAAATGACAAATCTCCTGGAGATGATGGGCTACCTGTTGAATTCTATAAAAATAATTGTGATTGGGTGAGTGAGGATCTCCACAAAGTGTATAAAGAATCTATTAGTAGGGGCTCTTTAGGTAGTAACAATAATAGATGGATAATTAAAATCCTTCCTAAACAAGGTGATAAAAAATTCATCAAGAACTAGAGACCTATTACATTGCTCAATGTTTCCTACAAGATCCTAGCTAAAGTGCTATCTTTGAGACTGTCAAATATTCTCCCTACTATGATAACCCCCACCCAAACTGATTTCATTAAGGGGAGATATATCATGGAGAACCTTCTAACAAGTTGGGAGGCAATGAAGTGGGCTAGAAAGTCAAATCAAAACTCTGGCATCTTTCTTATGGATTTTGAGAAAGCTTATGATAGGGTTGAATGGGCATTCTTAATAATGACACTTGAGGGTTTTGGATTCCTTGGTGAATTCTATCAAATGGAAAAAACCCTTTTGAAGGATGTTGTTGCAAAATTTGACATTAATGACTCTCTATTTGAGCAATTCCGCCTACATAGGTCTATTAGACAAGGGTTCCCCCTTGCACCTTCTTTATTTGTTATTGTATTCAATGCAATATTCTACCTATTAAGAGAATCAACCTCAAGGCCTAGAATAAAAGGTTTTACACTACCTAATAATGAAGACCTCTTAAACAGTTCCAAGTTTGCATATAACACTACACTATCTATGAAAATTAAGGAAGAAAAATTCCACAATTTAATGTAGAAAATGGACTTATTTTGTAAAGTATCTAGAGAAAAATTATCAAATAAGAAATCCATTATGCTCAATTGGAACTACACCCCCCAGATTGGTTCTCCAAATATGAATTTCAATGGGGAGGCCCTAATTTGTAGGTTAGATATTTGGAAATTCTAGTTTTTGTCAATCCATGCCTCAAAGACATGTGGTCATGTGGATTAAAGAGAAAAATTGAAAAGAAGATTGACAAATGGAATAAGCAGTACCTATCCTTAGTAGGGAGAGCATAATTTTCTTAGAAAATTTTATCCTCCTATAGCCTCTACTACTCTTCTATCTATCTCTTCAGTAGCTATCAAGTAACTGAGATCCAAAAAAGGATTAAGAAATTCCCTTGGTTAGATGGAAAAGGGAGGAAAAAAAATCTGTTAAGTGGGAATGGTGTTGTAGAGAGAAGGTTGTGGGTGGTCTTAGATTGAAAGACTTAAGACTGAAGGGGGTTTCTCTAGTTGTTAAGTGGATCCTTAGGGCATTGAAATCGGATGAACCTTAGAAGACCTGGTGGTTAGGAAAAATATATAAAAAGCTATCTCTATGCAGGGCAAAAATTGGAAACATTTTCCCATCTATGACCTCTTATTCAATAAATTTTCCATGACCCCTATTGGTTCCATTGTATTTAGAAGCCTTTGGAGTGTCTGGGAATAGGTTAGAAGCAATCTCCAAGATAGTGGTGGTCTAAGCAACCAGAAGACCCTTCTCTCTAGATCATTATGGTGGAACCTTGAACACAATAATAAGCCCCTTACACTTTTCAAAGCTACTCAATAAAACTATGGACTAGCAGGGGTGCCAAATTCTTTAAAGACACTCTTGATAATGGGAGACTAAGATCATGGTCCTCCCTTTGCAGTGGCTTTGGGATTCCACCCTCTAACTAGAGAACTTATACAATATTAAGTAATTCTTGTAGTATATTAATTTCCCAACTATATAAGAGTAGGATATTGATATTTTTGATGCTTATAAATGGATAGATGGAACTAAATTAAATAAAGTGAAAAGAATTTGAAAGAACCTATAGATCACAAAGATATAAAACAAGCACAAATAATGCAAAACTCCTCCTCATAGTATTAGATAGTCAAGGGTTTCCTTATAAAGGAGAAATATCCAAGAATGAGAAATATCTTAGTTTGAGGAAAATATCTAGCAAATATCTAGAAAGGAAAAATATCAGGAGATATTTAACCTGCACAATAAAATGCCATGCCTAAGTAGGCTTAGGTCAACATGTGGATGAAAAGCATTAAATGTAAACACTGACACCCCCCTTAAGCATAACTTAGGTGGGCATGGATAAAATGGGTCTTGGCTACTAGCCATGTTAGGTACCCATAGACAAAGTAATCTCTCATGAAGTGGAGAAAAGTAGAAAACCCCGTGGGAAAAAAACTACCCTCCAAAAGAGAGAAAAGATGCATGAAAATTATACACATGAAGAAGTACTACTTCTTTCATTAAGTACAATATATGATTTCCTCCATAAGAGAGAAACTAATAGAAGGTCTATGAGACCCCCCCATAATACATGTTCTGCTACATTAAGGTTGGATAGTTGAAAAATGATGCAGACGTAGATCCAAGAACATGTCACTATGTTCCTTCCCTTGGGAAGAAATGAAACCAATTGAAGATGCAATAAATCTTCCCATGTGCGAAGATGTATGTATGATTTTGAATAGAGTTGAAGCTCATCCAAGAATGATGATGATGGTGCCCATGATGTCTTCGAATGTTGCTCAGGAATCTCCAAGCCAATGCTGACATGTGACGAATATTGATGGAATTAATCAAGTATCATAGAAGATTCTGTAACAGGGACCACAAGAACCATAGATGTATGGGGATAACTGGAACCATAAGAATCTGATACTGTCACTATAGAAGTTGATGTAGGTGAAGGAAGAGCAATCATATATGAAGAATACAAGGCCGATGCAACTTTATTGAAGTTGTTATAAAAAAGAAGACTGATGTCCTCAATGTGTGCTTCCATGTCGGCAATGCGGGACTCTATGAAAAGACATGAAATGTCAGGTAGATATGCATCCCAATCAGCAATGCTAGGAAGACAAATATCCTATTGCAAAGAAGTGTTCGAATCTCTTGAAGAAATGACTCTGAAATCCAATGAAGTAACAAGAGGGGATGGAGGAATAATGATTTCCTCTATGTCAACTGGACGCTCTGTATCTGAATCATGATGTGGGATGTGAGTTGTGATCATAGCAGGATCATGCGGGAAGGGAGAAACATTGGAGTCTCCATATATTTCCCAAATTTTGATCCATAATGCATGTGGACATTCAATATCCATGATGACAATCAAAGTGTCATGTGGTATATGTAAGCTGATTAATCCAACAATATGATCATTTTTATTGACCCATTTATCCTTCTGAAATTGATTAGTAAGTTCAGGGATAAGCCCATACAAATGGGGCAGCAGATTGTGATACCTAAGATGTTTTAGTCCATGCCTTCACACCAAGACTTATAGTTTCCCTTGTTTAGATTGATTATAGAAGAATGAGTTTTATATCCCATGATTACAAGTAGGTTAAGTCCTTAAGACAATAGAAAATCAACACATAAAGAACCCCTCCAGATTAGATGACCCCCCCTTTTTTAATATTTTTGATTTCCCCTTTGTTTGGCACTTTATTTTTGTGCATATATTTGCATACAAGAATGATGGTGAAAAAATGCACTTTATATTTAGTGTGAAATCACCATCATTAAATAGAGTTTAAAAATATAATTTCACTCTATTGCAAATTTACACCAATAAAAGTTTGCATTTACAAAATTGAGAAAATAAAATATTTTAAAAGATAGCTGGAGAGATAATTTTACAAACCCCATATGATCCTCCTTTTTGCTAAACTCATTGCAAAGGAACAAAATGAGTGTTCTTTTACAAATTTTTAACAATGGCAAACCAATAACCTCTCATTATGATTACACCCCCCATTTTCCAAATTCATTGCAAAAAGAATTGACTTCCTCTTTTGCAAGTTTTTAACTAAGACTAAAAGAATTCCTCCCTCTTACAAGCTTTTAATGATACTCAATTAACATGTTGCTAACAGTTAGTATAAATAGTTAGCAAACCACTAGTAGTTAGCGAAAATGCAAGTTTTCAATAAATATGTATTGCTTACATAAACCACTAGTGTTGACCAAGTCAGCTTATTAGAGATCAATGGAGGGTTCTTTGGAAGGAATGGCACCCAAAATGGAGAGGCGTGTAGGAGGTTGACCAGATCCTGCAAGATTGGAATTGCATAGCACATTACTTATTTCAGCGTAGATTTTAATGCCTGAAATTGCATTCTAGAACAACCCAACTCCCACAGCTCTTCAAATTCTCTCTACCAATAGACTCGCTCACAAATAAATGTGAGGTACAAACCCTTTGAGCAACATCTACATGGAAGGGCTATGCGCAGTCCAAATGGAATGGCTAGGCATGAATGAATTCAAAATGGCACCTCCAAAATGCAAGGTGTAGGTTTGAGCTTTGAAGGCGTGGCCTGCAAATGAATCCCCGCTTTGATTTATCTCTTGCAGGGCGAGATCTTTGTGTGGAGAGTGATGTAAACAATGATTTGAAGCCTTTATTCAATGCACCCTCCAATGATGCTCCTGCAACCTCCGAAACAAAGCACTAGATCTTAGCTCACAATCATGCCTTCAAAAGATGAGTATGCGCAGCCTTTTCCACAACAGTTTGAGTAGAGAAAACAACAACATAGAAAATGCCTCTTTCTCCACAGGTACGAACATCAACCAAATATCTAGCAAATATATAGCAAGGAAAAATATCAGGAGATATTTAACCTGCACAATAAAATGCCATGCCTAAGTAGGCTTAGGTCAACATGTGGATGTCAAGGATTAAATGTAAACACTGACAAAAGTAAAGATGTCTACATATCTCTAATTGGCACTAGCAATATGGCCAACTATATTAATAAATGTTGGAATCTAGACTTGAATGAAAAATAGTGGTCAAGTATATTTAAAACATTATGGTAAAGTAACATTGAACCTAAAAAGGCTTGTTCTAGGTGGTTGTTATTATTGCAAAGATTACCCTGTTGTTTGAAATTTGATAGCTTAGAAATTTGTAGTATTTGTAAAAAGCTTGAGTCTATCAAGCATATTTTTTATAATGCTTCTTTTCTAGGGGTTTGAAATATATTTTATGTTGACTTAGATGGATGGGGGGATAATGGTTGTATTAATTTAAAAGAGATATTGTGTGGTTCTATGCAAAAATTAGACACGTTAAATTCATTTTGGTTAATACTTTCTATTGAGATTCTTTGAATTATTTGGAAATACAGATTGATGAAAAATTTCAAAAGGTAGTGAAATGGTGGGAAAGGGAACCCTTTTAGTTTTTACCGTAGGGTTTGACACCTTTCCCAAATTTCATTGATGTTGTGTGTTGCGGTGGATGTATGAGTGCAAAGGATGGGAATGCAAAGATGGAATGGGGGTTTGATGGATTTGGACAAGGTATGTGATTGACTTATAGCTTGAAAGGTGAGTCAACCAACCCTTAACCAGATTTGGAAATGACCTAATAATGACATGAAATGATCTTATTGAATTAATGATGCAAAATAATGTTTTGATGCTAATACAAAAAAATTGAGATGTCACAAAGGAAATCAAATAGAAAAATAGAAAGGGGACACTATGCACCTATGGTATAAATTTTAGCCTGATTTTTCAGGATGTTGGTGTTGAGGGCACCATTTTCCTATTAGGTATTTTTTAGATATGTTTTCATAGTCCTCTAATGTCAGATCTATGCTTCCGTTTCCTATTCGCAAATTTGTCAGATCGTTGGATATTTCTGTAATTGAGTTTTCATGAGTTGTCAAGGCTTAGGGTTTTGAATGGAATAATGAATAAAGTGTCTTCAAAGTTCCTTAGATCCTCTTCAACCCGAGATTTGCACATTCACAAAAAGAGGAAATGTTGGGCCATTTTAGGGGCTTGCCTTAGTCAAACCCCATGTAAGTGTTTCCACTTCCACAATGACAATATAAATGATAAATAGATAAATGAAAGGAAGGAATGATGAAATCACAAAGTGCTACAACTCACCGCCCTTCAATGACTTCCTTGAAGGACCAAAGTCATACACATCACCTCAAGGATCTTGGATCTTGCTTGCTTGATTTGCTTGAATGTTTGAATACTTTGGAGACCTACAACAAAGGTTATCCTTCACAAAACAATGAACATGAATAAACTCACATAAACTTTGACATGATGTTGGATCTTGAATTGCTGCAATAAATCTCTAATGGTTGCTCTTGACTTGCTCTTGAATGCTCTTGACAATTGTTTGATCATAAATTCACCTTAATGCCTCTTGTTAATGTTCAAATGATGCAATAACTAGGTATTTATAGGTATTTATTCTAATTTTCTAAAAATTAAATCCCAACAGCCGACTTTAAATATTTGAATTTCAAATAATAAAATGTTGATACTAACATATTTGAATTTGGAGCCAAAATAGGGGGATAAAGGTGCCCTAGGTGCCAGTGTCCTAGCCCTATTTTTAAGGGTTTAAAGTGTCAAGGACAAAGTATTAAATGAGAGAATTGATTTTATGCTTGTAAATTGTCAGAAAATATTTAAAATAAGTTGTGGAATGCATTATTTTGGAAATTAAGAGCTTAATTAGGTCCCAAAACTTAAAGGGGAGCAAAACATAGTGTCAAATTATCATGGGTGACAATTTACAACTCTATAGGTAGGAAGGGAACTTGTTACACCCCCGCCTTTGAACTACAAATTACTTTTTACCTTATGTCAAATGCAATGGTGAATTATGTGATTATAAAAACTTGAAAGTTAAATTCTATGATGCAATCTTATGCGATATGATGGGTTTTGCAGCTAAATGAATTATTGATAAATATGCAATGATATGAATATGATGTAAATGTTATGGCTAACTACTTGATTATTTTTCTAAGTGAAATGTTTGTAAGATTTCACGCCCTCCAGAGGGAGAGGGAGAGTATCACCGAGGAGAAGGGTATAGTCTAAGGGCTTATTAGTAATCTCATTTGAGTACAATTTCATTGTATAGGGACCAAGTTGTTGGATACCTTTAAATCTGAGTGAGTCTTTGGTCATTAGTCTAGGTAAGTTAACCTAGTTGTTTTATGTTCTTGTTATATTCATGTTTGTTCTGAATGCAAAATTATCGTGATATATAAGTATCTCATGTATAGTGTGTAAAGAAATGTATGCATATATAATGATATTAAGAGGGATACATATATATGTATGCATGTGCTTGTATGGATACACACACTTATGTATTCGACGATTATACCTTATCATTTATGTGTATATCCATATGAGTATATATACACATATATATATAAATAAAAAATAAAAAATTAAATAATAAATTTATATATATACACATTTACATTACATATTATACATCAACACTATATGTATATGTTACTTATTGTACGTCGACATTATGCTAGAGCACATGTCAAAATGCATAATAGCCTTAATCGATGGCTATTGTGATGATTTATTTATATGGATTTTAGCCAATATCATGGTGGGATATTTATCAACCACCAACCATAAATTATAAGTTTCATTAAATGGAAATATCATTCAAACATTGAATTACTTTTAAATCATATTTTTAGTGGCAGTTTAAACCATGTTAAGGGGGAGTTACTTGACCCTATGATATAAGAATCTATTGTCTTTAAATATGAAGCAAACATATACATGAGTAAGCGCCATTTTCAAGCCTATAAAAGTTGCGCTTTAAATCTACAAAGTGGTGTGGGAAACATAATCCATAGTCTTTTTAAATCAACAAAAAATTGAGGTTTTTTTGAAGGAGTAACCCTCCAAAATAGGGTGACTAATTCCAATGCATAGTAATGTTTCACTTGCCATAAATAAAGGCAGTTGTAGGAAGTTATCGACCTAGTCAAAATGCCTTTTTATCAGCCAATTTGAGTGATTAAGTTAGCCACATAGTGGATATTCAAACCGATGTATTTAAGTGCTATGTAAACCTCTTTGTATCATGGCTGTAGAGTTGGGTCAAGCCTGTTTTGAATGCTTATGGTTTTATATTTGAATCAACCACATAATGGCGAATAGAGTTGAGTCTTTAAAGCTTTCAAATTGCACTTTAAATGTTTTAAAAATTGTTATGAGCTGTGGCATTATTATGAATGATTCAAGCCTCTCAAAGAGGTATTTGTAAACTAATTTATGGTTACTCCAACATAAATAATGGTGCCAATTAGAGCAGTAGTGGAATGTATTAATTTTCCAAAGAGTGGGCAGGACTTATAAAAGCCTGCAGTTTTCTCTTTATTTGGCTGTTGGGCATTGGTTGAAGGAATAGGCATAGCAATTTGAGTATTTTAATCTTCAAAATATTTTGAACTTAGAGTTACCGGTATAAAGGTGAATACAACAGAGAATAAACATCAATTTAACTTCCAGGCAGCTGTTAGTTGAATTAGAGGAAAACCAATGCATTTTCAAATATAGGGAATTCAAGAGAAAGATTATTACAGCCAATAGATAGAATAACATGCATGTTTTCTCTGTTTAATTTTTTTATTTCCTTCCATTTAAAGGAGCAAGAAATAATGTTGCTAAAGAGATAGGATCATGTTAATATCATGAAGTTGAAAACTCATAATTAATTTCTTGTTAGAGGTTGTTTTGTGTGTTAAAGAGAAGAGTTTATTTTGGTTGTCTCAGATAATGAGATTATGTTACAGTCTGAAATAGGAGACTTTATATTAGTTATCATTTTTGAAAATGAGTGCGAAAGGATAAATTTATGTATTCTTCTATATATAGTTTTTTTTTGAATTCGTAAGTAATATATTTTATTGATTCAAAAGTAGATGTTACATCACTATGAGCCATGATGAGTTTATCATTTCACTACATTGACTGAATCTATGAGAACATTCAAGATTGTAGTATATCCCACCCGCCCCAAAATAACCCAAAAATAACAACCCACGAAATCCTAATAACCATATCTTCTATATAGTTTATTATTCATGAATTCGTAAAGGAAAACATGGTAAAAATGCTAGAGAAATGGAAAGAATGATTAAGTATTTCCTTAGAAGAGCCAAATAAGATTAAATATAATAATATGTTGCTTATTTGATGCAAATATGGGGATGAGCTTGATGTTAAAAGTTGCTCGAATCTTGATGATACTATATTTCATCTATCCCCATTATTTCTTATGACATCCTTGTGAACCAAAACCATATAACTTGATATTGGAAGTTTGGAACTAGAGTAAGAGGAAGTAATCCTCTATTTGGTTTAAATATTATTATTTCAGTGCTTGTTTGACGTAATGTTAGTACATTCTATATGACCATGTGCATGTCACGATTCATCAATATTTTCCAAAGAAGCATAAGAAAAGGTGAGAAGGTAAATCATATGGTTTGTGTTAGGATTTGAGTTAGAGGTAGTATCCTAGACCCTAGATGCTACAGAAATGTAAAAAGGGAATTCAATGTCCCAGATATTTTATCAATCCAATCATATTGTCAACCTTAGTGAGTAAACACTTATGAATGTAAATATTTTGAAAGTAGAACCATTGGTCTATAGTTTGATTTTAACCTTAGGTCAGATAAGGTTCTCCAAGTTGAGTAAAGGTGGGTGAATGAATGAATCCACTCATAAGTAGTGGTTGAATATATTTCAAATACTTTGGCCAAAGTGAGTGCAATAGTCTTTTCTTGCACTTGTTGATTCATTGTTCTCCAGAGTTTCTTATCCAATCAAAAGTCTCATGCATAGTTAGAAGGTATCTATAGTTGTATGGCAATATTTGGTAAGTAGGACACAACACTAGAGCTCAAATGGCAATACTAAGGGGTTCTTAACTATGCTCTTCGTTGAAGGCTAGGGCCACTTCCTATAGGAAGGTATGTGGGGGACTATCGGTTTGTGGTTGGAGGTAAAGTTCTTGGGTAATTCTATCCCTCTTGCAGATGGCATGCCGAGTCTTGTGATTCAAAAAGTATCTAGATATGGAATTCATGACCTTGTTTTCTAAAGTTAAATGTTATATCCTTATTTAATTGTAATCATTCATGCAGAAATTATAAATGGAAAAGTTGTATATAATTGTTAGTTCAAAAAGTAAAATGAGTTTATTATGAAATGCTTATGTATTCAGTTATGCATTTGTAATTTTAATGGTTGAAAGAAAAAAAATTATATCCTAATTTTATGGAATGGTTTAATTTACTACATGGTAGAAAACCCTAGTAATTTCCTTGTATGGTTGTGGTTGTTACATATGGTATCAGAGTTACCGAGTTCCACACATGGGCCTATGAGCTCAATATGTAAGCTTAACTTCCAACATTAATAGTGGCTAATGTTTGGGTATTCTTGTGCTAGAATGGTGAGACTTAAGATGACCTCTAGGAAATCTATAATTGGTAACAAATGATACCTCAAGGCCAAGAAAGAGCGAGAAGCTAGATAATAAAAACCATAAAGGGAAATGACCTTAATGAGAGGGTATGGCTTAGTGACTCTAAAACCCTCACTAATGCTATAGAACATTAAGCAAGATAAGAAGCTGAAGGAGGAGGCAACCAAGGCCATTGCACCTGTTCCTCAAGCTAAACCAAATAAACCATCTCTTTCTAGAACTATACCAAGTGAATGCAACATCAATGCCCCTTTGAATAAACAAGAAGGGTTGGGAGAGAACCTATGAGTGCATCCACAACCCGAGGTCATTGTGGGGTGATCCCACAATAGTGGGTTACACTTTTGGCCAAACTTGATATTGAAATGAACATTTTGAACTAAATCTTCACTTTCAGACACCTATAGCTGCTAAAGCATGAGGGATTTGAAGATGATGCAAACTAGTGATTTGGGACATTTTGTTTGTAGATTATATATATATATATATATATATATATATATATATATATATATATATATATATATATATATATATATATATATATATATATATATATATATATATATATATATATATATATATATATATATATATATATATATATATATTGGAATCAAATTGCATTTCTTTTTCTATCTCCTTCAATAACTATTTTTTAACAGTAAACACCAATTTCAAAGAGTGATGTTTACTATATAACACATAACTCTTTTCTACGAAGGATAAAATTCTAATTTTTTTTTGAATTTAGATTTATAACTACGATATCTAGCACCTTCATTTGGTTTCATAGTGTTTTATTGAATATTTTTTTTCTTAATTAAGTTTTGAATTCAAACCAATTACAATTCAGACATAGGTGTACTATATAACACAAATTTTCTTGTATGTATCGAAATTCAATTTTTTTTGTTGGATCAAGAAAATTAATACCAACCACCTAGATATTTTTCAATTTTTTTTGGTAATCTACTATTTTTCCACATGTGCAAAACAAAGAGCTTGATTTCTTTCGGTGAGAAACGCATGTTTAATTAAACTAAAAAATATATAATAAAACCAAAATATATTAAAACTATACTTGATGGAGAGCTTGTTTCGAGGACTATAATCCTCCAGCTGGGTTTGTTAAGTTGATTCCATTTTTTATCCTCAACCCGAGCCTTGAAACTCAAAATTATGCATAAAATTGTAGATGGAGGGGGCCAAGGGCAAAAAGGGTGGTACTAGCGAACCCTCCTTCGAGAAAACCCCCTAGAACCCCCTCAAGAGAAGGGGGATTCACTAGAAGAGGGGTTCACTAGAAGGGGGGTTAGCTAGAACCCCCTGAAAAAAACATTAAAAAAAAAAACCATTTTTTTCTTCAAAAAAATGGTCGACTAGGGGTTGGAGCAAAGCCATTGAAGGAAAGGGGGTTTGCTCAAATAGGGGGGTTCAAGCGAACCCATTAAGGGGGGTGTAGAGGAATCCGAGGGATATACTCCCCTTGTCCATGACGAATAGTCATTCTATGTTAAACCTTACAATAAATAAGGATGTTATGTAACCCATCTATGATATAATAAAAGGAAAATTTGAAAATTTGTGTCAAAACCTCTTCTTTGCTTATAATGGAAATTATGGAAATCATTTGAATTTGTATGAATGGATGCAATAATTGGGAACTAATTAAGACATTTAAACTAGAAACTTTAGGTGAAGTAGAATTCTAGAAACCTAGGAAAAGATGGTTGCCACAACTCTACTTTGACAAGAAACTCATGGACTTCCAAAATTTAAGACATATTCTTTAGTGAATGAATATTGGGAGAACTTCAAAAGGATGAGAGGTTCAAGATCAAGTTCATTATGGGGTTAAATTCCCAAATTGGTGGAGAAGTTGATGTGCATGGTCCCACCACAATGGACCAAGTATATGAGAAGGCTATCAAGTAGGAGAAAAAGATCAAGTCCATGTCTATCTACAAGGAAAGAAATCTCAAGAAATTTAATTGGTCCCAATATTCCAAGCCTTTCAAGAGGAGGAACAACAAGCAGGACTATCATAAGAGGGGTGATAAGGGTTGTCACGATGATCTGAATGAATCTAGATGGGATAGAAGGAATGAAAATAATAACCCTAAAAGAAATGGGGATAACTCAAGGAATCTTTGAGAAAGGCGAAGTTCCCTGGAGGATATTTTTCATGTGGTGGCAACTACCATGTGAGTTAGTGTCCTAACAAGACACAAGGTCCACAAACTAGAGGGAACCCCTTGCCATAACAACAAACAACCTTCTAACAAAGGATCCATGTAGCATTGGAAAATCATCAAGCTAAGTACCAAATCACTCCCATCAAGACTCTAGGTATTTTATTTGGTGTACCCATTACAATTTTGATTGATATTGGTGCCACAAAATGTTTTTTTCACCTAGAATATTAAGTAAAATATCTATAAAAGTTGGGTATATGAAAATTCCATGGTTAGTCGAATATGCAAACCAATCAAGAGCTTAGGTAGAGTGCAATGCCTGTTTGAAGCTAGGGTTCATTTACCAAGCTTTTCAATAGAAGTAAACCTATATGTAGCCCCCTTAGGGTCCTATGATGTCATTCTAGGGATCAATTGGTTATGGAGACATAGGGCTAAGGTGGATTGTTTCACTAAGACAATAGAATGTCTAGATGACCTAGGAAATAAGGTATTTCTACAAGGAAATTCCAAGGAGGTCAAGATAAGATAAATATCTACCATGCAGTTAAAAAGGGCTAAGAAAAGATGGTGTCAACTCTTTGTAGTTAGAATGGAAGAAATAGAGGAATCAAAGAATAATAGCGAGTTCATATTTTATGATGACTTGATGTTTTATGAGTCCTAAAAACTCCAAGGAGTGGGAGGTGGTGAATCCATGGATCAAGAAAAATCAAACATGGAGAAGTACCTATTTCTCTAAAACTTTGAGGATGTGTTTCCAAATGAATTGATTGGATTATCTCCTAAGAGATCCTTCAATTTATCTATTGGTATAATTCCAATATCAGAGCTAATATCCAAATATACTTACCGAATGAACACAATGGAGTTGATGTAGTTGAAAGCTCAGTTGCAAGAACTACTAGAAAAAGGTTTGATTAGACCTAGTGTTTCACCCTGAGGAGCACCTGTGATTTTTTTCAAGAAGAAATATGACACACTATGCTTGTGCATAGATTACTATGTGCTTAATAAAACAATGATAAAAAATAAGTATATTTTTCCATGTATAGATGATCTTTTCAATCAAATGCGTGGGGAAAAAGTTTCTCAAAGATCAATTTGCAATTTAGGTATCATCAGTTGAAGCTCAAAGATGAGGACATCCATAAAATAGCCTTCAGGACCACATATGGGAATTACAAGTTCATAGTTCTACCTTTTGGACAGACGAATGTACCTCCAACATTCATAAACTTGATGAACAATCTATTCAGAGATTGTTTGGATAAGTTTGTTCTTGTCTTCCTTGATTATATTATGATATATTCCAAGAATGAGGAAGAACAACTTCAACATTTGCAGTTTGTTCTTCAACAGATAAGGGAACACAAATTATATGGAAAGTTATCTAAGTGTACATTCTTCCAGAAGGAAGTACAATATTTGGGCCATATAATCTTGACCAAGGGAATCACATTGGATCTTGCAAAGATTAAAGTTGTCTTAGAGTGGCCTACATAAAAAAAGTGCACAAAGTTCACAATTTTATGGGATTTGTATGTTATTACAGGAATTTCATGGAAATTTTCTCAAGGATTTCCCATCCCATCACTTCTTTGCAAAGAAAGGGTAAAAGGTTTGAATGGCCAAAAAAATATCAAGAGGCATTCAACCTATTAAATGAGAAGTTAACTTCAACACCAATTTTGAAAGTTCCTAACCTAGAGGGATAATTTATGGTCATCTGATGCCTCAAGAGAGGGATTAGGTGGTGTACTTATGTAGGATGGACAAGTTATTTCATATGAGTCCAGAAATTTGAAAACTTATGAGAAAAATTATGCTTCCCATGATCTTGAGTTGACAACAATTATGCATGCATTACAAATGTGGTGACATTATCTATTAGGGAAGCCTTTGAGCTAAGGTCAGACCATCAAGGTCTCAAATACTTGTTTACCTAGCCTCATTTAAAATCTTGTCAAAGGAGATGGCTAGAACTAATATTAGATTATGACTATGAGATTAGTTACATCAAGGGCAAGGAAAATCAAGTTGCAAATTCCTTAAGTCAAAGGAGGCATATTTCCTTGATGATATTTGTACAAACTTATTTCAAGAGTCAAGTATTGTAAAATTCCAGGGGAGATGAATATTATGAGTAGGTAAGAAAATCTCTAATTGACAACCCCCAAGATCCAAGGTATGGTAGATTTTATTTTGATTCAAATGGGCTATTGAGATTCAAGAGAAGAATATATGTTCCAAGTTACTCAGGAGAGTTAAGGAATATGGTGTGAAAAGAGATTCATTTTGCACCATATTTAAGACATTCTGGAGTGATGAAGCTTTTGGTTGATGTTTAGCCACTATATTTCTAGAAGGAAATGAAGAGGGATGCTACAAGGTATGTAGTAGAGTCTCTAGAATGCCATAGGGTGAAAGAAAAGCATCATCACCAAGTAATACTTTTATACCCTCATGATATTTCAAAGTGGAAATGGCAGATTATTAGCATAGATTTTGTGTAGTGTCTTCCTATGTCTAGAGATAGGCATAATGTGATTTTGGTAGTGGTGGATAGAATTACTAAGGTAGCCCATTTCATACATGAGAATTTGACTGATGGAGCACCGGTCATAGCTCAAAAGTTTGTGCAACAAAATTTCAGGTTGCGTGGTGTTCTTGAGAAGATCATCTCAGATAGGGATGCTCGCATAACTTCAAGGTTTTGGAAAAACTTATTCACCTCACTTGGAACTTAGTTGAACATCAGTTTTGCATGTCATCCAAAGACATATGGTTGGATGGAGAGAGTAAACCAGGTATTAGAGCACCTATTGAGAGTGTATTGCATGGATCAATAATATAAGTGGGAGGACTATCTTCCATAATTAAAATGTCTCCATTTGAAGCATTAAACAGAAGAAAGTTCCAAACTCCTATAAGTCAAGATAAGCTATAAGATAGGATTAGCCTTGGTTTAGAAATGCTTTTAGAAATGGAAGAACAAGTCATTTTGATCAAGAGAAGGCTAGAAGAAGCCAATGATAGAAAGAAAAGTATGTTGATTCCAAACACATACCCAAACATTTCTTAGTAGGAGAATTTTTTTTGCTAAGAGTCAAGCCTCAAAAGAGTGCAATCAAATTTGGGAAATATTCCAAATTAGCTCCTCGTTATGTGGTTCCCTTAGAAGTTCTCGAAGAAATTAATCCAGTTTCCAATAAGATTTCTCTACCATTAGCTCTTGCTAGAATCCATAATGTATTTTATGTTTCATACCTTAAGAAATATACACTAGGTAATAATCATATAATTGATTGGAATGCACTATAGGTTCAGGGCTTTGTGGTAGTCATGATCGAGCCTCTCAAAGTGCTTGAAACACATAGGCTCCACCTGCGTAATAGAGAGCTGATGCAATGCAAGGTCTAGTGAGACCAATATGTTGAAGACAATGCTACATGGGAAGATTACAATGAGATAAAACAAAAATTTCCCCATCTCTTGCATGATTTTTAAAATTGAAACTAAAAATTTTATTTAATTTTATAAATGTTATGATACTTTGAATCATCAGGAATGATGATACTTGTTGATGGCCAAATTGACATAGAAAACGTTAAGAAAGATATTTATACCCTACTCCTAAAAAAGACAACTAATTATAAAATTACCTATCTTCCAAGGTCTCGGTCGTTGGTTCACAACTGTGTTGTATTACTTAAAGGGCAACATGAATATAATGTTCAAGGGGCCTTTGCTAGTTGAAAGTAACAAAATGGTACTTTACATTTTTTAACAATAGATTTTAAATAAACAAAAGAAGATATGCCAAGAGTCTTTAAAACATAAAACATGAAGACATATTATTCTTATATTCATACATGCACTTTTGTAATAATTTTTTTATTAAATGTCAAAACTAATGAATGAAACAACTCATAAACATTTATATAGTTATATTCATTCATAGTGCAGATTTAATAAGCATATTGGCAATTTGTTTTGCGAGAATCAATTTCATAAAATACATATTCAATCAACTCATCATAGATTTTTTTGTAGATCAACAAGTAAAAGGAAAATACCATTCACAAATGACACAATCAATTGTTTTAAATTCGACCACTTCTATTGATTTAATTAAATTAAGTAGAATTTACTTTCAACAAAATTCACAAGCATATGAAAAACCATTGTCTTTTAATGTCATCACTAAAACTAAGAAATTTATGAAAAGCTAACTAACTGCATAAAAGCTTGAAATTGTCTATTTTTAGGCTACAAATCTGACTTCAATTTTTTGACTTTTACAGTGAGGTGAATTATATAATTTATAGAAAAGTGCAACATAAAAATCCCCTTCAAAAATCCTAGATCCTAAAAAGTAGGGTGTCCAGACTTCATATCCACAATTATAGGAAAGTCTAGGCAGAACTGGAGTAAATTGTTGTTCAAAACTGATCACTGAGGAAATAAACTCCTTGTTCAAAAATCCATTGCAAAGGTACTCTAGTTAGTTGCTGCAGCCACCCTATAAAATAGGATCCTATAAAAAATTCACTTTTGTCGACTTCATTCTATTGCAAAAAAATATGATATTCCCCTTTTATTTTCCATCCTTACTTTGCTTAAGATACTCCTTGAAGTTGTTGAAAATCTACTCCAAAACCTCATCATTAGGTCCATCTATCCATTCCACCTGGAACATTGATTTCTCAAAATTTGTTGTTGTTGTTGTTGTTATGCTAGTATCCTGGAGTTGGTTGATATCCTTTAAAACATATCAGGTATCAAATTTGACATCCATCAACTTATCCAGGAGGATCTCATTAGGCATGTCTCCTTCCTTTTGTTGAACACCCAGAATATTGAGAGGCCCCGGGGTGATTCAATATTCTACGAAACCATTTAATTGCTAACCATTCAATAATTAAAAAATATCTAGCTACAATTGTAAACAAAAACATGAAAGGAATCATAACATCACATGACACATGAAACACCAGGATTTTTACATGAAAAACCCAAAACAAGAAAAACCACGGTGAGGATTAGCTCACAATATATTATAACTGGTCATAAGATATTACAGGGAACATTGCTAGGACACACTGTCCTTGAAAGGCTCACAACCTGAAATGATTAAAAAAGAGTGTGGCTCACTACCAAAAAGATGAACTAATAAAATACACCTATCTATTGAGTTCAGTTCCAATTAAGCTTTGGAAAACAAAATCTTGCACTAGTTTGCAAGTTCATAGCAAATGCATACAAATTCACACTATATCACAGTCATACATTACTGCTTATTACTTGTTGCATATCACTACACTATGTCTCTACTCAATACAAAAAAAATTCATATATATGTGCTATTACATCTTCATCCATCAATTAGGTTGGCCTAATTAGATGTACACATACTTAATTTAAATGTAGCTTGTTAGCTCAACCCAAAAAAAAAATCTTCAAAACCAAGTGTGCAAGATATAAATTAAGTCGTCTTGGACTTAATAAAGACTTCTTCAAATCATCCATGAAGTGTACACCACTTAACTATGTCGGCCAAAAGTAGATCCATACCATTTTGCACCAATACTGAGTAGAATACTGTAAGCCAAACTTCTATCATTTATATCTTCCATCTCATTCAACCAAAACTACTAAAAACTTGTCTAAATATGCAATTAGTAGTCCTTAAAAATATATTAAAATATCATTGAGTGCTCTTCCATTGTGAGTAGTTTCAGATCAAGTTACCAAATCAAAATAACACAAACACAATTTACTGGATGGACAAAAATTGTCACCAATTAATGTTGGCATCAATGAAAACACACTAGAGGGATTTTTTTCATTCTTCCAACAATCTCCCCCTTTTTTATTGATGGCAACATGTGCTAAAAATGAAACTTCAAAAAAATGTCTTCTCATACCAAAATTGTGTGAACTCAACTCCCCCTTTCAAATATACACAAAAATCACAACATTATTTATTTTCTCCCTACACAGACTATAGAAATAGGCCATTCTCCACACAAATCCTTCTCCCCTTTGACATCAAGGACAAAGGGTAAATAGAAACATTTAACAAGAACTAGAGGCACCTTGTAATTCCTTGAGAATAGCTTCCCAAGCTATTTGTCCATCATCCCAGATCCGCTTTGCTCTGACAAGTGCTTTGTGCAATGATTCCAGTTGTACTAAGCACTCTTCTCCTTCTTTCAGAGTGGGTGGATTAAGATTCATCTTGTCTAGTTTTTCTACATCCACCAAGGTACTTGATATAGGAATGTTTCTGGACATTACTAAATCTCCAAGTTTTCCAAACCGCCTCATAGCATCTTCTTTCTACTTATGTAAGGTGAAAAACTTGTTCTTCAAGTTTGCACTAGAAGTCTAAGTAGTATAATTTCTATCATTTGTAATCATGTAGGTTCTTGAGGCACTGGCGAGTTGAGACTCTATTGAGTTCATTAAGTCTTTAATACCTCGAGTGGAATCAGGTCACCACATTCAATATACAAATAGTATCTAGGCTTCCTCATCACAATCCTTTGCCTCTTTTATACTTTGTAATACCTTGTTGTATGCGATTGTACATTTATCCTATGTACAAGTAACCTTTTCTCCAAAATCCTTGAATTTTCCTCTTTCTTAGTCTGCATCTTGAGGCTAGAGGTATTTTCTTTAAATAAAATCAACCAAGAATTTTAAGTTTTCAATAGGCCAGGTGAATCATCAATTATGACACCAGGGGTTGTCCCCTGCAAAGCCTTAATAGCTTCATTTACCAATTCAATCCATCTCTAAAAGGTATGTTCAATTTCCTATGTTTCAAAGTCAATAAAAGTACCACAAACCTTTATCCTTTCTACTAGTGTCATCTTACTTAGATCCACATAACCTGCATGTGATGGAAGTTGAACCAATTGAGGTGGAAGCACAAACTAAATCCTTGCTTGCCTTGTCAATAGACCCTTGATATTACTTTCAAATGATTCTCTGGATGGCTTTGATGGTTTAGTGGTCTTGGGGAATTCTTCTTCACTTCTTCCAATCTTAGTTTCTTCCTTGTTTTCTTCTTTCTTTTCCTCTTCTTCTTCTCCAGAGGTTTTTTTCTGATGGTTTGTCTTTCTTTTCTTCCTCCTTTTCTTTGTCATCATTTCCATCATTTACCTTTATATCTTTGTTTCCTTCATCTTTATTCTTATCTTCTTTTCCATAATTTCTGGTATCCTCATTGTATTATTTTGGATTGTTACTGGTGTCATTCTTATGTTGATCTTCAATTTGTTTACTAGTTATTTCCTCTATATCATTTGGAGGAGCAGATGCCTCTGAAGAAACATGTGTTTCATCAAAATTTTCCATAATAGGATGATCCTCTATTTCTGTAACATTAGCAAGCTCTTGTGCTTGAGATGTATGTGATGAAGAGTTGGTTCTCATCCCATAATTCTTTTCCATTTCCCTTATTGTATCATGAGTTTCTTGCCTCAAATTTTCAATACTGGCTTTTCTCTAGTCATTAGAATAGTGACTCTCTGTTTCACTCTGAACAACTAGGAACATTCTTTTAGTAGGGTAGCCACATCTTCCTTAGATAGGGATGATCCATATGTGTTTAAGGCATCAGATTTAATTTTATCCTCAATAGTTATAGCTTCATGCCTTCTACGTACTAATGCTTCCCACACATTATTAGTTACCTTCTTCCTTATAGATTCCATACTCTCATTAAAAATAATCATGTATTGAATGAAATCATCTACAATTGTTTCCTTATCCTTTTTATTAACTTCATCAAATTACTTAGCAATAGCTAGAAAATCCTTAGATTCTATCATATTATTAACTAAGCTTCCATATTTAGAGGTGGATGATCACTTGCCAGAGGAAAGCTGGGCAAGTCCTCCATAGGTTCTGATGTACCTTCTTCTCTCTTCTTCTCATGCACATGAATTTTGAAAGCTTCCATTTCATCTTTTGTCTCTTCTTCATCATATAAGATTTCAACATTGTCTCTAGTTTAAGCTTTATTCTTCTTCTAGGAGTGATAGATGGTGGAATAGGGGGTGCATTTCTCTTCTTAGAAGCTCTATGTTGGGTCCAGAGGAAGTGTTATATTAACTTCTACAAGGGTACTATTCTATTCCTTCTTGCCTTTCACTATTTTCGTTGCACTTGGAGTTGCTAGTACTGTAGGGGAAGAGGAGGATACTCTTCCTAATCTCCTAGGTATAGAGGGAACTTCAACTAATATGTCCCTTTTCTCTTTTGCAAGTTCCCTTAACCTATCAACATCATCCTTAGATAGTGAATATCTTTTTATTTACTCTTTTAGCCCTTTGAGGTGCTGAAGTATCCAAATGTGCTTCAATAGAATTCTCTTCATAAGTACCATGATGGGATAGAGTGGGATCCTTATGATTTCTCAACAAAATTTCAATCAGTCCCTCAATTATTTGTTCATCAATTTCATATCCTAGAGGCTCTATCCATAGAGTCCTAGGCTCTATTGCTTCTATAATATATTCATCAGTAGACACTAGAAAAGTTATTTGCTTTGCATATTTCTTTACTAAGCTCCTTGGAGCTCTATCTATCTGATACATATTATTTTGAAAAAATACAAAAAATGTAGTTAAAGCATCTCTTTGTGCTTTGAAGTCTCCAAGGCTATGTAGATGTTCAAAGATTTGATGTTCACTGGTTTTTTATGATCTCATATAATGTTACTTCTTCTAGGCATTTCTCTTAGAAAGTAGAATAGCAGACAAAATACCAAAGTACCAAACTTGAATGGATACTTCTTTGTTTTGGTCTGGTTTAGGTTATCCATAAGTTGCTGCTAGAGAAACTCAAAAAAATCACAATCCATTCCATCAACCACCATTTCATATGCAACATAAATTATAGTTACAAACACCGAATTACCTATGTTGGTAAAGTAGATTTTCTGACCAATCATGACTGCAACATATCTCATAGCAGGGTTTGTAATTGGTTTGGTTGTTAGTGCTCTTCCATCATATGTGAAACTAGTTAATTTCATGACCACATCATTCTTCAAAAATTTTAGCAATGGCACAGGTCTAGTACCATAGAGACTAGTTATAGTTTTGATCACTTCCTTGGTAATTATTCTAGCCACACTTGTCCATAGAAATTTATCGTGTACTCTACTAAGTGCCATCCTTACAAATTTTGCATCCATTTCACAACAAAAGTCTAGGAACAAATTCCATTCATCTAGATTCTTTCATACAAGATTTTCATATTTGGGCTTCACCGAGGAGTCATCTCCAACTAGCTTCTTAAGCCATTGATTCCTAAGCACCTAATGGTCAAATTCTTCCAATTTCATGTGAATGTAGGTTTTGGTATCCTCAATAGGAAAGAAATGACTCGAAATATGTGAAAATGCACCCATGGGGTCCATTTCATAAACCTTCCATGAAAATCTTCTAAATTTCAGTCGAGGTCTCTCAAAAATATCAACAATAGTGGGAATGACCATTTTCCTTTAATTTACTTGTATATGCTTATGGAAATTTCTTCTAATTAAAGCCCACAAAGTATGGATAGCTATAAATACCTTTTTCAAGCCTCAACAAAAACTAGGTTTGATGCCAGATACTTCAAATTACTTTGGCTCACTCTCCTTTCTCCCAAATGTGCAAAAGCGATTTAACTCAACTTCAATTTTTACTTTATATTTTATCAAATTGCCCTAATTTCGCATTTAATGCATTCCACCTTCACAAAGTTGATAAACACCTTATGAAGTACACTGTAAACCCTAAAATTCTCTACAATTCCCCAAAATTGCATATTTTCTTCCATTATCTTTTCAAAACTTTCAAAATGGAATTTTACAACACATATCCTAGTGTCACTACTTGACACCTCTTATATTGGGGGTTCATTAGATTTGTTTGTAGCTGCTCCCCTTAAATCCACTATTGGATTTAGTTTTTAGAAGTATCTACCAGATTTAGGTATAGATGCATTTGATCCATCCTTATTCTCAGGTTCTTCCTATTTCTTCCAAATTTTCTCCATTTCCTTTTTAACTTTGGTAGGATTAATTTTTTTCACTATTTTATTTCTTTGTTTCGGATTATATTTCTTCCCATTCTTGCTTCTACATAATTTTGAAATATGTCCTAGTTTATTGCAAGTGTAGCACACAACATTTCTCTAACCAAACTAATTTTTATTTATCCTTGATTTGCATTGGTTAGCTTTTTGTCTGAAAGCATAACATGTATAGAAATAGCCTTGAAAGTGCTAAATCATTCTACTAGTATTGAATCTATTCATCATCATTATCCAACTTTTTCACTCAACTACTGTATGTCCAATTTTATTGCAAGGAAAACATTGTCTAGTAAAGAATCCAACATTTTGATTCACTCTACTTCTACATTTGTTTCCCTATGACCAAATTTATTGCATGTAAAATAAACACCATTAAAAGATGAGTACCTTTGAGCATTTGGTTTCCGGATGGGAGTTCTTTTGATACTACTTCTTTGGTTCTTGATTTGTCTATTATTTCCTTGAGTCTTCCCTTGATTGTCATCCTTATTGGAGGTCTGATTTTCTTTTGAGATTTTTCCTTCTTCAAGTCCCAAACCACCTTTATCCTTAGCTAGTCTCTAAAATGCAATCAACTCATCAAGAATTGTAGAACTTGTTTTGAATTTTTCCTCATGAGCTCATGCTTTCTCCTAGTTAGATCTTAGTGTTACCACTTCTTGTTCAAGCCTTGTACATTCATCAATCTTGCTCTAAATTTCAGCTTTCTGGAAATCCTCAATTCTTTTCTTTTCTTCCAATTGTACCTTTAGTTTGGTGATGTCTTCATTTGCTTTCTTCAATTTATCACTTACTTCTCTATTCCTTTCTTTGAATTTCTTAATTTGTTCTCTTAGCTTCTTAATGCATTCATTTGCTTCTTTTAAGTTCTCCCTCAGAGTTTCTTTCTCATTTTCAATTCTTTCCAGATCATCAATAGCTACATGGAGTTCTTCAATTGCAAAGATCTCTTCCAGAGGAACAAGATATTTTTTGTTAGCTATGTGTTCAAACTTCAAGATCTTAAGATGATAAACTTTTCAAAAGGAACCACGTTCTGATACCAATTTTTGAACACCTAGAATACTGAGAGGGGGATGAATTAGTATTCTACTAAACCATTTAACTGCTAACCATTCAATAATTAAAATATTTCTAGTTGCAACTATAAACAAAAACATGAAAGGAATCATAACATCACATGACATATGAAACATCAGGATTTTTATGGGGAAAACCCAAAATGGAAAAAACCACGGTGAGGATTAGCTCATAATATATTACAGGGAACACTTCCAGGACACACTATCCTTGAAAGGATCATAGCTTGAAATGATTACAAAAGAGTGTGGCTCACTGCCAAAAATATGAGCTAATGAAATACACCTTCTATGTGATGAGTTTAGTTCCAATTAAGATATGGAAAACAAAATCTTGCACTGGTTTGCAAGTTCACAAAAAATGCATACAACTTCACACAATATCACACAGTCACACTTTATTGCTTATTACTTGTCGCATATCACTACACTATATCTCTAATCAATACAAAAAGGTTTCATATATATGTGCTATTACATCTTCATACATCAATTAGGTCGGCCTAATTAGATGTACACATACTTAATTCAAATGTAGCTTGTCAGCTCAACCCAAAACATTTTTCTTCAAAACCTAGCATGCAAGACATAAATTAAGTCGGCTCAGACTTAATAAAGACTTCTTCAAATCATCCAAGAAGTGTACACCACTTAACTATGTCAACCAAAAGTAGATCCATACCATTTTGCACCAATACTGAGCAAAATACTATAAGCCAAACTTCTGTCATTTATATCTTTCATCTCATTCAACCAAAACTACTAAAACACTTTTCTAGAGATGCAATTAGTAATCCTTAAAAACATATTAAAATCTCATGGAGCGATCTTCCACTGTGAGTAGTTCCAGGCCAAATTATTAGATCAAAATAACACAAACAAAAATTGCCTGATAGATAGAAACTGTCACCAACTGATGTTGGCATCAATGACAACACATCAGAGGGTTTCTTCTTCATTCTTCCAACACCTTCATCAAATTCTCCAACTAATTATCCCAAAAACCTTTTATCTCTTCTAAATAATTCAATTTATGATCTTCTGATATGTCCTTGGCAGTGACATTGGTTACATTTGTTAGTGTAATTAAATTAATTATTACACTAGCATAAGTTAACTTAGGTCATATATCATTTAGTCCTAGGTTGAATTTTTAATAAATCATTTAATAATTGGGTAATGTCCCCTTCCTTGTTTGTAGGGATAAGATTCCTTCTAGAAGATGAGTTGTCCTTCTAGAACTTATCTCAACATTTAATAATTTTCTAGATAGGGTTCACATGTTGTCACATGTTGTTAGATCATGACACATGGAAACATCTCAAGCATCTTAGGTTTTCTTTCTTGCCTATATAATTAGGAATCTTGTACATTTGTAATCATCTCATCTCATAATGTAGATCAATATAGAATCTCCATTATGCATGCCTAAGTTTGAACACTTTCTGTGTGGTTGATTATCTTTCTTGGCAAGGGTCCTCCATTGAAGATTCTGGAGCTTCAGGGACTGTGCATCCATAATCTCAACATGGTATCAGAGCTTGTCCAGTGAAACATCAACCCTCAATCAAGAAAGTTGGTGTGTGAGATTATTTTGTAGGTTGAAGGTTTCCATTGAAGGCTACTTGTTTCCACTTGGGGACCAAGCTGATTTATGAAGCAGATAGAGTCAGATCTGAGCTCGCCATTGTCTTCAGAAGGCCTTGAAACCCTAGGATCGCCTGTCCAATAATCAAAATCACATACATCAACCTGAGAGCCATCAGAGGTATTTTTGGGTTTGCAAAATCAATCATATGATCCGTACAATTTGCAGCAAAAAATTATCCCAATCAATTTTCCTCTGAGGAATTTTTTTTAATTGCAGGCTATTTTTTGTTTCAAAAAAATTGGGCTTATCTCTATATGTTTGGAAAAAATTAAAATAATTTATGGGCTTTTTCTATAGTCTGTGGAAAAATAAATAGATCAACTGCATAATATATTCATTGGTCGGCATCATATTTCGTTCCCGCAGACTATATTATTTTTTTTTATCGACATTTGTATGTGGATATAGTCGACATTAAAAATCAAATCCCCGACTATATGTTTCTATCGACATTCATGAATATATTATTATCGACCTTTAAAATTTGAATTGCCTTTGGAAATATTCAAATTTTAATTTGGGGTCGACTATATTTAAAAAAAAAGGTCTATAGAAATCGTCGACGACTACATTCAAGCTTCTGCAGGGGGAGGTACATTTGGAGGGTCTGCCGACATCACTGGATAGACATCATATCATACCTAACTTGGTCGGCCCCTCCATCACTGACATCCTAATCATCAATGCCCGTTCTCCTGCTAACCGACCGTTCAACCTCTTGCCGATCGGATTCACTGCCTGTCGATCTATGTCCTCCAGTTGTTTGTCGCTGGCACCCGTGCTCACCCCGTCTACGAGGTTTCAGTCATATCAATGACTGACGACTCTGCTCCATCCAGCGATGCTGCCCCAGCCCCGCTTAGCTCTGCCCAGCTGCCGCTCTGCCATCGCTCTGCCCGGTGGCACATTTTTTTTGCCTCTGTTTTCACTACGGTCATATTGGAGACCAAGTGCTAGCACCCAGGGGGCTTGATTTTTGCACCCCATTAGCCTGGAGAGTGCCTAATCTAGGAATTTTTTTTATTTTATCATATCTTTTCACTAGGGTATCAAAAATCGACAAACGAGATATTGTCGAAAAGGTAATTCCAAGTACTTTCAAGTGGTGACATCCATTATGTATAATTTTTCTCGTAAAACAAACCTACAACCAACTAAAGAAAAAACCCTAATCTAGACTCAAAGGCTCATAACTTCACAACCGTTCTTTAGATTTCAGTGATTCCAGCAGCATCATGAAGTATTTTTAGATATTTTTTCATCAATTCAGACCCCTTGATCAATTTCAACTCCAGGTACTTTTGCATTGATTTTTTTCAGTTTGGTGCATTTGTTCAATAACTTGGATATCCTGAAGCTTGGGAAAAGAATTTTTGATCCAGGTAGCACACTTCAGTTTCACATCATTCTTGGAAGTCTTTATTTTTTTGTTGAAGGTCATTTGTCTTTGTATTTTTGGAGAAATTTCATTATGGTGCTTGCATATTCTCCTTCTCTAGTTATGTTGCACAAGGGTAACTATTCACAATGGCGAGATGGGATCAACCACCATCTCTAATTACTTGATCTATTGCCTCATCTGTATGGTATAGTTCCTCATCCAAGTGAATGTATTCATGAATTTTCTTGGAGTTGCAGTAGATACCCTTCTTTGGAGATCATTTCAATGCAAGTTGATTGTGATGTTTTGAGATTTATTGATCATTATGATTGTCCTCGTATCCTTTGGGCTAATCTTTGGGAGATATATGGAGATTCAGATACTCCACCCTTCCTCGATGATCATGATTCAAAATGTCATTCTTCATATCAGGTACCCCATGATGATATTGTTGTGCAGGAAGTTGATTTCCTTGAATCTTCTGAAGAGGTTGACAAGATTCCTTCAAGTGCTTCTTCTCCATCAGATACAAATAGTATCCCTTCACATTCAATGATTCCTTGTCCAAATTCATTGATTGAGGCTTCCATCATCATTCATCGGGACACATTTAGTTTTCCAGACTTGACATCAAGGGATGGCTTCATTTCAGGTATCACTGACTTGGCTACTTCTACAGGTTTGGAGGACATTTTTGAGGGCATATCACTCCTCTATTTAGATTCCACTTTGGAGAGTTTTCTTGAGTCTCCTCATCTCTTTGTCTCAACCTTGATTGGTACTCCAGAGACTATCTTGGAGACACTTGGTTTCTCTTCAGAGATTTCATATCTGAGACTTCTTCCCTATCATTCCATTTAGGACTTGAGGTTTCTTCAGCATCTACCATTGGATTTGCTTCTGACTTCTTTTAGTGGTTTTGAGGACACTTCCTTCAGGGGGGGCTATCAATTCTCCATCACATTCATCATATCCATCACACTATCTTTGTATATTGTTCAACATCACTTTATGCATCATCCTATTTTGTCACCCTCTTCATTGATTGTGGCATCTTCATCTTTAGGCAAGGAGACATTTGAGTAGAGTTCAAAGACATCATCATCCACCTTCATCCTTCCTTCCTTCAATTCCTATCTGGAATGGGAAGCATCTCTACACTTGCAGTTGGTTTTGTTTCTTCCAAAAGGGAGACAAGTTGTTTGTTGACATTGGATCCTATTATGTCTTCAGACACTTACCATTTTTGCAGGTGATCACATCTTCTGGGGGGATATATAGTCTCTCTATCTCCCTCCTATGGGCAGGCTATTGTATTGTATCCATGTGACAGATGGTGTACTTGGGGGGTATTTGGGAGTCCTCCATCCTTCCCATCCTTCCCATCCTATCTCACTTTTTTTCTTTTTCATCTCCTTTTTGGAGAGGGGTTTTTCCCACTGGGTTTTCCCCTTTCTCCAATTGTGGGAGATTTTTTGCATCTTCTTCATGTAAATGGGTACCTACATGGCCTCGTAGTTGGAACCCATCATCGATCATCTTTGCATAATCATTGCATTTCCTCCCTAAGTTGAACTTATGGGGGTGTTTGTGTAATTAAATTAATTATTACACTAGCATAAGTTAACTTAGGTCATATATCATTTAGTCCTAGGTTGAATTTTTAATAAATCGTTTAATAATGGGGTAATGTCCCCTTTCTTGTTTGTAGGGATAATATTCATTCTAGAAGATGAGTTGTCCTTCTAGAACTTATCTCAACATTTAATAATTTTCTAGATAGGGTTCACATGTTGTCACATGTTAGATCATGACACATGGCAACATCTCATGCATCTTAGGTTTTCTTTCTTGCCTATATAATCAGGAATCTTGTACATTTGTAATCATCTTATCTCATAATGTAGATCAATATAGAATCTCCATTGTGCATGCCTAAGTTTGAACACTTTCTATGTGGTTGATTATCTTTCCTGACAAGGGTCCTCCATTGAAGATTCCAAAGCTTCAGGGACTGTGCATCCATAATCTCAACAACATTATGCTTGAACTCCACTGTATGATCCAACACATCATCTAAACCTTGAAAAAAATTATCATATGCTTCATAAGAATTTTTGATCAAAAATTAATTGTATTAATATAATTTGGACCTTCATCCCATAGTATCCCTAATTCAATCATTTTTTCCCTAAGAAACTTTTCTATGATCCTAAATTTTCCCAAGTATTTCCTATACTTCTCTTCATCTTCCCACATTTTTTTGAGATATTCTTCTATTTTTTCTAGCAAGTGTGCATGCTTCATTGTAATATATGTAGCCTAATGTGAGAAGTTCATTTGCCTCTTCTTTAAGGACTTCAAACCATTTATCAAACCTTTGAGCTTTTCTTTTAATATTATTCAAGTCATCCACGTCCTCGCAGCTTATCACTACTGGCACCTCTAATGACGATGGTTTTTCTATGACTGGTAAGGTAAGCTCCTTCAAAAACTTCCTCATTTTTTCTACTTGAGCTTTTAGCTTATCTTTGGCATGCTTATCCTTTACCATTCTAGACTTTTCTGAACTTGCTACAATGTTAAGAAGTGTCATCTGTTGATTCTGAGTTTGCTTGCCTAGATTAACTATATTCAACTGATAATATGAAGCTTACAATTCTCGGTCATCATTATCAACCATGGGAGTAGCAATATCTACAATAAAATCCCTATTATCATTCAATTTGGTGGAATTTATGACCCTTGATTTCTTCTTTGGTTTTACCACTTTGACCCCCTCTACCATTTCGTCCCAACTTAGAGGTTGAGCCACCACTTGTTTCCTCTTTTCTAGATTCAATTTCAGCCATGTAGGAGCTATAGTGGTTGTTACTCCTTGTTCCTACTGAGGAGGCTCTTCTTTCCCTTTATTTACCTCTTCTTGTAATTGTTGAGACTTTTCTCATTCTAATTTTTCTTTATCAGCTCTCTCCTACTTGAGTTTCTCTTTCTTAGCCTTTTCTTGCTCAAGCTTTTGATTTTTAGCCCTCTCTTGCTTGAGCTTTTCTTTCTTAGCTTTTTCTCGCTCGATCTTTTATCTCTTAGATTTTTCCTCTTCTATCTTCTTTTGATCTATTTATTTTATCCAAGATTCTTCTTCTATGGCCTTGTCCTTAGCAACTTGCTTCTCAACACTTTCTATAATTTTCCACTAGTCATCTTTTGTCAACATGTGTTCATCTTCCTCTCTCCAAATATTTCCTTTAAATTTTTTTCTTCCTCCTGAGATTCTTCTTCATTTCATTCCTTATCTTCCTCCCATGGAGGAGTCTCTTCAAAATCTAAAGGAAGAGGAGACTGTATGGCATCTATAATAGGAGTCTTTTCCCCTTCAGTTGTTGTATTTGTTGTTGAAGGAGCAATAAAGGGACCTTCCTCGGTTACTATTTCCTTAGCTTGTGGAGAAAAAATAGAAGGGATCTCTTTAGTAGTCTTGATTTTTGGGTACATGGTGGTAATGGATTGGACACCCAACCCTCAGACCACCCCTATAGAATTAGCTTGATAAGTGACTATAGCTGTTTGGAACGCTTCTATAACTTTCTTTATTGTAAGCTCTCCTCATGTTTATATAGTTTGCTTCTTAAGCCTTCTGTATTTCTTTGGTGGAGGAGAGGAGGATTTTTTACCTTGTGCTTCTTTCCTATTGCCACTGTCTTTGCTTTATTTATCCTCTATATGTTCATTGATCCATCTTAGACTTCTTTCCACAACAGTGGCAAATATTTTATCAATGTTGCATTCTTATTTTTCCATCTAATTGATGGGTGACAATGTCTGAGTAGCTACCTATTCCCTATCATATTTAGGATCAAGGTTTAAGTTGTTATATGCCATACCTTTGGGAATATCTTCATTAACCTCAAATTATCTCATCCGAGGAATGATTAATCTTTCATACTTTCTATTCCTTACTTCAAATTCATCTTGCAAATCTGCCCAAAAATCTTCTATGTTTGGCTTGTAATGCAGAAACAGGGATGCATACAAGTTGTTCATTTTTCCTTTTGGATCAAAGTCTTTTATCCCTTGATATAACTTGAGGTTAACTACCTATAGCTCATTAGTAGCACACTTAGCAGCTCTAAAATATGGACATTGATAAAAACCAATGTCAATAGGATACTTAACTTCTCCAGGTTTATGCTTGCTATAGAACTTAAGGTTATTCTCCCTCATTTTTTGGGAGAATTCAATCAAAATCAATTTATTGCTGCAATACCTAGGTAATAGAAATTGAGCTCCATCATATCCCCACAAGTTGATGTAGGTTGAATTAGGATATTGGATAAACCAATTCCTCCATTGCTTTACCAATTCCATTGCTTTAGTGGTAAATCTAAACCCAACATCACCTGACAACTAAGTAATTACTACATAGAGAAAGCCATCGTTAAATCTTTTGAAATGTTTCTTTGATGTTTTGAGTTTCAACTAGTCATAGTATTTCTAGATTTTTTTTTTTTTTCTGGCCCTTCACCTCTAACTCCCACGATATTCAAACCTGGGAAGTTTCCCATCCTAGTTGCACAGTATATTACATATGATGACATATAAAATTCCTTTGAATCTTTTACCTTGGTGAGCTAGTTGTGTATATTATCAGAAACAATCTTCCCCCAATCCAAGTATACTTCTCCCTTTAAGATCACCTTAATGAAATGGAACATCCAAATTTCATACATATGGGAGCTTTCCTTACCCATTACTCTGCTCAAGAATGTAATAATATCCCCTATTTCTAAAAAGAAATCAAATCTCCTGAACTTTATAGGCAACTTGGCAATGGATTTCTTATCATCCTTAACCCAATGCTTATTCATATGCCTTTGATGTGTTCTCACATATTTCTCATACTATTGCAGTGCCTTGGCTTCTATTACGATCTTTAGCTAAGGATAAGGTGGCAAATCAAAGACCATCTTGATCATGTTAGGAGACAAGTCAATTATCTCATTTCCCCATTGGTCAGTACACTCACATTGCATAGGATTGTAAGCCTTTGCTGCTGTGAGAATGAATTGACAACATTAGACAACAATGGAGAAAGAAGCCACATTAGCAAGCCCTGAAGCTACTATCTTCTTAGATCTTGGACTAGCATCATCATCAAATGTGTCCTTGAATGATTCTAGGTCAATATTCCCCAACATTGTATTAGTGATCCTCATCACTCTAGAGGTGAATTTAGAGAATATGTGAGCCACTTGATATTTATACTTCATGGTGTAATGAGTTTGATCTAACTTTTTCAACTTAGCTCTTTGATCTCTCTCCACCTCTTTGGCACTAGGTTGGTCCTCTGAATAAGACATTTATGATACCTAAGAAGCAAAACAAAAGAAAACTTATCAGAAATACATCATAGATTTTATTCTCTAAATACCCTCTTATAACTATGTTCTATTGAAATGATAAACCCCAATAGAACCCCTTTAAAAAGTAGTAAAACTTCTCTATAAATGTTGGAAATCAAAATTAGAAAAGGACATTGAACCTGAACCTTAGGTAAAAAGGTTCAATCGAACTTCAAAATTATGATGGAACAATTTGTAAGTGGAAATTGGAATTGTTATTGCACTTAGAACTTGACTCTTAGCTCTCAAGTCTAATCAGAATTCAGAATTTTGTTTGAACTTAACTAAAATAAAGTGTTTTGGTTTGACTACACTTATTGGAAGTCAGAATCGAAAAAGGATTTGGAACATGGTCTTTTGGTTCATATGTTCATTTAAAATTTAAAATTCCAATTAGACCAATGCATTATAGTGATCTTCAGATTTGTGAAAACCTGATGGACTCATATCTATTGTAAATGCTTAAGAAATTAGAAGCATAAAAGGAATTTCAACTTGACCTCTTAGTCAAAAAGTCTGTTTGGAATTTGAAATTTTGAATGGCTTATCGAGGAAAATATGCAAAGTAATTAGGTCAGAGTTCAAAATTAGAAAAAGAACATAGAACCTGACTCTTTTGAGGTGAAATCCGCTCGAAACTTAGATTTCCAATTGGTCCCTAAGACAAAATATACTAAATTTGAGTATGGATTTTAGAATTGGAATTGCACCTAGGATTCAAACCACATTATAAAAGGTTGGGGTGGAAGTCAAAAATTTGCAAGGCTCAAAATTTTGAATTTTAACGGTCAAGTTGAGAAGCCTTATTAAAACCATAGCTAGGCCATGGTGGGAAAACACAAACCCACAAAAAATGAGGCTCACAAACCAAAAAAAGCAAAAAATCAAACAAAACAAAATAAAAATGGAAAAAAATAAGAACTTAGAAATCAAAAGGCCAAAACAATAAAACCTAAAAGACCAAAACTAACAAAAAAGGAAAACACAAGACAAAATGACATGGAAAAATGCGAACACAACATGCCAAAACAAAAGGAAAGAAGCAAGAAAGTGAACAAAATAGAAGAAAAACAAGCAATAGAAGAAAACCTACCTCCTAAAAAAATGAATGGCGACCTGAAATAACAAATCTGCAAACACCCAAGCCCAAATGCTCCTTCACTCCTTTGCTCCACTCTCTGTGAAAATAAAATGCATTATGAGCCCAATTGCATGAGAAATATGATTAAATGTATGCCTCACATGTGCAGAAAAATCCATAATAAATGTGATAGGTGAGCAAAGAAAATCAGAATTGAAAACCAGTTAGAACTTGACCATTGTCGGAAAAGTCCAGTAGAAAATCATATTTCTAAACAAACCAAAAGGTAGAATAGGACAATAGATGAAATTGTAAAAAGAAATCAAACTTGACCCTTTTGAGAAAAAGTGAAAGTTTAATTAAATTATTGATTCCGAACAAAAAATGATGTGAAATCGTAGAATTAAAACAAACTTGAACTTTTTGACAAAAATTGCAAGTTCAATTCAGATTTCTGATTCTGAACATAAGGAAAAAAAAAGGAAAAAAAGCCTAAAAAGGGAAACAACTCTTAGGGAAAAAAACAAAGGAAGGAAAGAAAACACAAAAGAGGGCAAGGCAAAGAAACAAACACCCAAAAAAACAAATGGGGGACCCATTTTGACCAAAGGAAAATGGGGTGGTTATGCAAGGCATAACAAATGATGACTTGATTGGGAAAATGGTATGCCCATTTTCAAGATACTAAAGGAATTAGTCACTCCTGTTGGAATTGTGTGCCTAAATCTCACAGGCTGAAACCTCTGAGTAAGCATGGTCACTGTGACTGCTGAGATGTCTAGCCGATCTGCCTTTGATCTTGATCTGTCAACTTGTCGGTGTGACTTAAGGAATCTCTCAGCGATCGGCATAACCTAAGCCTTCGGCGTAACTTGGACAGTCAGAATGAGTCTTAGCGCCGAGAGAAGTCTTGCCGATGGAATTGTCCTGTTGATAGTCATTGTGACTCTGGCTGATGGTGTTTGATCGGAGAGACTCTTGGTGAGGGATGTTATCGGTGTGACTTGTTGTGTTCAGTGTAACCCTCTACTGAGTGGGTTGGTCTGGCCGACAGGTTATTCTTATCAGATGTTGAGGAGACTCTGGGTGACAAGTGGTTTCAGCGAGAGGTGTGACCCTAGAGACTCTTGGCGACGGATGAATGTCTCATCAATGGTTATACACTCGAAGTCATCAGGGTGACATGAAGGCTCAGTAAGAACTCTTGCCAATGGTTGTTGTCTCGCTGATGGTATAGTCTTTTGTCGGTATGACTCCTGGCGAAGGATGGACTCGAGGTGACTTGGAACCTGCGGGGTGACTCTTAGCAATAGCCTAAGTCTTGCTGACGGATGTTCATATTGGTATGGATTGAGGACTCATTATGACTCATAGTGACTAGAGATTATCTAAGCGATGGGTCTACTGAGGATATCGGTGAAAGGTCTTGCCGATCTTGTTGATAGAGTAAGTCTCACCGATGGGAGTGTTGATGTTGATGTGACTTTTGAACTCGTTTTGATCTCCTGCCGATAGCAGTGACTCTTGCCGATAGCGATGGATGTGTTATCAGTCTTGTAGCATCGGGGGGACACGACTAGTGTCTCATTGACATGTGACGCAGTTTGAACACCTTGACCATTTGTCTATCCTACATGGTTTGTCTTCAACCAATCAGAGAAGTAGAATGGGAACCGTTAGAAGTTGGACTGTTGCGGTTGTTCCTATGAGCAAGATCAACAGACTATGAACGGCATGGATATACTCTGTAATCAAAGATGATGAATGATTCGATGAATAGTTGTATGAGTAACAAAGTGAGATAACGAAGTGTTGCTCATTTGAATACGAATTTTTCTAAGTGAATTAGATGGATGTTTTCTAAGAGCATTTCTATGTAAGGTTGATCAGTGAATATTTTGCTACTGTAAATTGACATTAGAAAGATAAGTTTGATCTTTGTATGTAATTTCCATTACTGTAAACAAAGAGGCTTTTCTTGGTGTGGTGGGTTTTTCTCCCGTAAGGGTTTTCCCACGTAAATCTGGTGTTCATCTGTGTATGTTCATTTATCTATTTCTTCCAAGTGTATCTTAATTGGACTGTAATTGAAAATTTAAAGACACCTATGCATTCTTCCTTGAGGTTTTGGCGTTAGGAGAGTTTGTTCCGCACCTAAGCTTTCCTTACAAGTGGTATCAGAGCCTGGCCAGTTGTGTTATCCTTGTGGGTATGTTGGGTTTTTTGTGTCAATTCTTTTTTTAGTGGGAGTCTTGTAGAAGTTTGGTAATTTGAATTATAGATTAAGATGGCAAGCACGTCAGGAAAGATTGAAATTGAGAAATTCAATGGCAGTAACTTTGAGTTGTGGAAACTTAAAATGGAAGATTTGTTGGTTGATCGTGATCTTTGGATTGCTATGTCTAGAGCAAAGCCTACAGGCATGAAGCAAGAGGATTGGGACCTTGTAGATCAAAAATATAAGGGGCTAATAAGACTCTGTTTAGCATATTCTATTCTTCTGAATGTTCATGAAGAAAAGACTGTATCTTCCTTGTGGAAAAGATTGGCAGCTATTTATTAGGGCAAGTCCTTGGTGAATAAATTGTTCTTGAGGAAGAAGTCATACACTTTGAGAATGCAGGAGGGAGGATTTGTTGCTGATCATTTGAATTCTTTCAACATGTTGATTGCTCAGTTAGCATTTGTGGGTGTGAAGATTGATGAAGAAGATTGTTGTATGGTGTTATTATGTTCTTTGCTAGATTCTTGGGATCACTTGGTGATGGCTATTGGGAGTACGACATCCACTTTTAAGATGGAAGATGTTGTTGCTTCTTTGTTATCAAAAGAGATGAGAAGGAAATCTTCTAAGATGACGAAGGAGGCTCTTGCTATTAGAGGAATATCAAAAGAAAAAGGCAAGAAGAAGGACAAGAAGTCCAAATCCAAATTAGAAGGGAGATCAAAGTCTCCTGGCAAGAATTCCAAGGTGAAGTGTTGGAATTGTGGGCAACCTGGTCATGTATGAAAGGATTGTAAAGAGGAGAAAAAGAAGAAGAAGAATTCTACCAACAATGATTCTTCTTAGAGTGATGCAAACGCTTTCATTGCAGCCTTGGCTACACAAGCATCAAATGATGTCTGGCTGATTGATTCTAGAGCATCTTTCCACATGACATCTCATAGAGACTAGTTCATGAAGTATGAAAATTATGATGGTGGAAAGGTGTATTTGGAAAGTGATTCATCTTTGGAAATAGTTGGTTGTGGAAAAGTCAGAATTCAATTCCCTGATGGAAGAGTGAAGGGAATCAATGATGTAATGCATATACCAGGTCTGGCTCAAAATTTACTTTCTGTTAGTAAGCTGAATGATATTGGAGTACAAGTCATGCTCTCTGGAAATGGCTACAAGATGACTAGAGGCTCAATGGTACTAGCAAGGGGTGCTCGTACTAGTACCTTGTATAAGTTGGATGCACATGCTGTGCAATGCAATAGTGTCTCTGTAAAGTCACAGAAAGTTACTCATGGAGAAAAGAAGGTAAAAGTTTATGATAGTGTAAACTCTATGGAAGTTAAACTTCCAGTAGAAAAGACTATGCTCTGGCATCATAGGCTTGGCCATATTGGAGAAAAAGGTTTAAAAACCTTGAATAATAAAAACTTGGTTGAGGGGCTTGATGATTGTAACCTCGAATTCGAGTTTTGTGAACATTGTATATATGGTAAACAACACCATGTTTCATTTTATTCCAGTCCTCACAAATATTTTGGTTTGCTTGATTATATACATTCTAATGTTTTTGGTCTAGTGAATGTTCCTTATTTGTCTAAGTCAAGGTATTATGTATCTTTTATTGATGATTATTCAAGAAGGGCATTTGTCTATTTTTGAAAAGTAAATCAGAAGTGTTCAGTCGGTTTAAGGAATTTAAGAACCTTGTAGAAAATCATACTGGAATAAAAATAAAATGTTTAAGGACTGACAATGGCGGTGAGTTTTGTTCTAATGATTTCGAGAGGTACTATAAAGATAATGGGATTAAAAGACATAAAAATACACCTTACACTCCACAACAAAATGGAGTTGCAGAAAGGTTCAACATGACAGTGATGGAAAGAGCATGAAGTATGCTGAGTAGTGCTGGCTTGGAGGAGAAGTTCTGGGCTGAGGCAGTTACTACAACATGTTACTTGATAAACCGTTCTCCTAATTCTGCACTTGTTGAGAAAACACCTTTGGAAGCATGGTCTAGAAAGAATCCCTCTCTAAGACACATTTGAGTCTTTGGATGTGAGGCATATGCACATGTGTCGAATGAGAAAAGATCTAAAGTGGAAAACAAGGATGTCAAATCTATTTTTATTGGTTATAGTGTTGGCATAAAAGGATACAAGCTTTGGAATCCTGATACGGAGAAGGTTCTATACAACGGAAGTGTTATCTTTCGTGAGCTGAAGCCTTCTACCTTGGATTTGCAGTTAGAGACAAAATCAGAAAACAAAAAGGATGTAGTTAAGATTCCTCCAACACCAAATAAAGAGGAATTGAAAATTCAAAATGTACCTGAAACTGGGGAGATCTCAAGTAGTTTTGAGAGTTCTGAAGAAGAAGAACAACCTCAGCCTTAGCAAGTGAGGAGGCCAACTCATGAAAGAAAGCAACCTGATAGGTATAGGTTTTCTTTGATAGATTCTACTTGTGCTTATGCTTTAATTTATAGCGCTGATGAGCCTAAGACTGTGAAAGAGGCAATTAGAATGTCTGATTCAAACTCTTGGTTGGAAGCCTTGAATGAAGAAATGGCATCATTAGAAAAGAATGATACTTGGAGTTTGGTGCCCTTGCCTGAAGGCATAAAAGTTGTGGGATAGAAATGGGTATTTAAAAAGAAAATAGGTTTGGATGGCAGTGTGGAAAAGTATAAGGCAAGGTTGGTTGTGAAGGGTTATTCCCAGGTAGAGGGAATTGATTATGGGGAAATTTTTTCTCCTGTAGCTAAGCTGACATCTATCAGATTTCTTTTGTCACTTGCAACATTGTATGACTTAGAGATTGAACATATGGATGTGAAGACAACATTTCTTCATGGTGATCTTGAAGAAGAAATTTATATGTCCCAGCCTGAGCACTTTGTGGAGAAAGGTAAAGAAAAACTGGTTTGCAAGTTGAAAAAATCTCTGTATGGATTAAAGCAGTCTCCTAGAATGTGGTACCAGAAGTTTAACACTTTTGTTTTGTCATTGGGATTTGTAAGATCAAAATCTGATCATTGTGTGTATTACAAAGCTGAAAGTGATCAAGTTCTTATTATTGCTCTCTATGTTGATGATACATTGTTCATAGGCAATAGTAAGTTAATGATTTCTGATCTTAAGTCTCAGTTGTCTACAAAGTTCAAAATGAAAGATCTTGGTGCAACTAGGTATATTTTGGGAATGAAAATAACTAGGGACAGGAAGAGTAGAAAAATTTGGCTCAGTTAGAGTAAGTATATTAAGACTGTTCTAGAGAGATTTTGTATGACTGATTGCAAGTAGCTAGTTGTTCCAATTTTGTAGGGAACAAAGCTATTTGTAGAAGATTGTCCAAAATCTCCTACTGAGATGGAGGACATGACTAGTGTGCCTTATGCTAGTGCAGTTGGCAGTCTAATGTATGCAATGGTATGTACAAGGCCAGACATTGCCCAAGCAGTGGGAGTACTTAGTCAGTTTATGGCTAATCCTGGAAGGACACATTGGGATGCTGTGAAAAGAGTTTTTAGATATTTGAAGGGCACTTCTGAATATGCATTGTGTTACCATGGCAACTTGGTTGAATCACAGAGGACTCTCAAGATTTGAGGCTATGTGGATTCTGATTAGGCAGGGGACATTCATAGTAGAAGGTCCACCAGTGGATATATTTTCATGATGAATCGTGGTGTAGTGAGTTGGATGAGTAAGTGGCAGGCTGTAGTCACTTTGTCCACTATATAGGTAGAATACATGGCAGCAACACACGCTTGTAAAGAAGCAATTTGGTTAAAATGTTTGTGTTCTAACATTGGTTTTGATGAAAGGAAAATAACAATTTACTGTGATAGTCAGAGTGCTATTTTTTTGGCAAAATATATAGATGTGCAGTATCATTTTGTACAAGATATGGTGGAGGATGGAAAGGTCTCTTTACAAAAAGTGGATACTCTGAATAATGTTGTAGATGCATTGACGAAGCCAGTGAGCACAAAAATTTTTAGGTGGTGTGCCAGTTCGATGGGCCTCAATGCCCATGATTTTCAACAGTTTTGTTGTGCTTTGGAGGTGCCTGTGTGATCTTTGACAAGTGGGAGATTGTTGGAATTGTGTGCCTCAATCTCACAGGCTAAAACCTCTAAGTATGCATGGTTGTTGTGACTACTGAGATGTCTGGCCAATTTTCCTCTGATCTTGATCTATCAGCTTGTCGATGTGACTTATGGAATCTCTCAGCGATTGGCATAACCTAAGCCTTCGGCGTAACTTGGATAGTCAGAATGAGTCTTAGCGCTAGGAGAATTCTTGCCGATGGAACTGTCCTGTTGATAGTCATTGTGACTCTGGCCAATGGTGTTTGGTCAGAGAGACTCTTGGTGAGGGATGTTATCGATGTGACTTGTTGTGTTTGGTGTAACCCTCTATCGAGTGGGTTGGTCTGGTCGACAGGTTATTCTTATCAGATGTCAGGGAGACTTTGGGCGACAAGTGGTTTCAGCGAGAGGTGTGACCTTGGATACTCTTGGCGATGGATGAATGTCTTGCTGATGGTTATACACTCAAAGTCATCGGTGTGGCATGAAGGCTCGGTAAGAACTCTTTCCGATGGTTGTTGTCTTGTTGATGGTATAGTCTATTGTCAGTATGACTCCTAGCAAAGGATGGACTCGGGGTGACTCTTAGCGACAACCTAAGTCTTGCCGATGGATGTTCATATCAGTATGGCTTGAGGAATTGTTATGACTCATAGCAACTAGAGATTGTCTGAGCGATGGGTTTGTTGAGGATATTGGTGAAAGGTCTTGTCGATCTTGCCGATAGAGTAAGTCTCGCCGATGGGAGTGTTGATGCCGATGTGACTTTTGAACTTGTTTTGATCTCCTGCCGATAGTAGTGACTCTTGCTGATAGCGATGGATGTGTTATCAGTCTTGTAGCATCGGGGAGACACAACTAGTGTCTCACCGACATGTGACACAGTTTGAACGCCTCAACCATTTGTCTATCCTACGTGGTTTGTCTTTGACCAATCAAAGAAGCAAAATGGAAACCGCTAGTAGTTGGAATGTTTTGGCCATTCCTATTAGGAAGATCAATAGATTGTGAACGACATAGATATACTCTGTAATCAAAGATGATGAATGATTCGATGAACAGTTGTATGAGTAATAGAGTGAGATAAAAAAGTGTTGCTCGTTTGAATATGAATTGTTCTGAGTGAATTCGATGGATGTTTTCTAAGAGCATTTCTGTGTAAGGTTGATCAGTGAATATTTTGCTGCTGTAAATTGACATCAGAAAGATAAGTCTGATCTTTGTATGTAATTTCCATTGCTGTAATACAAAGAGGCTTTTCTTGGTGTGGTGGGTTTTTCTCCCATAAGGGTTTTCCCACGTAAATCTGGTGTTCATCTGTGTATGTTCATTTCTCTATTTCTGTTATTTCTTTCAAGTGTATCTTAATTGGACTGTAATTGAAAATTTAAAGACACCTCTACATTCTTCCCTAATATTTTGGTGTTAGGAGAGTTTGTTCGGCACCTAAGCTTTCCTTACAACTCCAAAACCTTTGGTCTATGATTTTCTTAACTTGAGTATGATTGGTTACAACAAACAAGACTGAGTTGATATTTCAAGTTGTGCATCATTGTAAAAAATTTGAATCCAAGTGTGTCCTTATGGTTCATTTCCTTCCCCAAAGACTTCAACTATCCTTTAAATGACTGTATTCCCATTTAAGCTACATGAGTTGGGTCATTTTGGTTATCATACAATGATATCCTGGGCATTGCTCTACTACCAACCAAGCATTTATTGCCCCAACATAGATACCTATAGTTCTCTCAAGGCATTTCTCTATTGCCAACTAGGCATCCATAGCCTCAGTAGAGATACTTGAATCACCCTTATTGATTGAGTTCATTTCTAGATTTTCTTCTTTTCTCTTTTTCTCAAATATTGATTCTTTTGAAGTATATTTTCATTATTTCCCTCAATGTTCAATGTAGCCTAAGGATCGGGTTGAGAACTACGGTGGACATAATGACCACATTGTGACACCGATTTTTACTCAAAATAGGAATACAACCACCTTAGGAAAGCTATATTCTTCGGGACTTAAATGATTTTAATTAATGAGTGATGGATTTAGCCATGTTTCAAAAGATCACTTCAAATGTTCCCATTTGTTTAAACCTTTCACACATTCATTAAAATAAGCATAAAACACAAATTTGAGAGCGAAAAAGAACTAAAGTAACTTCTGAATATACCTAAATCAAATTCCCTTCCATAGTTACCTTAAGCATGTTCTGAATAACCACCAACTGTTCCAAAATGATTAAAAGGACATCCCATAATGAAAGAAAACAAGAACAAACAAACAAAAGAAACAAAAAAAACATGAAAACAAGGAAACCAACATGAAGCAAAAGCAGCTAAACTAATATACACAAAGGAAGAACTTCAGGCCTTCATGGGCCAAAATAGTGTTTGAGAAACTATCCATTGACAAGTAATGAGCAGGTTCTCCCATTAAAGTACTCAACTGAAAAACATTCTCCCCAAGGATTTTAGTGATTTGATATGGTCCTAACCATAATCTATCAAATTTTTGATGATCACCTTTCTTCTCTTTGGTTTTATCCCATATCAGAACAATATCCGATACCATGAAGGCCTTGATCTTGGCTTGCTTGTCAAACCAATGCTTGAATATAACTTGATGCTTAGAGAGTTGTTGCAGAGCAGCATCTCTTTTTTCTTCTAAATTTAGTAAGTTTGTCAACTTGACCTCTCTCCTTTCGTCATTAGTGTAAAATTATTGCATAAATCATAAATTTGGGATTTGGAGGTTTATAGGAAAGACGTGATCTTTACCATAGACTAACTTATATGGTGAATTACCTAGAACAACCTTAATCCTAGTTCTATCTGCCCATAAGGCAAATTTTAGCTACATGTGCCAATCCCTAGGATTGTGCTCTAACAACCTTTTAATAGATTTCAAAACAAATTTGTTGGTAGACTCAGCTACCCCATTGCCTTGTGGATAGTAGTTGGAAGAATATTTCAAAACTATTTTATACTCAAAGGACCACTAAATAAACTATGTAGAAGAAAAAGTGGAGTTGTTGTCACATACGAGAGCAAAGGGTACCCAAAACTTGGTAGTAATACGATTGTTGAGGAACTTGATGATTACATCAGTGGTACAATTCCTATATGCCTAAGCCTTCATCCATTGCATGCAGTAATCCATCATAGTTAAGGTGAATTTATGACCTATAGAGGAGTTTGGGTTAATCACTCCAAAAAAATCTAAAGCCCATTGGGAAAAAGGACTTACCTCGTATACTGGATGTTATGCCATTGTTGGGTTGTGTTCTCTGGATGTTGATGTCTAATAGGTATGGAATGTTTGTATGTGCTGGTGAGTATCCCAAAATATGTGTGGTTAGTAATACCATGATCTAAGAATTTGATGAGCCATGGAATCTACTAAGCCATGTCTGGTGTCATGTTTTCCATGAAACTCCTTTATGACCTGCTTTGCTTGTTGCTGGTCCAAACAACGTAACTATACACCTTCAAAGTTTCTTCTATATAGAGATCCATTCTTAATCATATAATGATCACATTTCAGCCTCAATGCTCTTCTTTGTGTAGCTTTCATCCCTTTTGGGCACTTGTTATTCAACAACAAAAAGATTAAATTAGCATACTAGGGATCTCCAGTGAAAGATTGTACTGTATATTGTTGACATGTGATCTTGGAATCTACCTCAAACATTTCCTTAGAAAAAACTTTCCATTGAACTAGTTTCATGGGATGGATTTTGAGATCAAACTCTTGTAGGATTTCCATACACTTCCCTCTTCTCTCTCTTAGTTCACTCTGCATGAGTAGGTACTTTACTGCTGGATTTGAGATGATGGCTATAATCTTGCTACACAAGATATAGTGTCAAAATTTCTTGACAACACTTACCAATTCAAAGGCCTACTTTTCTAATGGTGGATACATTATCTCAAAAATTTTAAAAGGGGAGCTCATGAAAGCAATTGGTTGCTCCTCCTCTCCTTTTCGCTATGTCAGAATAATAGTGCAAGTGTTCAAATGTAAAGGAATAAATGAAGAATGGGTGCAAGTAGTTTGGACTAGTCAAGACTAGTGCTTTTGAAATAGATTGATTGATCTATGAGAAAGTATCCTTTTCCTCATTTCTCCATTCAATTTTTGCATCCTTCTTCATCATCTCATTCAATGGTTTGATGATCTCTACAAACCCAGTTATAAAATTTCTCACAAAATTTATCTTTCCAAAGAAAGATCTCATTTCCTTTTTTCTACTAGGCATATGTAGCTTCATAATTGACTCCACTCTATCAGGATCAATGGAAATTTCTCGTTCTAAAATTATGTGTCCTAGAAAATTTCCTTCTAAAACCCTGAATACACTTTTCTTCAAGTTCAATGATACACCAAACTTTATGCATTTTTCTAGAACTTTTTCTAAATCAACAACATGATCCTCTTTGTTTTTTGAAAAAACTGTCAAATCATCCATATAAATTATAATGCATTTTCCTACTAGGTCTTTGAAAGCTACATCCATGGTGTGCTAAAATTTTTCTCCAGCATTGATAAGGCCAAATGAAATTCTCCAATAAGCGAAAGTTCCCCATTTAGTTGTAAAGGCAGTCTTCATTCGATCCTCATACTTTACTAGTACCTAGTTATATCCTAAATAACCATCTAAAAATGACATCACTTGCGATCCGTTAACAATTTGTAACCCTTCATCAAGGGAAAGAAGAGGATAATTATCCTTTTTTGAAGCTTTATTTAGATTGTTGAAATCTATGCATAGTCTAATTTCTACATTTTTCTTGTGTATCAACACTAGATTGGCTACCCAAGTGGAGTGCCTAACTGGAAAGATTATCTTGGCTGATAAAAACTTTTGTAATTCTTTGAGAAAGAGAGGTTCAAGTAGAGCATTGACTAGTCATTTTTTTTGATGAAACAACTTCACCTGAGGCGTCAAGGGGATGGTATGAATTATTATTAAGGTGTCAAATGTATTCAAATCTTCATACTCCCATGCAAAGGCTGCAATGTCTTCTTTCAACACTTTCAAAATTTTGTTATGAATATCTTTCAGACAAGTCTTGTCGATGAGGGTATTATTTTTTAGGCCATAATCAATTAAATTGTAAGTTTCGTATTTACCTCCATCAACATCAACAAAGAATTTCTCTTGAGCTCAAGGATCAGAGTCAAAGATCCTCTCTAGTGCCACCATCCCTTTAGGAATATTGTTCATTTTCAGGTTGATGATGCCTTCCATATCCAAATCCTCTAATTCCCAGTCTCCTAAATATCTATTAGATTCATCAATAATCTACCCTTAAAAAACATCAAAAATTTCCAAAAAGGAAAGAATATGTTGATCATCTTCAAAAACCTAAAAGTTCTTTATATTTTCTGCAATAGCAGGGACTGAAACTAATTCCACTAAGAATCTCCTTAGTTTAGAATCCTTCATGGGATCTAGTGTACTTGCTACTACTATCAATGCATCTGCAATTTGATTATCCTCCCTAGAAATCAACTTTATATCAAATGCATCAAATTCTTCAATTAAGTTCCACACCCTATTTCGATAGGAAGCCAATATCTTATTATGACAAGTATACAAACTGCGAACCTATTTAACAATCACTTATGATTTCCCCAACACTCTAAGACTTTGTACTTTCTTCTGATGGGAGAACATGAGTCCTTTGGCCAATGCATTGTACTTTGCCACATTATTGGTGTATCCAAACTGTAACCTATAAGAAGCAAAAAACATTTTCCCTTTCAGATTAGTTAATTCAACCTCGACTCCACTCCCTTGTTTAGACTTAAAACCATCAAAATTGAGGGTCCATAACTGGTTTTGGGTTGTAGCCTCCTTAATATTTGTTTTAGATTTTTACATAAGGGGAGTGAATGATCCATTTACTTGAGTAGAAATGTTAAGGTCAGGTGGTCCCTATATCTGAGGGCTATCAAATACCTCTTTTAGAATAGGTAGGTGTGTAGGAACAGTTTCTCATAATTTATCATGATTATCAATCTTGTGACTCTTTGTACCCTTGAGTAATTCTTTTGGAATCAGAAGGTGAGTTGGAGAAGGGGTACATAGTATTTCCTATGGTTTTCTGACCTCGGTTTATAGATTCCGAAAGAAGTTATGGGGTTGATTAGTTAATGCTGAGATACCTTTATGTGTGTTGCTGATTTCTATCAAAACAAATGTAATATTGATTTTGAGTGGAAACTAGTATGGGATTGATAGAATCTTTGTTTTGACCATCTCCTAACTGATAAACTTGATTTAGAATTCCCAAACAAGGTTGACAGGTTAATTCTGAATGGTTTTGATAATGGAATCTACACTAGTTTGGGAGCAATAAACTCCATAATTTTCCCCTTCTTTGAGGACTAGTTTGTCTTGATGTAACTTTTGGGTTAATACATCTCTATTAATGGAATCCATATAATCATCATTTTCTAAAGGAGGTACTCACTTATGGTTTGGTACTGAAAATGTCATAATCTCATATACCCTGTAAACCCTTGGTTTAGTCCCAAAGTAGGCAACCTTGTTGGGGTGATCATATTATGTTATCATGTGTTTCAAATGGGCTTCACTCTCTATCCTAATCTAACTTGCCACACCTCTCCATGACAGCCACATAAGAGAGAAATCTAATGCAAGATAGCCTCCTATGGTCATTGCCCAATCCCGACTCAAAAGCATACCATACATCTTAGGGATGTTAGCAATTTGGATATCAATATACTATGGATCCTAGGGTCTGATCCAATCTATATGAGCACATCTTTCAATTCTCCCACAACATTCACTTCGGTTTTATCTAGTTGTATGACCTTTTTGTGGGTTTGGATTGGGGATAGGCCTAATTTCTTACACATAGAAAATGAAATGACATTGTGTGAGGCCCTTGAATCTATCAGACAATTGTGCAAGTTTTTCCCAAATATTTTCAAACTCAACAAGAACAGAGGGTACTCCCGTCTTTCCCCTATATAAGGTTGCATTCATTTTAGTAGCGGGAGTTGCCCTTGTTTTTCCCTTCAACTAATTTTCTTTAGCTAAAGCTTTCAACACGAGTTCACATTGAGCAGGACACCATTTTAGAATATCGAAGAAAGATAGGGAGGTAAATTTTTTTTGCATCTCCTTAATAAAGTTATACTTTGTATTGTTGTTGTATTGTTGTTTAGGAGCGAAGGTAGAATTCCCTCTACTAGGACCTTCAGTTGGTCCTTTGGGTGGAGGAGGATTATTTTTTTCTCTAGGATTCGAGGGTACCATGTTATTAGTGAGAGGAGTAGACGTGGTAAATGGCCTTTTTTTGTAGCTTCTCAGGAAATGACCACCTTTAGCTTGGAAAGGTAGAGAATCAGAAGTATTAGTTTTAGGCTGATTCTCCTCCTAGAAGGGAAGCTTAAACTCATCATAAGTTTCAAAGGACATTGCGGTATCTACAAACTTGCTATCCATATTAAGATTACCTTGATCTGGTTGAGAATCAACTTGATCTATTTTTACCATCTTTTCCATTTTTGGGCAATTTACCTCAGAATGAGCAGCAATATCGTGTAGCATACACTAGTTGGTCATGAAGTTTAAATCTACTACATTAATAGTGTGGGTTCTATCCTCATTAGCCTGGTTATTCTGTGATACTCCATTATTTGGCCTTGTATCCCATTGTCTATTATTGGGCCTCTCATTATATCCCCTATTTTGATTTTGAAAGTTTCTATTTTAGAAGTTCCTTTGGTTTTGATTACTGTTTTGATTGGGATAATTATTCTGATTTTTATAACCCTGTTGATTTTGATATTGTTTTTTATTTTATGGAGGGTTAAGTCTAAATTGAGCCATCTCATTTGTGACTTTGGACATATTTTTCTTCAAACTCTCCAACTTTGTTGACAAATGTGCAGTTTATCCATTGTCTACGGTAGTTCAAGTTTGATTAGTTTGTTGTGTAGTTGGTAGGTTTACTTAAGGATTATGTCATCCTATGTAGTTTTGAGGGTGTTGTTGAAATAAATCTGTGGTCCCAAGGGTTGATGCCATGTTAATTTGAGTGTGGTTGTTCCTGTTGGTAAACCATGGCAACTAGGGTGTAGGATGTATCTTAGTGAATATGCCATATGTAGAATTAGACATTCCTAGAATAGTACTCATCAATGGAGTTCCATTGGAAATCACACTATTAATTGCATTCATCTGATTAGGCATCCTAGAATACCCCAGTGAGGGAAATGTACCTCCCATACCGCCCAGTTGAGGGGTTATTTTCTATTGTAACTTGATAGCTAGATGGTACACTTTGGATAAGGAATTTATTTCATTAGGTGGGTAAGTTATTTGCAAGAAAAGACCAAGTTAATGGGTCTATGGCTTTGAGGTATGCTTGAATTGCAATATTCTCAACAACTATGTATGGTGGTTGTAATCTTTGATACATCCTTTGGAATCAAGCGTTGAATAAAGGAAAAGGTTCATGATATTCCTTCCTAATAGTGGAAAACTGATGATATAAGATTGTGGGATCAACATAGTCCCAAAATTGGTTAATAAATGCATTCTTTAGATCTACCCAACTAAGAATGGACCTCGTTGGTCCTAGGTTGAAGTACCAATTGTATGCCATATCTCCTAGTGAATATGGGAACAATCTACAAGCTACATCATAGTGTTCTATTGGAGACCTAGTGCATGCATCTTTAAATGCTTGAATGTGTTTTTCAACACTTTACGATTCCCCATGGGCATATTTGAGGTGGAATCATTCTGGGTTTTTAGGCATCTCATGAATACCTTTGGGAATAGTTCCTAGTGGTGGGGGATTTTTGATGAAGAATGCCATTGGTGGAGGTAGGTTAGGTTGCTATAGTTGTGGTATAAGTGAAAATCTTGGTGGAGTTACTAGTGGTGTTAATGATGGTGGAACTTGAGTTCTATGAGCTATTTTGGGTTGAGTAGGAAATTGGAGTTTTAGAAATGGCTCCTTGTTGGGAGTAGATCTTAAAACCCATTTAAACTTGTTAGGTGAAAAGACCCAATTTTCTCTAGTTTGTTCCTTCAATCCCTCCTAGTTCCAATTTTGTTGATGGCCAAATTGACACAACAAACGTTAAGCAAGATATTTCTACCTTACTTCTCCGAAAAAAGACAACTAATTATAAAATTACCTATCTTCTATGGTCTTGATAGTTGGTTCACAACTATCCTGTATTACTCAGTGGTCAACATGACTATAATGTTCAAGGGGCCTTTGCTGGTTGAAAGTAAAAAACTATTACTCTAAATGTTTTAACAACAAATTTTAAATAAACCTTTAAAATAGAAAACATGAATACATATTATTCTTATATTTGAACATACAAATTTGTACTATTTTTTTTATATGTCAAAACTAATGAATGAAACAAATAATAGACATTTATACAGTTATATTCATTCACATTGCAGATTTAATAAGCATATTGGCAATTCGTTTCACTAGAATCAATTTCATAAAAGACATATTCAATCAACTTATTAGAGATTTTTTGCAGATCAAAAAATAAAAGGAAAATACCATTCACAAATGACACAATAAGTGGTTTTAAATTTAGATGCTTTTGATTTAATTCAGTTAAGTAGCATTTACTTCCAGTAGAATTCACTGGCTTATGAAAAACCATTGTCTTTTAATGTCATCACTAAAACTAGGAAATTTCTTAAAAATTAACTAACTGCATAAAAGATTGAAATTGTCTATTTTTAGGATGCAAATCTAACTTCAATTTTTTGACCTCTACATTGAGGTGAATTATACAATTTATAGAAAAGTGCAACATAAAAATGCCCTTCAAAAATCCTAGATCCTAAAAATTAGGGCACCTGAAATTTAGATCCATAATTATAGGAAATTTTGGGAAGAAGTGGAGTAAACTGCTATTCAAAACCGATCACCAAGGAAAGAAACTCCTTCAAAAATTCACTACAAAGGTACTCAAGTTAGCTGTTCTAGCTACCCTATAAAATAGGATCTTTTCAAAAATTGACTTTTGTTGACTTTGTTCTATTACAAAAAAAAAGGATTTTCCCCTTTTATTTGTTAGCCTTACTCCACTTAAGATACTATTCGAAGTTGTTGAAAATATACTCCAGAACCTCCTCATCATGTCCATCTATCCATTCCACCTAGAACTTTGATTTCTCAATTTTTTTTATTGCTATTATGGTAGTATCCCAGAGTTGGTTGATATCCTTTAAAGCACATTGGGTATCAAATATGACATCCATCAACTTATCCAGGAGGGTCTCATCAGGATTGTCTCCTTCATAAGCTTCTCCAACTGATTATCTCAAAAACCTTTTAGCTCTTCTAAATAATTTAGTTTATGATCTTCTAATATGTCCTCAATAGTGACATTTGTTACAGTATGCTTGAACTCCACTGTATGATCCAACACATCATGTTGAACCTTGAGAAACATTATTCTATGCTCCATCAAAATTTCTAATCAGAAAATAATTATATTAATAGACTTATTAATATAATCCAGATCTCTGTCCCCTAGTATGCTTGATTCAATCATTGTTTCCCTGGGAAATTTGTCTATGATCCTCAATTTTCCCAAGTATTTCCTATACTTATTTTCATCTTCCCACATTTTCTTGAGTTATTCTTCTATTTGTCTAGCAAGTGTGTGTGCTTCATCATAATATTTGTAGCCTTCAGTGAGAAGTTCATCTACCTTTGCTTTAAGGACTTCAAACCATTTGTTAAACCTTTGAGATTTTCTTTTCATATTATTCAAGTCATCCACCTCCTTGTAGCTTATCAATACTGGCACCTTCGATGGCGATGGTTTTTTTGTGATTGGTAAGGTAAGCTCCTTCAAAAACTTCATGATCTACTCTACTTGAGATTTTGGCTCATCTTTGGCCTGCTTATCCTTTACCATTCTAAACTTTGTTGAACTTGCTACAATTTCAAGAAGTGTCATCTGTTGATTTTGAGTTTTCTTTCCCAAATTGACTATATTTAATTGATAATATGAAGCTTGCAACTGTCAGTCATCTTTTTCAACTCTACAATCAAATCCCAATCATCAGTCAATTTGGTGGAATGTATGACCCTTGATTTCTTCTTTGGTTTTACCACTTTGATCTCCTCTATCATTTCATCCCAGCTTAGGGGATGAGCCACCACTTGTTTCCTTTTTTCCATATTTAATTTTAGCCATGTAGGAGCTACAGTGGTTGTTGCTACTAGCTATTCCTTCTGAGGAGGCTCCTCTTCTCCTTTATTTAGCTATTCTTGCAATTATTGAGCCTTTTGTCATTCTAATTTTTCTTTTTCAAATCTTCCCCACTCGAGTTTCTCTTTCTCAACCTTTTCCTGCTCATGCTTCTCATTTTCAACCTTCTCTTGCTCGAGCTTTTCTTTCTCGGCTTTTTCTCGCTTGGGCTTTTCTTTCTCAGCTTTTTCTCACGTGAGCTTTTATCTCTCAACTTTTTCCTCTTATATCTTCTTTTTCTCTATTTATTTTATCCAATCTTCTTCTTCTGCAACCTTATCCTTAACATCTTGCCTCAAAACTTTCTATAATTTCTCGTTGCTCATATTTTTTCAACACTTGTTCAACTTCCTCTCTCCAAATATTTCCTTCTTGAAATTTTGTGTCTTCCTCCTCATATTCTTCTTCATCTAATTCCTTCTCTTCCTCCTGTGGAGGAGTCTCTTTAGAATCTGAAGGGAGAGGAGAGTCTATAACATCTATAATATGAGTCGTTTCCCCTTTAGTTGTTGTCTCTATTGTTGTAGGAGCAGTAGAGGGACCTTCCTTTGTTATTGTTTCCTTAGCTTGTGGAGAAACAATAGAAGGGATCTCTTGAGAAGTCTCTATTTTTGGGTACATGGTGGTAATGGGTTGGACACCCAATCCTGAGACTACCACTGTAAAAGCAACTTGATAAGTGACTGTATCCTTTTGGAATGCTTCTGTAACTTTCTCCATTGTAAGCTCTCCTTCTCTTGTTAGTATAGTCTGCTTCTTAAGCCTTCTATATTTCTTTGGTGGAGGAGAGGAGGATGTTTTCCCTTGTGCTTCTTTCCTCTTGACATTGTCTTTGCTCTGTTTATCCTCTATACATTCATTGATCCATCTTAGACATTTTTCCACAACAGTGAAAAATATTTTATCTATGCTGCATTCTTCTTTTTCCATCTAATTGATGGGTGACAATGTACAAGTAGCTACATGTTCCCTATCATATTTAGGATCAAGAGTTAATTCATTATCTAACATCCATTTTGGAATATATTTGTTAGCCTTGAATTCTCTCATTTGAGGAATGGTTAATCTTTCATACTTTATTTTCCTTGCTTCAAATTTATCTTGTAAAATTTCCCAGAAATATTCTATGTTGGGCTCATGATGAGGAAATAGGGATGCATATAGGTTGTTCATTTTTTCTTTTGGATCAAAGTCTTTTCTCCATTGATATAACTTGAGGTTAATTTCCTGTAGCTCCTTAGTAGCATGCTTAGTAGCTCTGACATATGGACATTGATAAAAACCAAGGTCAATAGGATACTTATCCTCTCTAGCTTTATGCTTGCTATAGAAATTAAGGTTAATCTACCTCATTTGTTGGGATAATTCAATCAAAATCAATTTATTGTTACAATACCTAGATAACAAAAATTGAGCTCCATCATATCCCCACAAGTGGATGTAGGTTGACTTAGGATACTAGATAAACTAGTTCCTCCATTGCTTTACCAATTTGTTTGCTTCTATGGTCAATATGAACCCAACATCACCTGACAACTAAGTAATTACTACATAGAGAAAGGCATCATTAACTCTTTTGAAATGTTTCTTTGATGCTTTGAGTTCCAACTGGTCATAGGATTTCCAAATTTTTCTTTGTCCTATCCCTTCACCTCTAACTCCCATGGTATTTAAACTTGGGATGTTTCCCATCCTAGTTGCACAGTTTATTACATATGATGATGTATAAAATTTCTTTGAATCTCTTACCTTGGTGAGCTGGTTGTGTATATTATTAGAAATAATCTACCCTCAGTCTAAGTATACTACTCCCTTTAAGATCACCTCAATGAAATGGAACATCTAGTTTTCATACATATGGGAGCTTTCCTTACCCATTACTTTTCTCAACAATGTAATAATATCCCCTATTTCTAAAAGGAAATCAGATCTCCTAAAATTTATAGGCAACTTGGTAATGGATTTCTTATCAACCTTAAGCCAATTGTTATTCATATTCCTTTGATGTGTGCTCACATCTTTCTCACACTATTGCAGTGCCTTAGCTTCTGTTACGATCTTTAGCTAAGGATAAGGTGGTAATTCAAAGACCATCCTAATCATGGTAGGAGATAAGTCAATTATCTCATTTCCCCATTGCTCAATACAATTACGTTGCACAAGATTGTAAGCCTCTACTGCTGCGAAAATGAATTTAGGGCATTGAACAACAATGTGGAAAGAAGCCACATGAGCAAGCCCTAAAGCTGCTATCTTCTTAGATCTTGGACTAGCATCATCATCAAAGGTGTCCTTGAATGTTTCTAGGTCAATATGCCCCAAAATTGTATCAATGTTCCTCATCACTCTAGAGGTGAATCTAGAGAATACATGACCCCCTTGATATTTATACTTCATGGTGTAATGAGTTTTATCTAACTTTGTCAACTTAGCTCTTTGATGTCTCTCCACCTCTTCGACACCAAATTGCTCCTCTAAATCATACATTTATGATACCTGAGAAACAAAACAAAAACAAATTATAAAAAATACATCATAGATTTTATCCTCTAAATACCTTCTTATAACTATGTTCTATCAAAATTATAAGCCCTAATTTAAAACCCCTTTTAAAAGTAGTAAAAATTCTCTGTTAATGTCAGAAATCACAATTAAAAAAACACATTGAACCTGAACCTTGGGTAAAAAGGTTCAATCAGACTTCCAAATTTCGATGGAACCATATATTGTAAGCAAAATTCAGAATTAGAATTGCACTTAGAAATTGAGTCTTAGCTCAGGAGTCTAATCAAAATTCAGAATTCTGATCAAACTTAACAAAAATAAAGCATTTTGGTTTGACACTTATTGGAAGTCAGAATCAGAAAAGGATTTGGAACATGGTCTTTTGGTTCATAGGTTCATTCAAAATTCATAATTTTGATCAGACCAATGCGTTATAATGTTCTTCAAAGTTGTGAAAAATTGATGGACCCATATCTATCGTAAATGCTTCAGAAATTGGAAGTGGAAAAGGACTTTGAACCTGACCTCTTAGTCAAAATTTCCATTTGGAATTTAAAATTCTGAATGGCTTATCAATGAAAATACACAGTCATTAGGTCAAAGTTCAGAATAAAAAAAAGAACATGGAACCTGACTCTTTTGAGGTGAAATCAGCTTGAAACTTGGATTTTTGATTGGTCCTTAAGACAAAATATACTAAGTTTAAATGCAAATTTCAGAATTGGAATTACACTTGGTATTCAAACCACTTTATAAAAGGTTGGGGTGAAAGTCAAAGTTTTGCAAGGCTCAAAATTTGAATTTTAATGGTCAAGTCGAGAAACTATATGAAAATCCTAGCTAGGGCACGATGAGAAAATGCAAACCCATGAAAAATGAGGCATGCAAACCAATGAAAGGAAGAAGTCTAACAAAATGAAAGAAAAATGGAAAAACTCAAGAACCCAAAACTGAAAGGCCAAAACAATAAAACCTAAAAGACCAGAACCATAAATAATGGAAAACACAAGATAAAAAAAACACGGTGAAATGTGAACACAACACGCCAAAAGAAACATGTAAAAATAAAAGGAAAGAAGAAAGAAAGTGAAAAAAATAGAAGAAAACCTACCTCAAAAAACAAACAATGACCTAAAATAGAAAATCCCCAAATGCTCATTTTCTCCTTCAGTTTGCTTTTCGTGAAAACAAAATGTAGTTATGAGCTCAATCATGTGAGAAATCTGATTAAATATTGGCTTGACACATGTGGAAAAAATTTCAATAAATACCATAGGTGAGTAAAGAAAATTGGAATAAAAAAACCATTTGGAACTTGACAATCGTTAGAAAAGTCTGATCGAAAATCACATTTCTAAATGGACCAAAAGGTAGGACAAGACAACACATGGAATTAGAAAAAGAAATTGAACTTGACCCTTTCGAGAAAAAGTGCAAGTTCAACTAATTTTTTTTATTTTGAACACAAAAATGAGCCAAATCAGAGAACAAAAAAAACTTGAACTTTTCAAAAAAAGGTGCAAGTTCAATTTAGAATTCTGATTCTGAATAGAAGGTAGAAAAAAAGGAAACAAAGTCCAAAAAGTGAACCAACGCTTACGGAAAAAACAAAAGAAGGAAAGAAAACCCAAAAGTGGGAAAGGCAAAGAAACTAACATCCAAAAAAACACAAGGGTGATCCATTTTGACCAAAATAAAATGGGGTAGTTATGTAAGGAATAAAAATACTTAAGGGGGGAGATATGTTACACCTTGTGTTTGAACTACAAATTACTTTTTACCTTATGTCAAATGCAATGATGAATTATGTGATTATGAAACTTTGAAAGTAAAATGCTAAGATGAAATTTTATGTGATATGATGTATTTTGCATTTAAATGAATTATTGATAAATATGTAATGATATAAATATGATGTAAATGTTATGAATAACTACTTCGTTATTTTTCTAAGTGAAAGTCATGTAAGATTTCATGCTCTCCAAAGGGAGAGGGAGAGTATCACCCGAGAGAAAGGTATAGTCTAAGGATTTATTAGTAATGCCATCTGATTTCAATTTCACTGTGTAGGTTAAGTTGTTGGATACCTTTAAATCCGAGTGAGTCTTTGGTCATTAGTTTGGGTAATTTAACCTAGTTGTTTTATATTCTTGTTATCTTCATGTTTGTTCTGATTGGAAAATTATCATGATATTTTATAAGTATCTCATGTATACCACGTGAATAAATGTATGTATATATAAATGATATTAAGATGGATGCATATATATGTATGTGTATGATTGTATGGATACACATACTTACATATTCGACTGTTATACCTTATCATTTGTGGGTATATCCATATGAGTATATATATACATATATATTTAAATGAAAATTAAAAAATACATTTATATATATACATTTATGTTACATATTATACGTCGAAACTATATATATATGTTACTTATTATACGTCAACATTATGCCAGTGCATATTGAAAGGTATAATAGCCTGAATCGTTGGCTATTGTGATAATTTATTTATATGAATTTTAGCCAATATCATGGTGGGAACCGCCAACCATAAGTTATAAGTGCCACTAAATGGAAATATCATTCAAGCACTGAATTAATTTTAAATTATATTTAAATAATTATTTTGGTAATAGTTTAAACCATATTAAGGGGTACTCAACCCCATGAAATAAGAATTTTTTGTCTTTAAATATGAAGCCGACTTATAAATGAGTAAGCGCCATTTTCAAGCTTATAAAGGCTATACTTTAAAGAAACAAAGTGGCATGGGAAACATAATTCATAAATTATTTTTAAATTAGAAAAAATCTAAGGTTGTTTCAAGGAGTTGACCCTCCAAAATAGGGTGACTAAGTCCAATGCATAGTAATATTTCAATTTCCATAAATAAAGGCAGTTATAGGAAGTTATCAGCCTAGTGAAAATGCATTTCTATTGAAAAATTTGAGTGATTAAGTCAACAACATAGTGGCTATTCAAAATAATGTATTTAAATGCTATGTAAACCAATTTGTATCATGGTTGTAGAGTTAGGTCGACCCTATTTTTAAGGCTTATGGTTTTATCTTTGAATCAGCCACATAGTGGTGAATAGAGTTGAGTCTTTAAAGCTTTCAAATTGCACTTTAAATGTTTTAAAATTTGCTATGGACCATGGCATTATTATGAATGATTCAAGCCTCTCAAAGAGGAATTTGCAAACTAATTTATGGTTTCTCTAGAATAAATAATGGCACAACTCAGAGTAGTAGTGAAATGTATTAAGTTTCCAAAGAGTGGGCACAACTTATAAAAGCCTATAGTTTTCTCTTTATTTGGTTGGTGGACGTTGGTTGAAGGAATAGGCATAGCAATCTGAATATTTTAATCTTCAAAGTATTTTGAGTTTAGAGTTACTAGTCTAGAGGTGAATACAATAGAGAATAGACATTGACTTCACTTCCAAGTAGTTAGTTGAATTGGAGAAAAACCAATGCATTTTCAAAGGTAGGGAATGTTGAAATGAACAAGACAATTGAGAGGGGGGGTGAATTAGTTGTATCTAATCACATTCACCATAGATCTTAAACAATTCCACATCCACTTTAATCTGTTATTAAGTGTGAGCATGAAGTGAAAATAACAAAAAGCAAACACAAGAAACACCATATTTATGTGGAAAACCCAATAAGGGAAAAACCATGGTGAGGATTAACTCATAATATAAGAGTAATTGCAAAACCATTTACAAAGAGGCTCACTACTAGAGGGCTCGCTGCCCAAGATAGGACTCACTGTCCAAATGGGAGGCTCACTTCCTATAGATAAAGAAAGATAGAAAGAAGAATGTTACATAGAGAAAATGATCTCAATGCAAAAAATGATCCACCACAACAACTTATACACATCTGCAACCTTGATCAGAGAATTGAAAACACCACCAACTCACTACTTTCAGGAGTCTAACACATTGAGATCCTCTCTACCTTAGTTCATTTTCACATAATCTCTCGCATATATCTTTCTCACACTTGTAGTGTTCAATCCTTAACATCTTGTCTTGTATTTATACCATCTTCAATCTTAGAAACTTTCTCCAAGGTAGGCTACACACTCTTCATTTTACAAATTCAAATTAGGTCAACAACTCAACATTCCCATGGTGGATGAGAATGAGAGCAGACCAAACCAAAATCTAACCAGGACCCAAAACAACATATTGGATCAATCACATGCTTCCTTATTTGATACTTATCCTTCACATGACGTGTAAACACCAAGTCGACCAAACCTAATGAAATCACCAATGAAATTTGAAGTACACACTTCCGTAACAAGAAGATAACATGTGTACCACATAAAATGATTCACCATACAATGGAACACATCTTAGATGCCTTCAGATTCATCTGCAGCTACTGCAACAACCTTCATACACAGAAAAATTTCCATCAGTCCATCCAAACAATACAAACACACATAGCAACTTTGAAACTAGTCTTCTAGAGCACCAAACCATGAACACTTTTGATAGAACACAAATAGCACCATTACAAGACTTATTCCATATCTCCAAGACCTGAAACAAACCAAAAGAGGACTGTTGAGTAGATACATTTCTCCTAGTCCATAGAAAAACAACTCTGCTAGACCAGTTCACAAACCGGTGAACTCATCTTTCACTCTACATCAAACTAGAAGCTATAATCTAGGATATATCACCCAAGGATGTCCTTAATAAAAACTTCAGATCTGTATAAGCATAGGATCAACATAGAATAAATTTAGAGCACATACTAGAGCATGTTCTAAACACACATATAATTATGTCTTCACTATTTATTATTTTTTTCAAAAGCACTTGGTAACTCATCATATCAGCACACCTACAACACCATAAAGATAGATCCATGTACCACAACATCTCAATAGTATCTCAACTATATAGGCACAACATGCAATCAATTTTTTCTTTTCTTTGCAACAACCTATACTGTGTTGACATTAATGAAAACATTAATGACAACACCACCATACTCATTCATACTTGCAACAATATCCCCCTTTGTCATTGATGGCAACACACAATGTGAAAAACCATCAAAGACAACAATATCCTTTTCCTATCACTATTATTTTTCACATGACTCTCTCTCCCCCTTTGACATCAATGAAAAATATTTTTTTTTTTTTACATAATTCTTCAACCATATATAATTCTGATCACTCCCCCTTAGGAGTGCACCCATGACCACACATATCATACAAAAACAATGATACTTCCTACTCCCCTTGAGGAGTAAACCATAGTTCTTAGTCCATACAAATGATAAATCTATAGATCCATTGGACTGATGCACCTCTATGTGCACCTAGTTCAAAGAAGGAGGGGTGGTAACCCCCAACTTCTCTTGGAGATACTCAAAAGTATCCTTAGGAAGAGCCTTAGTAAATATATCAGTAATCTAATCCTTTGTAGGCACATATTCAAGCTTGAATTCATTCTCCAATATCTTCTCTCTTAAAAAATGATATCTAATATGTTAGTGTAATTAATATTTAATTACACTTGCATAACTTTACTTAGGTAATATTTTAATTCCTAGGTTAATTATTCTCATCCTTCTCTTGTTGAGCTATCTTGTTGCTCAAGATAAGATTAAGGTTATGCATACTTTGCTTTTATAAAGAAAATCATCTCATGTAATTATGAATTCCTGAATAATATTATTTTGCACATCTTTTGCAAAGCTCTTGCTTTTTTTGTTTTTCTCTTCTCGTGGAAGGCCTTTCATGTTTGCATTTTTAGATCTTGGTTTCTAACATGGTATTAGAGCCTTGATTTGCAACCTCTCTTCTTAGATTTTTGAGAAAAATCATCGCTAGAAGTTTGTTCTAGATTCCTCGAGGGTTTCATGCCTTGAGTTCATCTATGCAAAGCATTGATCAAATCAGTTTCCTTGCCCATTGATTCAAAGTGCTGGAAAAAGTCCAGATTGGCTTTTATTTTTTTGATTTTGGTCATCATTTTCCAGATCTATGAGGGTTTCAAGCTCAGTAATTTTTTCCAAGATTCAGGGGTAGCCAATTTTTCAAAGCATTTTGGGCACAAACAAAGGTCACCATCGCAATTTAAAGAAATTGTTACCGACGGCCACACCGGCGTACCAAATCGCCAACGCCTCCTTTCCACTAGACCCCCGTACCTTCGCGGCCTCGGGACAGCCAGGGTCCCATGGGGATCACAGGTGCCCAGCTCATGGCCGCTGCTTTAAGCTTGTGGTCCTTTTGGAGGACCAAGGGCGACCTGTACTCGACAGCCTCCCAACTCGCTAGGTCCCAGAGGACCAGGTCTCGCTTCCAAACTCTAGTCCACTAGCCCTGGTTGTGTATAGGACCAGGGGTTTTTTGTTTTAAGCCCCTGGTCGCCATAGGCCCTATTGGGGTCTTTGGAGCAACTTTCACCAAATCGGTGTATTTTATGCATTAACCGCTTTTCTTTCACAAACAAGACAACTGCTTGGAAAGATAATTCTAATGCCAATCCAATGGTGGAGGTTTTTTTACCATATTTTTCAGGTCCTTTAACTTAGATAAAGTTTTTTCTTCTTCAGAGGGCATATCTTTTGACTCGGTGATCCTTTTTTTGTCATTCTTATGGCGTTGGAAAGCTGGTTCAGTCCTCTACAAATATCTGAGGTCTATTTTTATTTTATATTTATGCACATTAGAATTCTCTCCTTTTACAATCATTGGTTTATTGTAATAAATGAACTAAGATAAAGTTCCATTAGGGGGGTTTCTTGCATAATAATTTGATTAGAGTGTGCATGCACTTTGATCTTCATCCTATTTTGATGATAGCTCATATGGGTTATATCTGGTTTCTTACTTTCTTTTGGCCACATCTTGTCTTAGCTTGACACATATCAGATTCATCGGTTCACACTTCAGATTGGGAGTTTATGGTTATTGATCCGCATTGGTTTAGACCCTTCTCAGTTTGAGGGCCATGTTTTTATGGTTAATGTTCTAGAATATTCAAGGTACTTGTTCCTGTGGAAGAGTTTTAGTCATAGTTTGGCATCGGAATTGAGATACACGGTTTCCAGATTTTGTCATCATTTCATCTACTATTGCTTCATAGATTCTAGGGTTGTTCCAGTTTGTGAGTTTTCTAGTGTTTTGTGGCATCGGGTCTGCTGTCGCATTATTATGATTCCGATTTGGTTTCTTGTATATAGAAGTATCTATCCTTGCTTGTCAGATTGTGGTTCCAGTGTTACTCCACAGTATTCTTCTAGTGCTTCTTTGCAACAGTCATCTCATTGTAGGGGGATTTGTCCCACTGGGTTTTCCTTCTCTACCTCATTATTGCATTTGTACATGGGTACCTAATCATGCCTTGTTTCCAAGACCCATTCATGCTTTCTTGCATTCATCTTAGTTTTAGGTGCATGCTTTTCTAGTTTCCCTAAGTTGCACTTATGGGGGGGTGTTAGTGTAATTAATATTTAATTACACTTGCATAACTTTACTTAGGTAATATTTTAATTCCTAGGTTAATTATTCTTATCCTTATCTTGTTGAGCTATCTTGTTGCTCAAGATAAGATTAGGGTTATGCATACTTTTCTTTTATAAAGCAAATCATCTCATGTAATTATGAATTCCTGAATAATATCATTTTGCACATCTTTTGCAAAGCTCTTGCTTTTTCTATTTTTCTCTTCTGTGGAAGGCCTTTCATGTTTGCATTTTAGATCTTGGTTTCTAACATAATAGATATATGCTTTGTCCTTGAATACATTATCAAATTCTTTGAAATATTTGTTGCACTTGTATTATCACGGAAGATAGAGATAGGCTTATCACACATCACTTCTATATCCTTCAATGTTTGCTTCATCCATAGTACCTGTGTGCAACAAGATGTTGTTGTTGTGTACTCAGCCTCTGCAGTGGATAAAGAGACTGATTCCTATTTCTTGCTTAGCCATGAAACTGACTTGCATCCAAGAAAGAATGCACCACCACTTTTACTCTTCTATTCATCTACACAACCAGATCAATTTGCATCATTCTAAGCACTTAAAGTAAAATCAGTATCCTTAGGATACCACAAACCATAATCCGAAGTCCCTTTTAGATATCTAAATATCCTTTTCATAACTATAACATGTGTTTCTTTAGGTTCTTCTTGAAATATGGCAACCAAACATACTGCATGCATGATATGCGGTCTAGTAACAATAAGATATAATAGTCCACCAATCATAGATCTATACTTTCTTTGATCAACTTTAGGAGATTCATCATCCTTAGTTTGTATCTAGTCACCATAGGGGTACAAACCGGTTTGGAGTCATCCATTCCAAACTTCTTCAGTAATTCTTTAACATACTTTGATTGTGAGATGAATATTCCCTTATCAGTTTGATTCACTTGAAGTCCAAGGAAGAAATTCAACTCACCAATCATAAACATTTCAAACTCTTTTTGCATCTCCTTTACAAATTTCTTGCACATACCCTCATTTCCTCCAAAGATAATATCATCAACATACACTACTACTATCAAAATTTATTTCCTTTCTAAGTCCATATAGTGCCTTTTTCAATTTACAGACCTATCTAGTTGATCTGATAATTGAAACCCCTCTGATTGTTCCATGTAGACCTAACATCCATCTAGTGTACCTTGAAATATTTGTGAGCAGAAAATGCCAAAAACATTCGAATAGCCTCCATTATTTCCACCAGGGAAAATGTCTCCTCAAAGTCTATTTCTTCAACCTATGAATAACCTTTGCACACAAGCCTTGCTTTGTTTCTTACTACTTCACCATTCTCATTCAACTTATTCTTGAATACCCATTTTGTACCAATTATATTCTTGTTTACCGATCTAGGAACCAATTCCCATGTTTTATTTTTCTCTATCTATTGTAATTCATCTTTCATTGCTCTAACCCAATTTTCATCTTTGCATGCTTCACACATTGTTTTAGGTTCTATCTTGGAAACTAGACACAAATTTACCTCAGTTGTTGCCACTTTGCTTCTTGTCATTACACCTTTTCCTTTGTCTCCAATTATCTTTTCTTTTGGATGATTTTTCTATACATATTTTGGAGTCTTAAGAGTAGGTTTTGGAGCTTCTTCTTCCTTATTCTCTTCTTGTTCTTGTCCGCAAATAGGCTCATCTAATTCATTCTCACTTATTTCAACTGAGTTGTGCATATTTTCATCAACTTTTACATTTGCATTGAAAAACCCTAATTCTCTCCACAAATGATCATGCCTGCAACATTTCTTTCAGTTCCTTTTGCATAAGCTCTATTTATTCATTCTTTACAACATATCTTCATGCCAACATCTGACACACCAGGTATCTAGGGGGGTTGAACAATTTTTTGTTAATGCTCCCCCTAAGACCATGCTAGGTCTAATTGTTAGAGGAATTGTCTGCACCAGATGAGGGCATAGACACATTTGATGTCACTATATTTTCTTTCTTCTTCCATATCTTGTTCATTTATTTCTTAACCTCATTCTTGTTAGTTGTCTTTACTGGTTCATTCTTCTTTACCAGATAAGATTGTTTTCCCCCTTTACTTCTACATACTCTTGAAATGTGTCTAGGCTTGTTGCAATTGTAGCAAACAAATTTTTTTTGATTTGTTTGACCTCCATTAACCCTTGATCTACATTGATTAGCTTTGTGTCCAAAATTATTACATGCATAGTAGTAGCCAACAAAATATTGATTCATTCTACCTCCTTTAAACCAATTCATCATTTAAGTTCAACATTCACTAGCTCTATGTCCAACTTTCTTGCATGCAAAACATTTTCCCGAGAAGGATCTAGCATATTGGTTTATTCTACTTTTACACTCTATTGTCTTGTGACAAAATTTATTGCATGAAAAAAAAACACCATTGAAAGATGGGTACCTTTGAGCATTTGGCTATCTGGTAGGTGGTCTTCTAGCTAATCTTCTTGGATTTTTTGTTTGTTTTCCTTTATCTTGAGTCTTTTGATTGTCCACTATGTTTGGGGTCTGCATAGCCTTTGAGATTTCACCTACTTCCAGTCCCAAACCACCTTTGTCTTTAGCTAGTTTTTGTCATGCAATCAACTCATTGAGCATGGTCGAGCTTGTTTTGAACTTATCTTGATAGATTCTTATTTTTTCCAGATTTGCTCTCAAGTTTACCACCTATTGTTCAAGTCTTGAACATTCATCAGTCTTTCTTTAGACCATTGTATTCAAACAATCTTTAGTTCTCTTCTTTTCCTCCACTTGTACCTTTAATCTCATGATTTATTCATTTCCTTGTTTTAATTACTCACTTACTTCTCTATGTCTTTCTTTGAATTTCTTCAATTGCTCTTTCAATTTATTGATGCATTCATTTTCCTCATCAAGATTTTCTTTCAAATCTCTATTTTTATTTTCAGCCTTGTCAAGATCTTCAAGGGCTGTCTGAACTTCTTCTTTATCATTCATTTGTTCAATCTTCAAGATCTTCCACAAGCTGTTAGGCTTCTTTGGAGGAACCAGGCTCTGATACCAATTTATGAAATGAATAAGACAACTAAGAGGGGGGGTGAATCAATTGTATTTAATAACATTCACCACAAATATTAAACAATTCCACATCCACTTTAATCTATTATTAAGTATGAGCATAAAGTGTAGATAAAAAAAAAAAAACATAAGAAACACTAGATTTATGTGGAAAACCCAATAAGGTAAAAACCACGGTGAGGATTAACTCACAATATAAGACTAATTTCAAAACCATTTACAAAGAGGCTCACTACCTAAGATAGGAATCACTGTCCAGATAGGACTCACTATCCAAATGGGAGGCTCACTACCTACAGATAAAGAAAGATAGAAAGAAGAATGTTACACAAAGAACATTATCTCAATGCAACAGAAGATCCACAACAACTTGCACACATCCGCAACCTTGATCAGAGAATTCAGACACCATCAGCTCACTACTTTTAGGAGTCTAACACATTAAAGTCCTTGTTGCCTCAGTTCACTTTCACACAGTCTCTCACATCTACCTTTCCTTTCAAACTTGTGGAATTCAATCCTTAACATCTTGTATTGTATTTATACCATCTTCAATCTTAGAAACTTTCTCTAAGGTCGGCTACACACTCTTCATTTTACAAATTCAAATTAGGTCGAAAACTCAACATTCTCGTAGTGGATGAGAATGAGAGTGGACCAAACTGACACTTAACTAGGACCCAAAAAAACATCTTGGATCAATCACATGCTTCCTTAATTGATACTTATCCTTCACATGACGTGTAAACACCAGGTTAGCCAAACCTAATGAAAACAACAATGAACTTTGAAATACACGCTTCTGTAACAAGAAGATAACATGCAGACCACATAACATGTTGCACCATACACTGGAACACATATTAGATGCCTTGAAATTCATCCACAGCTATTGCAACAACCTTCATACACATAACACTTTCCAATAGTCCATTTAGATTGTACAGACACACATAGTAAATCTGAAACTAGTCTTTCGAAGCACCAAACCATGAACATTTTTGATAGAACACAAATAACACCATTACAAGACTTCTTCCAGATTTTCAAGACCTGAAACAAACCAGCGGAGGACTGTAGAGCAGATACATTTCTCCCAGTCCATAGATAAACAACTCTACCAGACTAGTTCACAAACCGGTGAACTCATCTTTCACTCTACATCAAACTTGAAGCTATAATCTAGGATATATCACCCAAGGATGTCCTTAATCAACACTTTAGATATGCATAAGCATAGGATCAACACATAATAAATGTGGAGCACATACCAGAGCACATTCTAAACACACATACAATTTTTTCTTCACTAGTTATTAATTTTCTCAAAATCACTTGGTAACTCATTATATCAGCACACCTGCAACACCATAAAGATAGCCCCATGTGCTCACAACATCTCAATAGTATCTCAAATATACATGCACAACCTACAATCACTTGTTTCCTTTCTCTGCAACAACCTATATTGTGTTGACATCAATGAAAACATTAATGGCAACACCATCATAATCATTCATACTTGCAACATGGAATTCAAGAGAAAGACTATTTGCAGCCAAGAGATAGAATAACATACATGTTTTCTCTATTTAAATTTTTTATTTCCTTCCATTCAAAGTAGCAAGAAATAATGCTGCTAAAGAGATAGAATCATGTTAATATCATAAAGTTGGAAACTCACAATTAATTTCCTGCTAGAGGCTATTTTGCATGTTAAAGAGAAGAGTTTATTTTGGCTATCTTAGATAACGAGATTATGTTACAGTCTAAAATAGGATACTTTATATTAGAGATATTTTATCGATTTTTAAAATGAGTGTGAAAGGATAAGTTTATGTATTCTTCTATATAGTTTATTATTCATGAATCCATACAGGAAAACATAGTATAAATGTTAGAGAAATGGCAAGATTGATTAAGTATTTCCTTAGAAGAGTAAAGTAAGATTAAATAGTGTAATATGCTATTTATTTGATGAAAATTCAAGGATGAGCATGATGTTAAGTTTCTTGAATCTTGATGATATTATATTTCATGTATCCCCATTATTTCTTATGATATCCTTGTGAACCAAAACCATATAACTTGATATTTTAAGTTTGGAACAAGAGTAAGAGGGAGTAATCCTCTATTTAGTTTAAATATTATTATTTTAGTGCTTGTTTGATATAATATTAGTACCTTCTATATGACCATGTTCACTCCATGATGATCAAATAGTTATCATCAATATTTACTAAATAAGCATAAGAATAGGTGAGAAGATAATCCTTATGGTTCATGTTAGGACTTGAATTAGAGGAAGTAGCCTACAACCTAGATGTTATAGAAACATAAAAAGGGAATTTAGTGTCCCGGATATTTTACCAATCTAGTCATATTGTCAACCTTAGTGGGTAAACACTTATGAATGCAAATATTTTGAAAGTAGAACTAGTTGGTCTATACTTTGATTTTAACCTTAGATCAAATGAGGTTCTTCAATTTTAGTAGAGGTGGGTGAATGAACAACTCCACTCATAAGTATTGGTTGAATATGTTTCAAATGCTTTTTCCAAAGTGAGTGTAATAGTCTATGCTTGGACTTTTTGGTTCACTGTGCTCTAAAGTTTCTTATCCAATTAGAAGTGCCATGCATAGTTAGAAGGTATCTATAGTTGTATGACCATATTGGGTAAGTATGACACAACATCAAATCTTGGATGATAATACTAGGGGGTACTTAACTATACTGTTCATCAAAGGGTAGGGCCACTTCCAGTAGGAAGGTGTGCAAGGGACCACTATCTTGTGGTTGGAGGTAAAGTTCTTGGGTGATTCTCTCCCTCTTGTAGATGACATGCCGAGTATTGTGAGATAGAAGGTATCCAAATATGGAATTCCTAACCTTGTTTTCTAAAATTAAATATATCTTTATTTAATTTCAATCATTCATGTGGATATCGTAAATGGAAAAGTTGTATGTTCTTGTCAATTCAAAAAGTAAAATGAGTTTATTATGAAATTTTTATGTATTTAGTTATGCATTTGTAATTTTAATGTTTAAAAGAGAAAATGTCTATATCCTAATTTTATGAAATGCTTTAATTTACTGCATGGTTAAAAAACCTAGTAATTTCCTTGTTGTAAGGTTGTGGTTGTTATAACACTCACCAAGTATTTAAGAAGACTCATAGTGTTTAATGTTTCTTTGTAGGTGACTATGACCATGGAGATCACTAAGGAGAAATTTGTTTAGCTAATGGAGAATGGAGTTGTGGAGGAAAAACATGCCACACCTTGGCAATTTAGTGAAGCTAACAATATTTCATTCAAGAAAGGGTACTAGGAGCTCAAAAGAAAGTACAATAATCAATACTTAGTGGACAATCTGAAAAAGAGGGTAAAAGAAAAAGGTGGACCAACAATCTTTGGCAATCATAGAGTAGAAAGTGATAACACAATTCCCTAATGTATTTGTTTTTGGTATATAGTTATATTTTTTTGCCCATGAACAGGTTCAATATAGAAGAGCACACACATCTTGCTAGCACAATGACCACTTACAATTTATATGGATAGTTTAGATTGCTTAATTATGAATATCTTTTGTACATTATGATCACCTACAACATATATGCACAGGATGATCACCTATAGTGTATAAATACATGTGTTTTTATATCTCATTAAGTAGCAAATAATTTTTAAGACAACATTCTGTTATGTAGAAAGCATGTTATTAGAGAATTTTGTATAGTGAAGATGTAGTTCTGAGACCATACGTGCTCTAAATCAAGACTATGAATAGCTTGCTAATCCATTTAATTGGTTTTTCAACTATTTATAATACCAAAAAAAAACCTAAATCCTAATTGTTCTACACCAAGACTTGACCCTTAAAATATAGGTAAGTGAAAGAAGCTGAGTCCACTTTTTGGCCAAAAGGTGGAACCATTTTAAAAAAAAAAAAAATTTGTCATAGTTGCAGTAAAAATTTGAAGCACTTACACATAATATATTTATATGATTTAAAAATATTAAATAGAATTTTATTTCTAGTTTTCAAATATGTAATTTATTCCAATACATAGATAATAAATGTTCTTTTAGTATAGGATGTAAATGACTACTTTAAGAATGCGGGTTTTAGGCCAAACCATGGATTTGTACAACAAAAAAAAGAGTAATAAATGATTATTTTAAAAATAATTTTAATTATTTTTAAAAATAAATGATTATTTGGCTAGTTAGGGTTTGTGTTTTAATTGATACCTCAAAGGAGCTTCCATATCAGATTCAACTGAATTCAAATTTTGGGAAATGTGTTCAAAATATTGTGTTGGAAACCCCAAACAATGTTTGTATGAACTGTCACATATTAGGGCACAAATCAGTGAATTGTCAGAATAGCGTAGTTTATGGTGACCCCTTTTGTTAGCAATGGAGAAAATTTCCAAATTGAGAGCCAACTAATGTTTCAACTAAGTTGGTGATGGAAAAGCCAATAGAGAGCTCATGTAAGGGGAGCACAAGGGGGATGAAGGTAAAAGTTTCTTTGGAGGTAAAGAGGTATACTAATTCTATAAAGAATAGTTCTTTCTCCTTGCATTTTCCTAACAAATTGGAACTTTTGAGGAGATTGTATGAGGGATATTGTCTTCATCTTTACATGCTGGATTTTCCCCAGTTATTGGAAAAAAAATTGGAGGCTGTAGTCCAAAAGCTGATGTTCGAAGGATGTTCATTGCCTCATGCGGATTTTGTAAACAATAGTAATAATGGTAGAGTTTGCCAAAAAAACTTGCTACAAGATTCAACTATTATTACTCATGAATATTTTGAGAATTCATAGTTGCAATTAGTGAATAAGCCTGTAAAAGATTAATTAGAATGGTTGGTAGAAAAAAAATTAATTTCTGTAGGATAAAAAATGTTTGCTAAGTTAACAGAGGAGATAGCTATAGATGACAGTTGGGGGGGAGATGTCAAGTTTAAAGCTCCCAATGGGGCTATTATAACAGTAAACGAGGAAGTCTAGGAGGGTGAAGACATGAACAATGAAATCCAGGGTTTAGGCTAGAGCTTGAATAAGTTCCCAGAGCACTCTTTTGTGCACCAAATGACTAATTCAATGAGTGGGAAAGAGGAAAAATTTAATTTTTCAAAGACACTTTCTATTGCTCAATCACTATCTCAATATTTCTTGAAAAAGTCACCAGGGAAAAGGGGAAGAAAATCAAATTTAACCAAATTAAAAGAGGAGATTGAAGCTGGGGTGCAAAAAACTATACATGATTCTATTTCAAATAAATGACCGAGGAGAGCATGTTGCTCTCCTCGAGCACAATGAAGGTCATATCATGGAATGTTAGGGTTATTAATTCCCCTAACAAATGAGCTTGTATCAATCAAAATATTGATGCTTGTGAAGCTGAGATTGTTCTTTTATAGGAAGCAAAACTATCTATGGACTCATATGAAGCTTCCATTCAAAAATGGGTAAAGTGGAAGTCATATCATTCTCTAGTACAAGGTGCCTCTGGGGGGATTGTTACTTTGTGGAACCCTAAATTAGTAAATGTTTACACAATAAGGTCTGAATCCAACTAGAAATTGCTTGAGATTTCTAGATTTAATCAGAAGTTTTGGTTATTTAATGTTTATGGGCCCATTCCTACTTTATATAAAAAACTATTGTGGGAGGAAATAAGATGAATTTTAAATAGTCTGGGGAATGCAAAAATTGTTTTGGGAGGTGATTCTAATGCACTATTTTTGATAGAGGACAAATTTGGGGGTGCTAGTCCACCATTGAAAGTGATGGAAGACTTTAACTCTTTCATCATTACTAATGCCTTGAAGGATATTGTGCCGAGTAAAGGAAAGCTTACATGGAAAAATCAAAGGAGAGGTTTTTCACAGATTGTTGAGTAGTTAGATAGATTTTTTGTATCTCCTAATTGGTTTCAAGGGCAGTATGGATTGGAGTCAGAAATTTTACCTACTACAGATTTTGATCACTATGCAATTTCTTTAAGCATCTCAAATACCTCCCTTCCCAAAAGAAAATTTTCCTTTAAATTTGAAAGCATGTGGTTTAGGCATTCACATTTCATGCCTCTAGTGTGAAAATGATGAACAAATGTGCCTTTTGTACAAGGAACAACAATGTATCAGTTGTATTGTAAAATGAAGCATGTCAAGCAACAAATAAAGGTATGGAATGCTTAGGTGTTTAAAAATATTTTTCATCAAAAAGAAATAGTATTTAAGGAGTTGACAGAGGTTCATGAGAAAATCATATAGGATGGCTTAAATGAAAGTTTGTATGAAAAACAAAAGGGTTTACAGGTGGAATGGGAAGAATTATGTGCTAGAGAGGAGATATATTGGAGACAAAAGTCTCATGAACTTTGGCTCAAAGAGTGTGATAGAAATACAAAATAATTTCATGCTTCCACTCAGTTTAAAAGAGATTTATAAAAAAAATTCTCTATTCAGGAGCTATCTTCAAGTAATCAACTATCATCAGAAGAAGAAATAAAAAGAGAAGTGGAGAAATTTTTTTCTAAGCTTTTAACAACTGCTCAAGGAAAAGATGAGAAGTAAAGGAAAGATGAAGAAGAGATCCTTGTTGTCATTCCTATGATGGTCAACCAAGAGGATAATGATAACATTTTAAAGCCTTTTACCTTAGAGGAAGTAAAAAATGTTGTTTTTTCTTTACCTCTGAATAAAGCACCAAGACGAGACAAATTCACAACAATCTTCTTTCAAAATGCTGGGAGTTTTTGTGCTCTGATTTATTATGGGCTCTAGAGGAGTCAAGGAGAATGGGGTCAATTCTTAGGTAGTTCAATGTGACAAATATTGTCATTATTCCCAAATTAAAATATCCTAAAACATTTGCAAAATTTAGGCCCATCTCGTTATGCAACATAGTCTACAAAATATTTTCCAAGGCAATTTATTTAAGGCTGCAACTGCTAATAACAAAAAATATTTCTCAGGAGTAGGGTGGCTTTGTTAATGGCTATAAATTTTTTGAAGGGGCCTTAATAGCACATGAGACACTTCACTCTATCCATAAGGACAACTTGCCTTCTTTCATTGTTAAGCTAGATATGATGAAGGCTTATGATCATGTAGATTGGGTATTTCCAGATAAAGTACTTGAAAGTTTTGACTTCAAAGTGAAGTGGCGAAGATGGATTCACTCTTGTTTATCAGGGGCCATGTTATCTGCAATTCTAAATGGCTCCCCCATAGGATTATTTTCTACAACACAGGGTGTGAGACTGGGGGACCCATTATCCCCTTTTTTATTCATCATAATGGCAGAGGTGCTCAGTAGTTCAATCATTTAGAAGCAATACCAAGGGCTTTGGAGAGGAGTTATTATCCCTAACACAGATATTTTAGTGACACATTCTCTTTTTATAGATGATACATTATGTTTTGGAAAATAAACAGTAGATGAAGCTATTCAAATCAAGCAAGTGTTAGACAAGTACTGTTCAACTTCAGGTCAAAAAATAAATGCAGTTAAATCCAAAATATTCTTTTTTAACTTGAAGGTGGCCATGAAGGAAAGGATAGTTAAAGTATTGGGGTTTAAACAAGAAGAATTACCAAGCACATATTTAGGCATTCCTTTGTTCAAGAGTGCAAACAAGGTGGCTTATTGGGGGAAAGTGATAGAAAGACTAAAATACAAAATTCTAAAGTGAAAGGAAAGATGGTTATCATTGTCAGGTAGGATTCTCTTAATAAAATATGTTCTTGTTTCTATCCCTAATTATTTTTGGTAGTACTCAAAGCGCCAAAATCAATCCTTTTAGAAATTGAGAGAATTATCAAAAAAAATCTTTGGAAGGGAAACATGAATGATCAAAAGAAAGTTCCCTTAATGTCTTTGGATAGCATGACAAGGGATAAAATTCAAGGTGGAGTAGGAATACACAACATTGCAATCATAAACAAGGCATTCGGGGCTAAATTAGCCTAGTAAATGTACACAAAATTGGAGGAAAAATGGTGTAAGCTAATGCAAGTTAAATATTTAGACAATTTTAGTCCTTTAAGAATTCTTACCATTTCACACCCCCCAAAAGGATCAGCTATATGGAATTTCTTGATATAATGTAGGCCCATTGTTACTTCTTATATTACTTGGGAAATTCATAATGGCCAAAATGTAAAATTTTGGGATGATTATTGGTAGGGTAAGCCTCCTCTATAGGACATTCTAGAGTTGCAGCCACTAAGGGAAGTATTAATAAATGAATGGGGGCAAAATTTTTCAAATTATGTGAAGTCAACACAAGGTTTAATAGGGAAAGTGATTTGGAAAACAAGCTCTAATTCTTCTCTCATCGGCTCAATTTTTGCCTCTTCATGAAGTATTGAAAAGTAGAAATTTGTATCTTTCAGGGAGGTTTGATAGGATTTTGTGGGCTCCGTCAAAAGAGGGTATTTATTCAGTCCAACAAGGTTATAGAGCTTTAAGCCATAAAATGGGACAGTTAGTTTCACAAAGAGTTTATACTTTCTGTTGGAATAACAAAATTCTTCCAAAAGCGAGGAGTTTTGCATGATTGGCGCTAAGGAAGATGATTCTAACGAGTGATCATCTAACAAAATTGAAGACTGTGGATCCCTTTAAATGTCCATTATGTGATGTAGAATTGGAAATATCTTACCACTTGTTTGTGCAATGTAATTTTGCACAAGAATTCAGGACGTTTGTAAAGAGTAAATTAAATTTGTAGATTCCTTTTCCAAATTCCCTTTGGGACATCTTTCATAGTTGGCCAGTGTTATATAAAAATTCCTTTTTCCATCTATCTGGAAGGTTATTCCATCTGTAGTAATATGGAGCTTATGGTGGGAGTGTAATTTGTGAATCTTTTGGAAAACAACATCTTCTCTTGAGATCATTAAAGTAAAAATTGAGAATGCAGTTTCAGAGGTAGTAAATGCACATGTGCTAAAGTACAAGAATACATCTTCACTCTATACAAGTTGGGATGCTTTCATTTTGAAAGCTTGGAAAAGTATAGTACTACCATTTTTAGGGAGTCTTAATCAAAGCATTAAACAAAAGGTGGATAGAAAAGAAATAAAATGGAAACCCCCACATTTTGGTTATTTAAAATTGAATTTTGATGGTGCCTCAAAAGGGAATCTAGGAGCTTCAAGGGCAGGCATGTGCATACATGATTTAGTAGGAAATGTGGTTGCAACATGCTCATACAAACTACCAATAGGCACCAATAATGTTGTTGAAGCCTAGGCTAACCTATTAGGGTTAGAGGTGGTGTTAAATTTGGTTATATCAAGGATCCACACGGAAGGGGACTCGTTGATTATTATAAATGATTGCAAAGGTAGAAAGATCCAAAGTTGGAATCTAAATTATAGTTTGCAAAAAGTATGGGACCTATTAGACATATTTTAATCGTACATAATCTCACATACCTATCGAGAGGGAAATAATCTGGCGGATAAGTTGGATAACTTGGGTTGTGAGGGTATAGAAGTCTCAATATATAATGATGTTAAATTTAAAATGTACCCACAACTAGTAGAGATAGCTACACAAGAATCTATGAATGTGGATATGTAAAATGTTTCATTAGAGAATATTCCTGCTGAAGTTTATAAGGTTCACCCATGTTGAAAATCTGAATTAAATTTGCTGTGCAAGAATTTAGTAATTGGTGGAAATTGAGGTGGTGATGGTACAAGGGAATGGGCAGAGCTGGACCATGAGGCATGGGAGATATCATCAATGGCAAGTGAAGGATTTTATGCTAACATGTTGCTTTGTTTTATAGGTATATTACCATTGAAGACTGTTGAGCATTCTCTATGAAAGTTCCAAAATTAGGTTCTATTGATGGGTGTTAGTCTCATCGGTGAGACCTTCTTATTTGTCTCCTCGATAGCCTGATATAATTTTGATTCGGTGTGGCCTGGATCTATTAGCGAGACCACATGCTTTATCTCACCGATAGAGTGTTATTGTTATCCCATCGATGGAACACTGTTCTTTTGATAAAACCCTTTCAACAGTCTCAATGATAAACTAATATGCCTATATCAGTGTCACTCAGGGACTTCAATGGAACCCTCCACCATGTCTTGATGATGGACCAATGACTATGGTGAGACCCGAGCTAACAGATGGGGAGCGGTAGTTGGTGTTGACTTGGTAGTGGGTGCCATATTCTCTACAAAAGTTCTAGAATTACATTTGATAGGCGGGTGTTGGTCTTGTCGACAAGACCTTCTTATTTGTCTCCCCAACAACTTGATATACTTTTGGTTTAGTGTGACCTGGCTCTATCAGCAAGACCCCATGCTTTGTCTCAACACTAGAGCGACATTACTATCTCGTCAATGGACCACTGTCTTGTCAACAAAACCCTTATTGTAGTCTCAACGATAGATCAATATGCCTATATTGGTGTGCCTTTGGTTACTTTAGTGGAACTCTCCACTGTGTCTTGATGATAGACCGATATGCCTATATCGGTGTGCCTTGGGGACTTCAGTGGAACTCTCCACTATGTCTCAATAATGGATAGTGAGACCTAGGCTAATAGATGGGGAGCGATAGTTGGTCCTGACATGGCAGTGGGGGCCACATCAAATGGTGTGATCTTTATTGGTATGATATCCTCATATCAATGAGAGTCAACTTGTTGTCTCGCTAATAGTTGATATATCATGAACCATTTGAGTGGTAAAGTGGACTTTGACAGGACTTGTTCATATCAATGGAAGGTGATATGTTGTCTCTTCGATGTGGCGATGGACTTGGTTGATGGTGTGCAATGAGGTTCTCGTATTGGTGTGACAATGAGTGTTCGGCGAGACATAGTCATGGGTCTCACCGATACTTTGATGGCTGTTAGTCTTGGTGGGTATCACACACGTCAAAGTGATTTAAACAATTCAGAGAGAGTTTTAAGTTTTTCCCACTGATGGCCCAATATGGTTCAATGGGAATTGCCATTCTTGGGCTATATAGAGAAGGTACAACCACAACAAGTATTTAAGGAGGTAGAGAGACAATGTTCAAATTCATGAAGAAATTTCATGGAATTTATTTCCTAACACCTCACATTTGTCCTCAAGGGTTAGAATTAAGAGAGGTGGTAGCACATCTCAGGGCGATAAGAGGGCAAGGTAATATACTTGAAAGGATTGTTGTAGTGCAAGAGGATTAGGGGCTAAACTCAGTCTAGGGTCCTCGTAGGGGAATGCAATTAGTCTTTTTCACTTATACATGTGCTACTGTAATCCATATATGGTAATAGCTTTGCTTTTTTGGTTCTGGGTAGTCTAAAGAACAATAAATTTTTAGTGGCATATAGGGGAGGGAAGATAGATAGTAGTTGTAAAGGTTTTATTGGTCACATTCAACTACATTATACTAGATGTTGTAACTATTTATAAGTTTTAATATAATCTACAAGCTTTTTCCTTTTGCTTAAAAAAAATTTTGAAGTTTGGCTAGGACATTTTCTTACTAAATATGTAAAAAAATTTTACTAGGATTAAAGTGTTTTTTAAAACCTATCATGTATAACCAATATAATTTTACCTAAAATAATTGTAACATGATTATTTTATTGTGTAGAGAATGATGTCTAGATTGGTTAGACATTTTTTTTCAAAAAATATCAAAATTAAAAGTTTTAAAAATAGTAATGTGTGTCATTTCAATTTTATGAGGCCTATTTTTAAAAAATTGACAAATAAATATAAAAATATGTTGAAGAATTGAAAAAATAGATATTTGGAAGCTATACATTGTCATTTGTAATGGGTTTTAATTTTGTCCAAAAATTCTATAAATTGTCATCAACCATATTTTCAAAGTCTATTTTTACACTTGTCAGTGCCATGAAATTATAGTTGCAAGTTCAAGGATTAGGGGGTTGAATTTCCAAGTCTATTCTAAGCTAAAAACCGAAGAAAAAGTGTGGGTGTGAAATTATAATTTTTACAGAATGTGTACTTGTTACAAAATTTATGTGTTCTAAAATATAACACATACACAATATCAAAAGAAATGTGTACCTATTTAGAAATATTTCTTTTTTATAATTCATGAATTTTTAAAATTGGTACTAATTTATACTATAGTCTATTTCATCTTTTCAAAATAGATACACATTCATAAACTTGTACATGTTTTTAATGGGTATCCATTTAGGAATGGATGCCCAAACCAAAATAGGTGCTCATTCTAATGCATACCCATTTAGGTTCATGCTTCCATTCCTAAATGGGTATACAATTTTTATGAAACACATGTATTTTTTCCAAAATACATACACAATTATATTGACAATGTTTTTAGTTGGGATGCTTCCATAAAAATTGGACTCAACTATGTTAGAAATTTGAAATAGATTGAATAACCCAAGGAACTTTTTAAGAGAATTAAATTTACATAAACTGGAAAAGCATAAATGATGCAAATCAGAACTTTGAGAGATTATGTAATGTCAATATGATAGAATGCATTAAGAGCTGCCAAGATAGATGCAAAATACAAGCTAGATAGTGAGTTTATATAGAACTTGGGAGATGATTGAGGTGGAAAATCAATCGATCGGAATTAACCACCAAAACCACCAAAATGAAATAAAGTTATGAAAAAGTAAATACTCCACCCTTAAAAGGTGGAGGACAACTCATCACTTTATCTCCTAGTTATTAAATGGTAAACTCACTTTATTATCCTAACTAAGCTTAATAAATATGTAAGAAAAACCTATAACTAAGGGAATTAAATATCCAATTAGGAAAATTAAATATCCCACTAGGAAAATTAAATATCCTAGTAGGAAAAATAAAAACCTACACTAACACCCCCCCTTAAGCACAACTTAGGAGGATGCAAAAGATGATGGATCCTAGAAAACAAAGCCATGTTAGGTACCCATGTACATGTAAAATTTCCCCCAAAGAAAAAGAAGCCCCCCCACAAATAGAGAGAGAACACCCCCACCAAATAGAGAGGGAATAGAGGACTAAGTAGCCTCCCTCAAAGAAATCCAATGGTAGATGCTCGAAACTAGATGGAGAAGATAGTCAACAATCATTGAACAACATTCCTCCCCTTAGGAAGAAACAAAACCAATGGTGTATGCATATCTCCCAATTATTGAAAGGAATATGTAGGAAGAAAGTGAAAAATGTATGAAGTCTCTGAAGTTGGCTCAAGTATCCACATGTCGATGCTGAAAATTGTCATAATCAAATCAAGCATTCTAGGCTACACTATTGAAGATGAAAAATTAGAATATTCTAGAGATTGATGTAGAGCACAATCCAAAGACTCAATTATCTCTTCTGAAGATGTATCCTCCAAATGATGACTCAAAGTATCCACACTCATGCCAAGCTATGATGGATGATCATGAATGAGAGGGTCAGAGTGACCCCTCACAACAACTGAAGAAGAATCAACTTCATCAAAGAGAAGATGAAAGAAATCAATAATGTCTCCCAAATCTGCAATATGCGTCTCCATAAACAAGTCCAAAATATCTATCAAGATATCATTCCACAAATCTAAATTAGGAAGACTATGGATGACCTGCTGCAAGAAGTCATTGGAAGCTTTCAAAGAAGAAACATTGAACTCTAAAGTAGAAATAGATGCACGAAAAAGAGAGTAGTCCTCAAAGAGAAGATGTTCGTCCTCAATAGTGTCATCTAAATCCAAGATGAGGGACTCTATAAACAAACAAGAGATGTCTATTAGAATTTGGTCCCAATGGATTGAATCCAAAAAATATAAATGATCCTGCTATAATGAATGACTAGAGGCCCTCAAAGAAGTATCTTTGGAATATGAATCTGCAACAGGTGATGTTGATGGGGCATCATTGAATTGATCATTCACACAAGATGTATCTACACAAGATGAGGCAATATGAGTCTTAGTATCATCCACAATAGCTTGGTTCTCTAAGGAAACACCCCTTTTAGATGAAGATTCAATGTATCCATACAACGATTGGATGATGGTCCAAGCAATGTCAGGTAACTTAGTGTTCTCTATGTGATGTAGATTATCCTCAAGAATAGTAAGACATATCAGTCCATAGACCATGTCATTATTGTTAAACCATGCATTCTTCTAATAAATGTCACTTAGCTCAGGAATGAGTCCAAGGAGATAGGGTAGTAGATCCCACTCAAGATAGTGATTCTTTATCCCTTGTTTCCAAGACAAATATTTCTTTCAAGTTAGCTTAACAATAGAAGGATGAATTTTGAGAAACATGATTAACCCCTCTTAAATGGAACTTTATCTCAAATTGTGATTACAAAGTGCATGTAATCCCCTAAGAATGAGTGTAGATAAAACCGAATAAGAAGACCAATACACTCCCACCCTTTACAATAGAATCAAAAAATCACCCACCAAAAATTATAAGGTTGAAACTTTATAGTTTAGTGCAATTACAAAGCCTTTTCCTAGATATAATACTCAATAGGCTCAAAATAACCAAAATTAAAAATTCTGATACAAAATGAACCTGAGATAAAATATAGTAAAAATAGTCTTATATTTGTGTAGTGCTCTTCAATACCTTTCCAATGCCTATTCATTTCCAAAAATAGAGTATTGAGGTGAAAGTTATGGTTTTTTGAAGAAATTAGCAACAAATAACTTCAACCTAAAATATCTAGTACAAGATAGAATAAATTCTTCTCAATACCTCCATAGATGAAAAGTTCTCATCTCCATATTTTTTACGATATCTTGTTTGCTAAAAATGGGCATCATGGTAAAAAGTTAAGATTTTTTTTAAAAATGACTAAATTTAGCTTGCAATGGCGAACCCCCTAGCAAAATAAAAATCTGGTGAAAATCAAATTCATTTAAAATAGACAAATTTTATATGAGAATAGGGGTTTTTGGGCCTTTTTAGCGTAATGGAAAGGTCTATTTGGGTCGGAAATGCTCAAATAAAAAGTTTGCAAAATATGAGCTTCAAACCCTCATTTGCAACTAGGTCAAATGATCTCCAACTTGGATGAAACAAAAACCAATCTTGACTTTCTTGAGACTCCTAGACATGTTGGAATGGTAAAAAATTCTGCTAATATAGCCAAAAATGTTGCAATCACCTAGATCTCAAAAAACACATATGCAATATAAAGAGGTAATTAAATCTTTTCAAACTCTTTATGATTCTCCAGATCATTCAAAATGCAAGAGAAGAGAATACAAGAATTTGCAAGATTTTTACATGAAAATATTAATCTCTCAATTAGTAATCTATGAACTTATATTTCTCAAAGAAAAAGCTTTGATACCATGTTAGAAATTTCAAATAGATTGAATAACCCAAGGAAATTTTAAAGAGAAAATCAAAGTTACATAAATTGAAAAAACATACATGATGCAAACTAAGACTTTGAGAGATTATGCCATGTAGATATGAAAAAATAAATTAATATCTTCTAATATAGATGAAAAATACAAGCTAGGTAGTGAGTTTATATAGAACTTAGGAGAGGATGGAGGTGGCAAATCGACCAATGAGAATTAACCACCAAATCCACCAACACTAAATAAATTGATGAAAAAGTAAATACTCCACCCTTAAAAGGTGGAGGAAAACTCATCACTTTATCTCCTAGTTATTAAATGATTAAATCACTTTAATATTCTAAGCAAGCTTAATAAATGTGTAGGAAAAACCTATAACTAAGGGAATAAAATATCCCACAAGGAAAATTAAATATCGCACTTGGAAAAATAAAAACCTACACTAACAAATTATTTGGACTTACCCATCTTAAATTGTAAATAATAAAAGTTTAAACCTAAACTCTATGCTATAAAACTTGAACTCTAAACCCTAAACCCTAAATTTTGGACCCTAGGCATCAACACTTCAACCTTGAATAATGAACCTTAAAAATTAACCCTAATTATTTATAATAAATCCTTAATACTACACATTAAACCTTAAATGTTGAATGATGAATTCATAATCCTAAATGTTAAACATTAGATGATATATGTCGAATGATAAACCTAGGGTTGTGAAGCCTAAATATCAAGGCATAAATTTAAGTTCACTAAACCCTATACACTACATGATGAACCCTAAACCTTGAAACTAAAATTTTATACCTCAAACTATAAACCCTAATCCATAATGGTTGAACTCTATAAATTGATTCTTGAATCCTAAGGAATTATTGATGTACATGCATATCACATTTTTTATGATGTTGATATTGTCCTAGGTAAACCTTTAGCATGGACCTAAAACTTAAATTTTAAGCTCTAAACCCTAAAGCCTAATTGGTGAACCTAGGCATTTACCCTTGAACCATGGAGAATGAACAATTTAGCTAATAAACATTTAATTCTAAATTTTAAATGGCGTACAACCTCAACCTTAAACCTTGAATAGTGGGCCTTGAGCCATAAGTTCAAAGTCAAAATACTTGAGTTATGGGCCTTAGGCCATGAAGCCTAAATCTTTGTACTATGTTTGAAACCTAAAACCTAACTACAAAATTATGAATGGTAAAACTTGGACCAAGAATCTATAACCCTAAACAATAAAATATAAACCTTAATTGAACCTTGAACTCTAGATCATGATAAAACCTATATTCTAATGAGGATTTTTCCATATTTTTATAGGAACTATAATTATCCTTTTTATGGTCCAAGAATATCCATTTTAGGAGCTACAACAAAGAAATATACAATCTTCTCCAAATTTTTATAGTGTAATACAACATCTACTTCAACAAGTATCCAACATTTATGTATATTTTATATTTATTTATAAATTTTTAGTTCTCAAAAAATATACTAATTAAAGTAATGTTACATTTGTTACATGTACATGCAATTGGGCATGTACACCAAGATGAGGAAAAAAAAGTGGCCACCCCATTTTTTGGTTCCATAAAAGAGAAAACACGTTCACATTATAATGAAATGCACTTATGTTATGTGAATGCATAACATGAGTGAGTTATAATGTGCTCGCATTTTTGTGAAGAAAAAATCTCTCTTTTTCTTTCAATAGACTATATACATGAAATAATAATTTAAGTTATATTTCATGTATATATTTTTAGGATGTTTGAGAATAGTTTTAGATCTCTAGGAGTTATAATGTAGATTCTAGATTTTGCAAGTTCTTATAAATTTTCAAATAGTCAAATTTCAATAATTAATAGGTCAAATTTTAGTAATCAGCACATCAAATTTTAGTAATTAGTAGGCTCCCATCATCTTTCTCTCTCTCTCTCTCTGTGTCTTGCTCTATCTATATCCCTTGCACTCTACACCTCTCTCTCTCCCTATCTCCATCCCTTTTCTCTACCTATCTCCCCAAGATCAATATCTACCTCTCTCTCCCCTAAGCTATCTCTCTCTCTCTCTCTCTCTCCCTTCACTGTATAGTTCTATCTTACTTGTCCCTCCCTCCTTCCCTCTCCTCTCTACCTACCACTCCCTCCCTGACTCCCTATTGTCCCCTCCCTCCCTCCCCCCTCTCTCTCCCACTTTTCCTCTCTATTTATCTCTATCTCACTTCTCTCTCCCTTCCTACCTCTCCCTCCATCCATCCTTCCCACTCTACTTCCCTCTATCTCCCCTCTCTCACTCTCTACCTACGTCTCCCTCAGTCACTCCCTACCACTCTCTCTACCTAACTCCTCCTCTCTCTGTCTCTCTCCCTCCTTCCCTCCTAGTTACCTCCCTCCCTCCCTTAAGAAATTACTCAAGAAATTTTCTTATAATAGAGGATCACAATTAAATTTTATAGAAGCACAAGATATGATAGCTCAAGATCAACCAAAAATTCAAGAGATCAATCAACATCATCAACAATTATTTCAAGAATTTGAAGTTCCACCTCTATTTGGAGACCATAATCATGACATTAAATTAATACCATGAAGCATTGTCCATCACAAAAAAAACCTATTTATCGCCTATTCTTATTCTTAACAATAAGGATAATCCATGGAATGTGTGCTCACATTACAAGAAGCTAAAGAAAATAAATCATAAATATAGGTTTCATATTCCTATTGTTAATAAATTAGAAGAAAACAATATCTATACAAAAAAATTCAAATGTGTCTTTAGAGTGAACAAGTAGAGTACTCAAGAAATTTGGTGTCACTTAAAGGTGTCAAGATGGACCCTATTAAGATAAGGATTTAGGGTCTAACAAGATACTATAGAATATTTTTTCATACTTGTAATCCTATAAAGAAAAAAATATTATGGGAAGGTATTAAAGTGAATATCCAAAAAATTGTGGTAGAATGCTTGATATGCCAACAAAATAAAAGGGAAATAATAAAGACTCCGGGCCTTACAATTATTAGGAATTCCTAAATACCATTGAGAAGAAATATTAATGAACTTCATTATGGGGCTACCAAAGATACATAATATTGATGTAATATGCCTTGTTGTGGATATATTAATTAATAATGTATATTTTTGTGGACTCTCATCTATTTTCTACTAATATTATGGAAAAAGTATTCATAAAAAATATACAAAAACTTCATAGATTTTCCAAAATCAGATTGAAAAATTGAGCCACCTCAAAATTCCTAATCAAGTGGGAGAATTTTCCAATTGAAAATACATGAAATAATGAATGATTCATGATGAATATTTTATATTTTCTAAGCATTGAGGGGAATTCTTTTTTGAAGGGGAAGGGAATATTATGATCCTAAAATAATATATTCCTAATTATATATTATATATTCCTAATTATAATAAGGATAAGTACTTGTAGCATGCTTAACCCTAAGATAAATATTAGTTAACAAACTAATACCTCTTAATTAGGATGAAGGGGTATGTCCCTACACATTTTAGCCTATAAATAAGCAATATAACTCTATCCCATATCATCATATCATATACTATTGAATTCATATCATATTATTTGATTATTTGAGGTGACCCCCTCAAAGTGGTTTACTATATTTATAATTTTTTACATTTTTTTCCATGAAATATCATATCATTTTCCCTATATCTCTTTTCAATTATGGACCAAACCCATTTACTGCATCTTGGAGTAGTCCATCTCTACCCATTCCTCCCCAAATTTTACAACCAGGGGGAGCCCCATCATCTCCACTTGAGTGGATTAATCCATCTTTGAATACACCCCAATTGTAGAATATAAATCAATATCAACAACTCTAGGATCCTCAATCTAATTAGGGATAGTGTGTTATGAGAACTAGCCTCAAGACTTGTTGTCTAGTCTATCTCAGCCTCCACTTTCCAATACCAATGAGCAAGCTAATCAACCAAAATTACCAACTCAACCTATCCCAACCCCCATAAAAAATTGACCTTAATAACTATTATACAATTTGGAACAAAATAATTTAATGTTAAGTGTGATCAAACTAAATGATATTCACCTTAAAACATGAATAGTTCCAATAAGACCTCCTTTTACAAACCATCAATACCCATACTTGTTGATAATAAAGAAGAAACCAAAGAACCAAAGGGGTTCAAACATCACAATAACCCAAAATTAGTTACTTTTCTAGAGTGATTGAAGCACAAACCTATTCTTTTGGATAGCTCCATAGAGCTTCCAAATGCCCTAAATGATTCTCAATTTCTTAGGGAACTCAAGAAAATTAACATTTAATTCTCCTTGTTCAATATATTAAAGAAATCCTTGAGATTAATTAGACTATCAAAATCCAAATTGCATGTGAAACAAAAAAAATCAGGTAACTTGTGATGAGGAGGTTGTGGAGGGTAAAGCTAGTAAGAGTAAGACCATGAAATAGGGGCCGATGTGCTCCTAGGAATTTGTGGATAAGTTGCAAGAGGGAAAGGTCAAAGAGGTGGAAAATTTGGTGAATGATGACCTGGATTGTGGTGGTGGTGGTGGGGTCTCCCAGTTGGGAAGGTGAATAGTGTGGTAGATTTGCAGGATTCTCTAATTGTGTTAGAATCTAAAGAAAAGGGTAAGGTTAAGGTTGATTATCCTAAGGGTTTCCAAGAAGATGACCTGCCCATGAGCTCCCATTAGGGGAGGGGCTTATATTGGGGTGTGATGGACTACACATAGGAATCTGGACTGGTGAAAGAAGGGGCTGATATATCCTTTAATTTTCTTATGTAGTTGGTTCAGGAGGTTGAGGACCTCCATAACAAGTATGGCATGATTGCCCATTGTAATATTTCTACCCTTAGAAGATTAAAGGAGAAGGAATCCATCTTTAGTATGGTTAAATCACCGAATTCCAACCTTGGCCTTATGGTGGAGGACATGGCTAATTTGGAAAAAGATCATGGTCCTAGGCTATCCACAGTATAGAGGAATTCCCTGTTGTTGCATAAAGACCTTAATACGATGATTAATCTCAACAAGGAGAAGCTTGAATCTTATGTTGAAGGTTTAGTGTTCCTAAATGAAAATACTAGTGAATGGACAAGGAGATCACTATTTAGTGAACCAATGAACCACGATGAGGGGGAGGATGTTGAGAAGAGTTTGAAGGTTATGGACTTGGGCACAAGATTGAACATTTACACTCGGAGCAAAACCAAGAAGAGCACGATGGTGTCGAGGTAGGATGTTGATGAGATCATGTAAATGTAGGAAAAGGTGATAGCTAAGGATCAGGAAGTAGCCAGAATGTTAAAGGGACTTCTTTAAATGTTGCTTGTTCTATTCTCTTTTGTATGGTTTTGTGTCATTGGTTGTTGTTTGCTGATGGGGTGCTGATTGTTGTTTAATCAATCTAGTTTTTGGGTTGGTGGGGCAACCATTTTGCTTTATCTTTACTACCTTTTCTCTTTTTGTACAGGGTTTTAGGGCCCCTTCAAAACCTCTTTATCACTAATCAAAAACTAAACTATCAAAATATTGCTCCTAAAAATCCTTTGTAGAGGGAATAAATAACCAACCAACTTTGAAGTGGGGAAAAATCTTAGATATCTTGTTGAGTAAGTTGATTCCATAAAAATACGAGGATTTTCATAGCCATGTAATTTTATTAAGTATAAAAGGGATATTGGTATCAAATATATTGATTAATTTAAGAGGTACCATTAATCTAACAACTTTAGATACTATGGATGGTCTAGCTATGTCAAATATCCAATCTACAACTAAAATCTTACAATTGGCCTGCCAATTCATAACTAGACTTAAGGGGATATTAGAAGATATCATTGTTAAAATATAATTATGGTAGTACCATGCTAATTTTATTATCCTTGAAGGTAAGGATAAGAGATATGAATATCTAATAATATTGGGCTACCCTTGGTTAGCCATAGCCACAACCCTCATTGATTTTTTTATCAAGAATCATGATTGTTTCAAATGGAACTAGACTAAAAGAACTATCCATTTATCTATCTATTACTCCCATACAAAATGATAAAAAATTGTTTATAGATAATATAATATATTCTTTTGAAGAGGATTCTTCCACCTTAGCCATGGTACCCATAATAAAAAAAATTGAATGAATAAGATAGTCAATAGATTGATTAAAAATATCCTCATAAGAAACACAACATAATGAATACACACATTCCCAAGGGACCTTGAAAACAAACCAAACAAAATTACTTATCCATTAATAGGCATAAATTCCCCTCAAACAAGTCTCCAACATATCAAGACTCTACATCATCTCCTCCATTTTAGTTCCCTAAACACTTTACTCAAGGGTGTTCATAGTATGTAAATTAGAAAAAATAAATTATTGTTCAACTCAGTAAACAATTGATCATCAATGATGGGATGACACATAAAGAAGATGCACAACTTAAAATTTTACTAATAGGTCAACACAAGACTTTGCATAGGAGTATAAAGATATTAAGGAGATTCAATTGGATATTTTCACACACCATATTTATATAGATGATGTCTAACTAGTGAGGTAGCATCAAAGAAAGATCAACCTCACTTTGAGGGAATTAGTGAAGGAGGAAATAGAAAAGTTACGTTAGGGTAGAAAATGGGATATATGACCAATAGCTAACCTAAATCACACAATCCACCATTGAACATTTACAGACACAAAAATAGCCAAGGAAAAAAATTAGGCTATTATCCTCAAGTCATATCTTGAACAAATGGGTAGGTTTTTGGTCCCCTTTCTACTGGAAGGGAAGGATGAGTGATGTGATGTGTGTGATTGATGATGACAACTAGGTGAAATAATGTAAAAGTAAGAAAATTTCCCCTTCTTCAACATCTTTGATATGAACCTTCATGTTATTTCCATAAAGTTAGTTACAAACCTTCTCACAAAGTTCATTTGTCCAAAAATGATTGAATTCCTTTCATGGATTTAGGTTGAGGAATCATTTCTATTGTTGCAACACTCTTTGGGTCAATTGTGATACCATCCTTAGAAATAATATGACCTAGTAGTTTTCCTTCAATCACCCCAAAAACACACTTCTTAGGGTTAAGGGAAATACCATACTCTAGAGGTCTAGCAAATATTTTCTCTAAATGAATGCAATGATATTCTTCCTTTTTGCAGTATGTAATTAGGTCATCTTGATATACCACCATGAAAATTTCTATGAAATCCGAGAATGCAACATCCATATCTCTTAGGAATGGCGTTCTCGCATTAATTAGCCCAAATGGCATCTCGAAATAGACATATGCCCCATGCTATGGTGAAAGTAGTCTTATATTGTTTAGAATCCTTCACTTTGACTTGGTTGTAGCCTAAAAATCCATCCATCATGGTTAAAAGCTCGCAACCAGTAACCTTATGTAACATTTCCTCCATATTAGAAAATTGGTAATTGTCTTTTAATGAAGATATGTTTAGATTTTTGAAATCCACACATATTCTTATATCTCCATTTTATTTCTCACTATCACAAAGCTTGAAACCCAAGTGGAATGTCTGATTAGTTTGATAATCCCACCATCTCTTAATTTCATCAGCTCTCACTACATCTTGGATGCCACTATTGGGTTGATAGGTCTCTTCTTTTTCCTAAAGGGTTTGGCATTTGAACCGAGAGTAATTTCATGCCAAAATAGATCCTCTCTATAAGCCTTGAGGTAATCATATGCCCAAGAAAAGGAAATCTTGTATTTCCTAAGCAAGGAAATATGCATTATTCTGATTTTTGGGCATATTTTTTTTCCCAATGTACACCTTCTTAGGTGCATTTTTTGTTCCCAAATTTATCTCTTCCAAGTCTTTCTCATGTGAAGGATTTGGCTTAGCATTACTCTTATTAGCATTATAAAAAACTCTTTCTAAGGCCACTAACCCCTTGGGAATCTTATTGGTCTTCAACTAAATTAACTCATTCCCAAAAATAGTGTCCTTCCCAAACATTATTTCCACAAAACTCTAGAGTTCAATCTCTTGGTTGTGGTATTCATCTATACAATGTAAGAAATTTAAAAAAATATGCATCATCATTGAATACTTGCAAGTTCTGAATATTATCTAAAATGGAAGGCCTTATCTAGACCTCAACTTTGGATATACTAGAAAAAGTAATGTCATTTGGTCTTAAGGCAATGCTGGCAAGCAAACCCGCCATTGCATTTTTTCTTTCCACCCAATCTATTGAAAATACAACAAACATTTCAATGGTAACCCAAACAACAAACTTACATTATTTTAGTCTTTTATGTTTTGACAAATATTATTCCTTAATCTTGGATACAACTAGCTCAAAGTCCCTAAATACTTTAAGCTTCTTGAATTTATGCTTGAATTCCATGTTAAGTCACAACAAAAAATCCCCATACTCTACAACATTGTTTGTACATTCAAATTTCAATGAGAAAGATTATTTGTAGGAATTACCTTTTGGTGATATAAGAATCAATCCTACACCTAATCCCTCTTTTGAACATGCTCCATCAAAGCACATAGTCCAAAGGCTATCTTCTTGATCTTTTTCTTTCACTTCTTAAGCTATAGGTGCAGTTCTATTTTATGTGGGTTGTGACTCTAAAAATATAAAGTTATCCATGTACACATCTACAAAATGTGCATGATCAACTTCCTGCAAGTCTTCAATGAGATTAAAGGATCTTTTATCTCAATTTAACTTGACATTCTTGCCATTAATTAGGATTATGACATAAGAGAAGTCCAAATAAATGCTTACCACAATTGATGTTGACCACTTTATTAACAAAAGCATCCCATACTAGGGTTGGATTTCAACAACAATTAAAGTCATCACAAGGTCCTTTTTAGGGAAAGCAACCATCTTGAAATGCATATATTTCATTATTGAAATAACTAGAACTTCTCTTGAATCCATTGCAAAACATTTCCCAACTATTTCATTCACTTGCAATCTGAGTTCTTTCACAATGGCTAGAGGCATGACATTAGAAGATTCCATTGAGTCAATCATGAAATTTCTTACCAATTTTTTATTAATTATAGAGTCACATAGAATGGATCAGCCCGATTTTGGAATGTAGTTAGAGTAGTGCCTAAAAATACTTTTGGTATTTCATCACTTACACTATTAGGTTCATTTTTTTTTTAACTTTTCCTTACCCTTCTTAGGTGGGGTAATCACCTTCTTTCCATAAGAGGCCATAACTACTCCATTGATAAAGGAACATATACTTAGACTTGTGATAATATTTGAATCATGCCAACAATAGTGTATTTTCGAATGTCACAACTTAGTGTAATCTGATCATCAATTTTCTCTTGCTTATCACTAGACTTCTGCTCTTAGACACACTTAGTGTCCTTTTTTCTTAGATTTCATCTTGTCATATTTGGACTTGATAAGAGGAGACACAAATTGATTCATAGAACTTTCACTTTTTTCCCCTTTGCACGGTGTATCATCTTTTATTTTAAAATCCCCATTTTTTCTTATGAGAGTGTTGATCCTTATTGTTGTCATTGTTATGCTCTTTAATGAAGATGTTTCTAATCTTACCCTGGTCATTATTTATAACTCTATTCATCAAATTATAATTTATTTTAGCTTAAGAAATTACAACATCAATTAAGGCTCTAATCTCTTATTGTGAAGGTCTTCTCAATATAACATCAAAATTTGATGTTTCAACATTGTGGATCTTCACATCTTCTTCTTATTAATCCTCAAAAAATATTTGTTGATGATAAAAAAATATTTTTCATCTTTTGTCATCTCCATGTCTTAGGAAATCCTTCATCAAAAGAGTAGTAATCAATAGTGAAAAAAACCTATTAGATATCATGTTTACTTCATAATCCTCAATATGTGGGTCATCACAATCATCACATCAATTTTGTTGTTCTTCTAGGGATTGTGCTACCATGCACTACTGGGGAGAATGAGGTAATTGAAATATTATGCACCAAAGACTATCATTAGTAAAATTGGCATTATTTCTTCCCAAGGGGTTTGGAGTTTCTCTATTTGTACCTTGTTCTGGTTGTTTTATATTGTCTTACCATTATTCCAATTTGTGTTATAAGGTTGGTCTGAAAAACTTGACATTCTTTTTTATCTCTGCACATTAGGTCTATCTTATGAAAAGCCCTTCTCATTCTTTGTCACTTTATAAATCAAGTCCTTCAATGCACTCATGACCTTGTCAAGCTTATCTTCAAAGGACACAACTTTAGATTGTTGTCCCTTGGAATTTTGTGAAAAAATGAAACATAGAAAAAGAGAGGGATGAGATGAATGCCCCCAGTCCACCTTTTTATATATAGGGTGTTTCATTCAAAAGATGAGATCCAAGAATCTTGAAACAACAATCAACCCAAGAGGTGAATTAAATCAAGATTGAGGGATCTTGCACTCTTTCCTTTATGCAAGTATGAGGTGGTGAGATAGATCTCAATTTGAGAAGTAATTAAGCTATTGAAAAAACCCTAATCCTAGATCTAACACACAAAATGCATAAATTAAACACAAAACATAAAGAAATTGCAAATTTATTGAAGGAACAAGAAGGAAAGGATGTTGTGCACCTGGTGAAATCAGAATTTTCTATGTTACTAACAGGGACTCATTTGTCACCATAGGTGAATGGGTCCTGGTAGGCCTTTTTAGTGAACCCTAAACTAAAAACATAAGCTTGCAATGTCTAGAATATGTTGCCTTTCAACCCTTAATAGAGACTCATTCACCCTAAAAGATGAATGGGTCCTACTAGGAATTTTCAGAAATATCTGAATCTGGGTTGCAACTTACAGGTCTACTCTTCTCCTTTGCACCTTGAAATCCTTGTTTCTAAATCCAGATCTACCTAAAATCTTCAAAACAAATTTGGTATCTTGTTGGTGGATAGGGGTTCTCCTTAGTCAAATTCCTTATTGGTAGTTAAACCTTTGATGATGAATAAAAATATAAAACATGTAATTGTGTGTTCAATCTCAATATTAAGTGTGTCTAAGACTAATATCCAAAAGAATGTAAAGGAAATTATACCCAATTATGTTAGGATAAAACCCTTGGATGAAATATGAACAATGTAAATGACTCACTAAAGAAGATGTCTAATCCCTCTAATGAATCACAAATCTAAAAATACCTCTTGTAGGCTGCGAATAAGATGATTATATAAGATGAAATCACTTAGGAAACAAGTCCTTAGGATTGCTTGTATGACTTGTGCATCTCCCAACACCTAGATCCTTCATGATTCTCCATAGGCATCTATCATCGACCTTCACTAATTCTTTTTCTTGATTACAAAATGAGCTTGAAGATCTTGAAAGGCTGCTTCAAAATTCACTTTTACTTGAATGCTTTGTCTCATGAAAGATCTTTGTCTCTTGCTTGCTTGTAATCTTGCTATAGTTTTCTCTCTTAGGTGAAATTATGTAAAATACCCTTGTATTTATACTGAAGTATAAAATTAACCTTGAAATTTAAATAATTCAAGCCAACCTCAGATCTGGAAATGAAATTAATTAAGATCCTGCCAGGATGAAATTCAAAAAGAGGGTCCTTGTTGAGGGAGGACCCATTCACAACCTTGGGAGAATAGGTCCTGGCACACTTTCCAAGACCAAACTCTAGGGGGTGAAAAGAGGATCAAAAACCTAGTTGAAATATGCAAAGAAAGTGGGGTCCTATTAAGGGACAACCCATTCGCCATCTAGGGTGAATGGGTCCTTGCACACTTTTCCAAGACCAAAATTTTCCCAATGAAATATTTTTTTAATTAAATTATAATTGTCAAGATAGATCTTTGGGAGGTGCAATTTAGAGGGCTTAAATTTGAAGTAAAGGGGAAATTAAGTCTAATTAACCACCATTAATTAATACCACCCTAGATAGATGTGAAAGTGTGTTTAAACTCTTTACAACACCATAAATAAGGCCTAATTTAAGTACAAGAGGGGTCCATTAGGATTAATTAAATAAATAGACCTTAGAAAAGTGTGAAAATGTCTTACAACACTTTACAACATTTTTGTAAAAGGGGAAATTTAAATATATTTTATTTAAATATGGACCCTAGAGAGGTGTTGATGGGGTAGTTGTAATCCTCATCATTTAACTTATCAATCCAAGGCGGTGTCCTTGGCTGTATGCAAAAGAGAATGGAGAAAACTTGCTTGACAGTCTATTCTATAATCAAACTTGTAGAAATATTTTGGAGTACACTTGCATAAAAGGAAAGTTGCATGAAAGGAAACTAATACAAGGAACACTTGCATGAATTGAAAAATGATAAATTACTTCATACTTTTCTAGAAATGAAAAGCTTGCTTGAATTCAAATTTACTCTAATTTTTTTGGAAATACATTGCTTGAAATGAAACTAGAAACTATCCTATTTTCTTAGGCCAAAACAATCCTTTATAATCCCCCTTCTTGATTCCTTGATTACAATGCATTTATAGAATTAAAAGATGAGCCTTATAACTACAACTTGCTAGAAAATAAGAACATGTGTGGAGAAAGATGTTGGATGTTGTGGATGTGTTGTTGATATGTTGTTGTCATTAATGTCAACACTATTAGCATTTGGTGTGTTAAACACTGTATATGTTAAGGATATTGAGAAAATTGTGGTGGTCTGCATATATATTTGATCATGTTGTGTTCTGACAGTATTTATGTGGTCTTTGTCAGTGGTCCTGAGTGAAGTTTGTGTGATTCTGGTAATCTCAGTTGCTGCAGATGTTTCTTTATTGTTTTTTGATGTTTTTGGATGCTTCTAGATCGTGCTCTATTTTTGTGGTACGTCCACATTGATCGGTGTGTTCGTGGTTTGAAGATTTTTCTCTTGTGTATTCGGTTTTTTCATGTCCTTGGCTAACGAGTGGGTGGTACCATGTTACGGTTTGAGGAGATATTAATTGAAGTCTTTTTGTGTTGGAGTTGTTAATTTGGATCTCCCACTATGTTGTGGCTGACCTTGGTGTATTCACATTGAAAATTTATTTGTAAATTTGGGCGGACATTGAAAATATGTTTTATTTTCCTGGCCAACTAAGTTATTGATAAAATCTCATGTAGCAAATATATAAGAGTGATTATTTCATCGGTGTAGTGTGTGGAAAAGGTGCTTCATGTGTTGGGTATGTCCTATGTGTGTATGTGTGAATATCATTCGATTGCAAAGTAGAGTTTGAAGAAGTGTGAAGTAGTTTGAGTGAAAAGTGAAGGATTTTTTTGTGCTTAATTGGAATTGCAATCAAGCTTATAATTAGGCTTGTGAAAAAGCTATTTTCTTAGTTCGTACCCTCCAAATTTTAATTCTATTATGTATTATTGGGTAGTGAGCCTTCTATAATTGAGCAATTACAATCTAGAGCAGTAATGCACGAATGCAT
>VDFB02193867.1:235955243-235981040 GCA_007258455.2 Sequoia sempervirens
TTCTAAACTTTGTTGAACTTGCTACAATTTCAAGAAGTGTCATCTGTTGATTTTGAGTTTTCTTTCCCAAATTGACTATATTTAATTGATAATATGAAGCTTGCAACTGTCAGTCATCTTTTTCAACTCTACAATCAAATCCCAATCATCAGTCAATTTGGTGGAATGTATGACCCTTGATTTCTTCTTTGGTTTTACCACTTTGATCTCCTCTATCATTTCATCCCAGCTTAGGGGATGAGCCACCACTTGTTTCCTTTTTTCCATATTTAATTTTAGCCATGTAGGAGCTACAGTGGTTGTTGCTACTAGCTATTCCTTCTGAGGAGGCTCCTCTTCTCCTTTATTTAGCTATTCTTGCAATTATTGAGCCTTTTGTCATTCTAATTTTTCTTTTTCAAATCTTCCCCACTCGAGTTTCTCTTTCTCAACCTTTTCCTGCTCATGCTTCTCATTTTCAACCTTCTCTTGCTCGAGCTTTTCTTTCTCGGCTTTTTCTCGCTTGGGCTTTTCTTTCTCAGCTTTTTCTCACGTGAGCTTTTATCTCTCAACTTTTTCCTCTTATATCTTCTTTTTCTCTATTTATTTTATCCAATCTTCTTCTTCTGCAACCTTATCCTTAACATCTTGCCTCAAAACTTTCTATAATTTCTCGTTGCTCATATTTTTTCAACACTTGTTCAACTTCCTCTCTCCAAATATTTCCTTCTTGAAATTTTGTGTCTTCCTCCTCATATTCTTCTTCATCTAATTCCTTCTCTTCCTCCTGTGGAGGAGTCTCTTTAGAATCTGAAGGGAGAGGAGAGTCTATAACATCTATAATATGAGTCGTTTCCCCTTTAGTTGTTGTCTCTATTGTTGTAGGAGCAGTAGAGGGACCTTCCTTTGTTATTGTTTCCTTAGCTTGTGGAGAAACAATAGAAGGGATCTCTTGAGAAGTCTCTATTTTTGGGTACATGGTGGTAATGGGTTGGACACCCAATCCTGAGACTACCACTGTAAAAGCAACTTGATAAGTGACTGTATCCTTTTGGAATGCTTCTGTAACTTTCTCCATTGTAAGCTCTCCTTCTCTTGTTAGTATAGTCTGCTTCTTAAGCCTTCTATATTTCTTTGGTGGAGGAGAGGAGGATGTTTTCCCTTGTGCTTCTTTCCTCTTGACATTGTCTTTGCTCTGTTTATCCTCTATACATTCATTGATCCATCTTAGACATTTTTCCACAACAGTGAAAAATATTTTATCTATGCTGCATTCTTCTTTTTCCATCTAATTGATGGGTGACAATGTACAAGTAGCTACATGTTCCCTATCATATTTAGGATCAAGAGTTAATTCATTATCTAACATCCATTTTGGAATATATTTGTTAGCCTTGAATTCTCTCATTTGAGGAATGGTTAATCTTTCATACTTTATTTTCCTTGCTTCAAATTTATCTTGTAAAATTTCCCAGAAATATTCTATGTTGGGCTCATGATGAGGAAATAGGGATGCATATAGGTTGTTCATTTTTTCTTTTGGATCAAAGTCTTTTCTCCATTGATATAACTTGAGGTTAATTTCCTGTAGCTCCTTAGTAGCATGCTTAGTAGCTCTGACATATGGACATTGATAAAAACCAAGGTCAATAGGATACTTATCCTCTCTAGCTTTATGCTTGCTATAGAAATTAAGGTTAATCTACCTCATTTGTTGGGATAATTCAATCAAAATCAATTTATTGTTACAATACCTAGATAACAAAAATTGAGCTCCATCATATCCCCACAAGTGGATGTAGGTTGACTTAGGATACTAGATAAACTAGTTCCTCCATTGCTTTACCAATTTGTTTGCTTCTATGGTCAATATGAACCCAACATCACCTGACAACTAAGTAATTACTACATAGAGAAAGGCATAATTGACTCTTTTGAAATGTTTCTTTCATGCTTTGAGTTCCAACTAGTCATAGGATTTCCAGATTTTGCTTTGTCCTATCCCTTCACCTCTAAGTCCCACAGTATTTAAACTTGGGACGTTTCCCATCCTAGCTGCACAGTATTTAAAATTCCTTTGAATCTTTTACCTTGGTGAGCTGGTTGTGTATATTATTAGAAATAATCTACCCTCAATCTAAGTATACTACTCCCTTTAAGATCACCTCAATGAAATGAAACATCTAGTTTTCATACAGATGGGAACTTTCCTTACCCATTACTTTTCTCAACAATGTAATAATATCCCCTTTTTCTAAAAGGAAATTAGATCTAAAATTTATAGGCAACTTGGTAATGGATTTCTTACCAGCCTTAAACCAATTCTTATTCATATTCCTTTGATGTGTGCTCACATCTTTCTCACACTATTGCACTGCCTTAGCTTCTGTTACGATCTTTAGCTAAGGATAAGGTGGCAAATCAAATACTTTCCTAATCATGGTAGGAGATAAGTCAATTATCTCATTTCCCCATTGGTCAATACACTTACGTTGCACAAGATTGTAAGCCTCTACTGCTGCGAGAATGAATTTAGGGCATTGAACAACAATGTGGAAAGAAGCCACATGAGCAAGCCCTAAAGCTGCTATCTTCTTAGATCTTGGACTAGCATCATCATCAAAGGTGTCCTTGAATGTTTCTAGGTCAATATTCCCCAAAATTGTATCAATGATCCTCATCACTCTAGAGGTGAATCTAGAGAATACATGAGCCCCTTGATATTTATACTTCATGGTGTAATGAGTTTTATCTAACTTTGTCAACTTAGCTCTTTGATGTCTCTCCACGTCTTTGACACCCAATTTCTCCTCTGAATCATACATTTATGATACCTGAGAAGCAAAACAAGAAAAACTTATAAAAAATACATCATAGATTTTATCTTCTAAATACCCTCTTTTAACTATGTTCTATCAGAATTATAAGCCCTAATTTAGAACCCCTTTAAAAAGTAGTAAAAATTCTCTGTTAATGTCAGAAATCACAATAAAAAAAACACATTGAACCTAAACCTTGGGTAAAAAGGTTCAATCAGACTTCCAAATTTTGATGGAACCATATATTGTAAGCAAAATTTAGAATCAAAATTGCACTTAGAAATTGAGTCTTAGCTCATGAGTCTAATTAGGATTCTGAATTCTAATCAAACTTAACAAAAATAAAGCATTTTGGTTTGACACTTATTGGAAGTTAGAATCAGAAAAGGATTTGGAACATGGTCTTTTGGTTCATAGGTTCATTCATAATTCATAATTCTGATCAGACCAATGCATTATAGTGTTCTTCGAAGTGGTGAAAACTTGATGGACCCATATCTATCATAAATGCTTCAAAAATTGGAAGTGGAAAAGGACTTTGAACTTGACCTCTTAGTCAAAAAGTCCATTTGGAATTTAAAATTCTGAATGGCTTATCAATGAAAATACACAAAGTCATTAGGTCAAAGTTCAAAATCAAAAAAGAACATGGAACCTGACTCTTTTGAGGTGAAATCCGCTCGAAACTTGGCTTTTTGATTGGTCCTTAAGACAAAATATACTAAGTTTAAATGCAAATTTTAGAATTGGAATTACACTTGGTATTCAAACCACTTTATAAAAGGTTGGGGTGAAAGTCAAAGTTCTGCAAGGCTCAAAATTTGAATTTTAATGGTCAAGTCGAGAAACTATATGAAAATCCTAGCTAGGGCATGACGAGAAAATGCAAACCCATGAAAAATGAGGCATGCAAACCAACGAAAGGAAGAAGTCTAACAAAATGAAAGAAAAATGGAAAAACTCAAGAACCCAAAACTGAAAGGCCAAAATAATAAAACCTAAAAGACCAGAACCATAAATAATGGAAAACATAAGATAAAAGCAACACTGTGAAATGTTAACACAACATGCCAAAAGAAACATGTAAAAATAAAAGGAAAGAAGAAAGAAAGTGAAAAAAATAGAAGAAAACCTACCTCAAAAAAACAAACCTAAAATAGAAAATCCCCAAATGCTCATTTGCTCCTTTGGTCTGCTCTTCATGAAAAAAAAATGCAGTTATGAGCTTAATCATGTGAGAAATATGATTAAATATTGGCTTCACACATGTGGAAAAATTTGCAATAAATACGGTAGGTGAGTAAAGAAAATTGGAATAAAAAAACTGTTTGGAACTTGACCATCGTTAGAAAAGTCTGATAAAAAATCACATTTCTGAATGGACCAAAAGGCAGGACAAGACAACACATGGAATTAGAAAAAGAAATTGAACTTGACCCTTTCGAGAAAAAGTGCAAGTTCAACTAATTTTTTTTATTTTGAACACAAAAATGAGCAGAATTAGAGAAAAAAAACAAACTTGAACTTTTTGAAAAAAGGTGCAAGTTCAATTTAGAATTCTGATTCCGAATATAAGGTAGAAAACAAGGAAACAAAGTCCAAAAAGTGAAACAACCCTTAGGGAAAAAAAAAAGGAAGGAAAGAAAACCCAAAAGTGGGCAAGGCAAAGAAACTAACACCCAAAAAAACACAAGGGTGATCCATTTTGACCAAAATAAAATGGGGTAGTTATGCAAGGAATAACAATACTTAAGGGGGGAGATATGTTACACCTTGCATTTGAACTACAAATTACTTTTTACCTTATGTCAAATGCAATGATGAATTATGTGATTATGAAACTTTGAAAGTAAAATGCTAAGATGAAATTTTATGTGATATGATGTATTTTGCATTTAAATGAATTATTGATAAATATGCAATGATATAAATATGATGTAAATGTTATGAATAACTACTTGGTTATTTTTCTAAGTGAAATTCATGTAAGATTTCATGCTCTCCAAAGGGAGAGGGAGAGTATCACCCGAGAGAAAGGTATAGTCTAAGGAATTATTCGTAATGCCATCTGATTTCAATTTCACTGTGTAGGTTAAGTTGTTGGATACCTTTAAATTCGAGTGAGTCTTTGGTCATTAGTTTGGGTAATTTAACCTAGTTGTTTTACATTCTTGTTATCTTCATGTTTATTTTGATTGGAAAATTATCATGATATTTTATAAGTATCTCATGTATAACATGTGAATAAATGTATGTATATATAAATGATATTAAGATGGATGCATATATATGTATGTGTATGATTGTATGGATACACATACTTACATATTCGATGGTTATACCTTATCATTTGTCATTTGTGGGTATATCCATATGAGTATATATATACATATATATTTAAATGAAAATTAAAAAATACATTTATATATATACATTTATGTTACATATTATACGCCAAAACTATATGTATATGTTACTTATTATACGTCAACATTATGCTAGTGCATATTGAAAGGCATAATAGCCTTAATCGATGGCTATTGTGATAATTTATTTATATGAATTTTAGCCAATATCATGGTGGGATATTTATCAATCGCCAACCATAAGTTATAAGTGCCACTAAATGGCAATATCATTCAAACATTGAATTACTTTTAAATTATATTTAAATAATGTTTTTGGTAGTAGTTTAAACCATATTAAGGGGGAGTTACTCAACCCCATGAAATAAGAATTTTTTGTCTTTAAATATGAAGCGGACTTATAAATGAGTAAGCGCCATTTTCAAGCTTATAAAGGATATGCTTTAGAGCAAAAAAGTGGCATGGGAAACATAATTCATAAAGTATTTTTAAATCAGCAAAAATCTAAGGTTGTTTCAAGGAGTTGACCCTCCAATATAGGGTGACTAAGTCCAATGCATAGTAATGTTTCAATTTCCATAAATAAAGGCAGTTATAGGAAGTTATCAACCTAGTGAAAATGCATTTCTATTGACAAATTTGAGTGATTAAGTCAACAACATAGTGGCTATTCAAAATAATGTATTTAAATGTTATGTAAACCAATTTGTATCATGGTTGTAGAGTTAGGTCGAGCCTATTTTTAAGGCTTATGGTTTTATCTTTGAATCAACCACATAGTGGTGAATAGAGTTGAGTCTTTAAAGCTTTCAAATTGCACTTTAAATGTTTTAAAATTTGTTATGGACCATGGCATTATTATGAATGATTTGAGCCTTTCAAAGAGGCATTTGCAAACTAATTTATGGTTGCTCTAGAATAAATAATGGCACAACTCAGAGCAATAGTGAAATGTATTAAGTTTCCAAATAGTGGGCACAACTTATAAAAGCCTATAGTTTTCTCTTTATTTGGTTGGTGGACGTTGGTTGAAGGAATAGGCATAGCAATCTGAATATTTTAATCTTCAAAGTATTTTGAGTTTAGAGTTACCAGTCTAGAGGTGAATACAATAGAGAATAGACATTGACTTCACTTCCAAGTAGTTGTTAGTTGAATTGGAGGAAAACCAGTGCATTTTTGAAGGTAGGTAATGTTGAAATGAACAAGACAACTAAGAGGGGGGGTGAATTAGTTGTATCTAATCACATTCACCATAGATCTTAAACAATTCCACATCCACTTTAATCTATTATTAAGTGTGAACATGAAGTGTAGATAACAAAAAGCAAACACAAGAAACACCATATTTACATGGAAAACCCAATAAGGGAAAAACTATGGTGAGGATTAACTCATAATATAAGAGTAATTGCAAAATTATTTACAAAGAGGCTCACTACTAGAGGGCTCACTGCCCAAGATAGGAATCACTGTCCAAATGGGAGGCTCACTTCCTATAGATAAAGAAAGATAGAAAGAAGAATGTTACATAGAGAAAATTATCTCAATGCAACAAAAGATCCACCACAACAACTTGCACACATCTGCAACCTTGATCAGAGAATTGCAGACACCATCAACTCACTACTTTCAAGAGTCTAACACATTGAATTCCTCGCTGCCTTAGTTCACTTTCACATAATCTCTCACATATACCTTGCTTCTCACACTTGTGGCGTTCAATCCTTAACATCTTGTCTTGTATTTATACCATCTTCAATCTTAGAAACTTTCTCCAAGGTCAGCTACACACTCTTCATTTTACAAATTCAAATTAGGTCAGCAACTCAACATTCCCATGGTGGATGAGAATGAGAGTTAACCAAACCAAAATCTAACCAGGACCCAAAACAACATATTGGATCAATCACATGCTTCCTTATTTGATACTTATCCTTCACATGATGTGTAAACACCAAGCCAACCAAACCTAATGAAATCACCAATGAAATTTGAAGTACACACTTTCGTAACAAGAAGATAACATGTGTACCACATAAAATGATTCACCATACACTGGAACACATCTTAGATGCCTTCATATTCATCTGCAGCTACTGCAACAACCTTCATACACAGAAAAATTTCCATCAGTCCATCTAGACAGTACAAACACACATAGTAACTTTGAAACTAGTCTTCCAGAGCACCAAACCATGAACAATTTTGATAGAACAAAAATAACACCATTACAAGCCTTCTTCCCTATCTCCAAGACCTAAAACAAACCAAAAGAGGACTGTTGAGTAGATACATTTCTCCTAGTCCATAGACAAACAACTTTGCTAGACTAGTTCACAAACCGGTGAACTCATCTTTCACTCTACATCAAACTAGAAGCTATAATCTAGGATATATCACCCAATGATGTCCTTAATAAACACTTCAGATCTATATAAGCATATGATCAACACAGAAGAAATTCAGAGAACATACTAGAGCATGTTTTGAACACATACAATTATGTCTTCACTATTTATTAATTTTCTCAAAAGCACTTGGTAACTCATCATATCAGCACACCTACAACACCATAAAGATAGCTCCATGTACCAAAACATCTCAATAGTATCTCAACTATACATGCACAACATGCAATCAATTTTTTCTTTTCTTTGCAACAACCTATACTGTGTTGACATCAATGAAAACATTAATGACAACACCACCATACTCATTCATACTTGCAAGAATATCCCCCTTTGTCATTGATGGCAACACATGATGTGAAAAACCATCAAAGACAAAAATATCCTTTTTCTATCACTATTATTTTTCACTGACTCTCTCTCCCCCTTTGACATCAATGGTAAATAACAAATTTTTTTTACATAATTCTTCAACCATATATAATTCTGATCACTTCCCCTTAGGAGTGTACCCATGACAACACACATATCATACAACAACAATGATACTTCCTACTCCCCTTGAGGAGTAAACCATAGTTCTTAGTCCATAGAAATGATAAATCTATAGATCCATTGGACTGATGCACCTCTATGTGCACCTAGTTCAAAGGAGGGGTGGTAACCCCCAACTTCTCTCGGAGATACTCAAAAGTATCCTTAGGTAGAGCCTTAGTAAATATATCAATAATCTAATCCTTTGCAGGCACATATTCAAGCTTGAATTCATTCTCCAATATATTCTCTCTTAAGAAATGACATCTAATATGTTAGTGTAATTAATATTTAATTACACTTGCATAACTTTACTTAGGTAATATTTTAATTCCTAGGTTAATTATTCTCATCCTTATCTTGTTGAGCTATCTTGTTGCTCAAGATAATATTAGGGTTATGCATAATTTTCTTTTATAAAGAAAATCATCTCATGTAATTATGAATTCCTAAATAATATTATTTTGCACATCTTTTGCAAAGCTCTTGCTTTTTTTTTGTTTTTCTCTTCTGTGGAAGGCCTTTCATGTTTGCATTTTAGATCTTGGTTTCTAACATGGTATTAGAGCCTTGATTTGCAACCTCTTCTTATATTTTTGAGAAAAATCATTGCAGAGTTTGTTCGAGATTCCTCGAGGGTTTCATGCCTTGAGTTCATCTATGCAGTGTTTTGGATCAAATCAGGCTTCACCATTGGATTCAAAGTGCTGGAAAAAGTTCAGGATTGGCTTTTATTTTTCTAATTTTGGCCATCATTTTCCAGATCCATGAGGGGTTTCAAGCTGGGAGATTTTTTGCAAGCTCTGGAGGTAGCCGATTTTTGGAGCAGTTTGGGCACAAACGAAGGTCACCATCGCGTTCGCAGCGGCCAAAAACCCTAAGATCGCCCTTTGATTCATCGATTTTGGTGAAGTTATCTGGAAGGAAAAATTTCCTAAGGGACCATACGGCCTCCCCAGCATGCTCCCCGAGGCATGAAAATCGATTTTTTAAAAACGTGTTTTTTGTGAATAGTGCCAGCACTTACAGTTCTAAAGAAATTGTGCCTGGACGGGCCACCGGCAAACACCGCCACCGCCCTCCTCTCCATTAGACTTCAGCCCCCGCGGGCTCCTTGATAGTAGCTGCAGTCCTATGGGGACTGGCTATGTGCCCAGGCGTTTCGCTTTAAGCTCGTGGTCCTTGAGGACCAAGGGCCAGCACCTACCTCGACAGCTCCCTAACTCCCTGCGTAGGGTCCTATGGAGGACCAGGGCTCTACCCCAGCCCCTAGTCCACTAGCCCTTGGTTGTGTATAGGACCAGGGCTTTTTTTTAAGCCCCTGGCTGCTGTAGGCCTTATTGGGCCTTTTGGAGCAACTTTCACTAACCGGTGTATTTTTTGCATACAATGTCTATTTTTCACAAACAAGATATCGTTGGAAAGATAATTCTAATGCCAATCCAATGGTGGAGGTTTTTTTACCATATTTTTCAGGTCCTTTAACTTAGATAAAGTTTTTTCTTCTTCAGAGGGCATATCTTTTGACTCGGTGATCCTTTTTTTGTCATTCTTATGGCGTTGGAAAGCTGGTTCAGTCCTCTACAAATATCTGAGGTCTATTTTTATTTTATATTTATGCACATTAGAATTCTCTCCTTTTACAATCATTGGTTTATTGTAATAAATGAACTAAGATAAAGTTCCATTAGGGGGGTTTCTTGCATAATAATTTGATTAGAGTGTGCATGCACTTTGATCTTCATCCTATTTTGATGATAGCTCATATGGGTTATATCTGGTTTCTTACTTTCTTTTGGCCACATCTTGTCTTAGCTTGACACATATCAGATTCATCGGTTCACACTTCAGATTGGGAGTTTATGGTTATTGATCCGCATTGGTTTAGACCCTTCTCAGTTTGAGGGCCATGTTTTTATGGTTAATGTTCTAGAATATTCAAGGTACTTGTTCCTGTGGAAGAGTTTTAGTCATAGTTTGGCATCGGAATTGAGATACACGGTTTCCAGATTTTGTCATCATTTCATCTACTATTGCTTCATAGATTCTAGGGTTGTTCCAGTTTGTGAGTTTTCTAGTGTTTTGTGGCATCGGGTCTGCTGTCGCATTATTATGATTCCGATTTGGTTTCTTGTATATAGAAGTATCTATCCTTGCTTGTCAGATTGTGGTTCCAGTGTTACTCCACAGTATTCTTCTAGTGCTTCTTTGCAACAGTCATCTCATTGTAGGGGGATTTGTCCCACTGGGTTTTCCTTCTCTACCTCATTATTGCATTTGTACATGGGTACCTAATCATGCCTTGTTTCCAAGACCCATTCATGCTTTCTTGCATTCATCTTAGTTTTAGGTGCATGCTTTTCTAGTTTCCCTAAGTTGCACTTATGGGGGGGTGTTAGTGTAATTAATATTTAATTACACTTGCATAACTTTACTTAGGTAATATTTTAATTCCTAGGTTAATTATTCTTATCCTTATCTTGTTGAGCTATCTTGTTGCTCAAGATAAGATTAGGGTTATGCATACTTTTCTTTTATAAAGCAAATCATCTCATGTAATTATGAATTCCTGAATAATATCATTTTGCACATCTTTTGCAAAGCTCTTGCTTTTTCTATTTTTCTCTTCTGTGGAAGGCCTTTCATGTTTGCATTTTAGATCTTGGTTTCTAACATAATAGATATATGCTTTGTCCTTGAATACATTATCAAATTCTTTGAAATATTTGTTGCACTTGTATTATCACGGAAGATAGAGATAGGCTTATCACACATCACTTCTATATCCTTCAATGTTTGCTTCATCCATAGTACCTGTGTGCAACAAGATGTTGTTGTTGTGTACTCAGCCTCTGCAGTGGATAAAGAGACTGATTCCTATTTCTTGCTTAGCCATGAAACTGACTTGCATCCAAGAAAGAATGCACCACCACTTTTACTCTTCTATTCATCTACACAACCAGATCAATTTGCATCATTCTAAGCACTTAAAGTAAAATCAGTATCCTTAGGATACCACAAACCATAATCCGAAGTCCCTTTTAGATATCTAAATATCCTTTTCATAACTATAACATGTGTTTCTTTAGGTTCTTCTTGAAATATGGCAACCAAACATACTGCATGCATGATATGCGGTCTAGTAACAATAAGATATAATAGTCCACCAATCATAGATCTATACTTTCTTTGATCAACTTTAGGAGATTCATCATCCTTAGTTTGTATCTAGTCACCATAGGGGTACAAACCGGTTTGGAGTCATCCATTCCAAACTTCTTCAGTAATTCTTTAACATACTTTGATTGTGAGATGAATATTCCCTTATCAGTTTGATTCACTTGAAGTCCAAGGAAGAAATTCAACTCACCAATCATAAACATTTCAAACTCTTTTTGCATCTCCTTTACAAATTTCTTGCACATACCCTCATTTCCTCCAAAGATAATATCATCAACATACACTACTACTATCAAAATTTATTTCCTTTCTAAGTCCATATAGTGCCTTTTTCAATTTACAGACCTATCTAGTTGATCTGATAATTGAAACCCCTCTGATTGTTCCATGTAGACCTAACATCCATCTAGTGTACCTTGAAATATTTGTGAGCAGAAAATGCCAAAAACATTCGAATAGCCTCCATTATTTCCACCAGGGAAAATGTCTCCTCAAAGTCTATTTCTTCAACCTATGAATAACCTTTGCACACAAGCCTTGCTTTGTTTCTTACTACTTCACCATTCTCATTCAACTTATTCTTGAATACCCATTTTGTACCAATTATATTCTTGTTTACCGATCTAGGAACCAATTCCCATGTTTTATTTTTCTCTATCTATTGTAATTCATCTTTCATTGCTCTAACCCAATTTTCATCTTTGCATGCTTCACACATTGTTTTAGGTTCTATCTTGGAAACTAGACACAAATTTACCTCAGTTGTTGCCACTTTGCTTCTTGTCATTACACCTTTTCCTTTGTCTCCAATTATCTTTTCTTTTGGATGATTTTTCTATACATATTTTGGAGTCTTAAGAGTAGGTTTTGGAGCTTCTTCTTCCTTATTCTCTTCTTGTTCTTGTCCGCAAATAGGCTCATCTAATTCATTCTCACTTATTTCAACTGAGTTGTGCATATTTTCATCAACTTTTACATTTGCATTGAAAAACCCTAATTCTCTCCACAAATGATCATGCCTGCAACATTTCTTTCAGTTCCTTTTGCATAAGCTCTATTTATTCATTCTTTACAACATATCTTCATGCCAACATCTGACACACCAGGTATCTAGGGGGGTTGAACAATTTTTTGTTAATGCTCCCCCTAAGACCATGCTAGGTCTAATTGTTAGAGGAATTGTCTGCACCAGATGAGGGCATAGACACATTTGATGTCACTATATTTTCTTTCTTCTTCCATATCTTGTTCATTTATTTCTTAACCTCATTCTTGTTAGTTGTCTTTACTGGTTCATTCTTCTTTACCAGATAAGATTGTTTTCCCCCTTTACTTCTACATACTCTTGAAATGTGTCTAGGCTTGTTGCAATTGTAGCAAACAAATTTTTTTTGATTTGTTTGACCTCCATTAACCCTTGATCTACATTGATTAGCTTTGTGTCCAAAATTATTACATGCATAGTAGTAGCCAACAAAATATTGATTCATTCTACCTCCTTTAAACCAATTCATCATTTAAGTTCAACATTCACTAGCTCTATGTCCAACTTTCTTGCATGCAAAACATTTTCCCGAGAAGGATCTAGCATATTGGTTTATTCTACTTTTACACTCTATTGTCTTGTGACAAAATTTATTGCATGAAAAAAAAACACCATTGAAAGATGGGTACCTTTGAGCATTTGGCTATCTGGTAGGTGGTCTTCTAGCTAATCTTCTTGGATTTTTTGTTTGTTTTCCTTTATCTTGAGTCTTTTGATTGTCCACTATGTTTGGGGTCTGCATAGCCTTTGAGATTTCACCTACTTCCAGTCCCAAACCACCTTTGTCTTTAGCTAGTTTTTGTCATGCAATCAACTCATTGAGCATGGTCGAGCTTGTTTTGAACTTATCTTGATAGATTCTTATTTTTTCCAGATTTGCTCTCAAGTTTACCACCTATTGTTCAAGTCTTGAACATTCATCAGTCTTTCTTTAGACCATTGTATTCAAACAATCTTTAGTTCTCTTCTTTTCCTCCACTTGTACCTTTAATCTCATGATTTATTCATTTCCTTGTTTTAATTACTCACTTACTTCTCTATGTCTTTCTTTGAATTTCTTCAATTGCTCTTTCAATTTATTGATGCATTCATTTTCCTCATCAAGATTTTCTTTCAAATCTCTATTTTTATTTTCAGCCTTGTCAAGATCTTCAAGGGCTGTCTGAACTTCTTCTTTATCATTCATTTGTTCAATCTTCAAGATCTTCCACAAGCTGTTAGGCTTCTTTGGAGGAACCAGGCTCTGATACCAATTTATGAAATGAATAAGACAACTAAGAGGGGGGGTGAATCAATTGTATTTAATAACATTCACCACAAATATTAAACAATTCCACATCCACTTTAATCTATTATTAAGTATGAGCATAAAGTGTAGATAAAAAAAAAAAAACATAAGAAACACTAGATTTATGTGGAAAACCCAATAAGGTAAAAACCACGGTGAGGATTAACTCACAATATAAGACTAATTTCAAAACCATTTACAAAGAGGCTCACTACCTAAGATAGGAATCACTGTCCAGATAGGACTCACTATCCAAATGGGAGGCTCACTACCTACAGATAAAGAAAGATAGAAAGAAGAATGTTACACAAAGAACATTATCTCAATGCAACAGAAGATCCACAACAACTTGCACACATCCGCAACCTTGATCAGAGAATTCAGACACCATCAGCTCACTACTTTTAGGAGTCTAACACATTAAAGTCCTTGTTGCCTCAGTTCACTTTCACACAGTCTCTCACATCTACCTTTCCTTTCAAACTTGTGGAATTCAATCCTTAACATCTTGTATTGTATTTATACCATCTTCAATCTTAGAAACTTTCTCTAAGGTCGGCTACACACTCTTCATTTTACAAATTCAAATTAGGTCGAAAACTCAACATTCTCGTAGTGGATGAGAATGAGAGTGGACCAAACTGACACTTAACTAGGACCCAAAAAAACATCTTGGATCAATCACATGCTTCCTTAATTGATACTTATCCTTCACATGACGTGTAAACACCAGGTTAGCCAAACCTAATGAAAACAACAATGAACTTTGAAATACACGCTTCTGTAACAAGAAGATAACATGCAGACCACATAACATGTTGCACCATACACTGGAACACATATTAGATGCCTTGAAATTCATCCACAGCTATTGCAACAACCTTCATACACATAACACTTTCCAATAGTCCATTTAGATTGTACAGACACACATAGTAAATCTGAAACTAGTCTTTCGAAGCACCAAACCATGAACATTTTTGATAGAACACAAATAACACCATTACAAGACTTCTTCCAGATTTTCAAGACCTGAAACAAACCAGCGGAGGACTGTAGAGCAGATACATTTCTCCCAGTCCATAGATAAACAACTCTACCAGACTAGTTCACAAACCGGTGAACTCATCTTTCACTCTACATCAAACTTGAAGCTATAATCTAGGATATATCACCCAAGGATGTCCTTAATCAACACTTTAGATATGCATAAGCATAGGATCAACACATAATAAATGTGGAGCACATACCAGAGCACATTCTAAACACACATACAATTTTTTCTTCACTAGTTATTAATTTTCTCAAAATCACTTGGTAACTCATTATATCAGCACACCTGCAACACCATAAAGATAGCCCCATGTGCTCACAACATCTCAATAGTATCTCAAATATACATGCACAACCTACAATCACTTGTTTCCTTTCTCTGCAACAACCTATATTGTGTTGACATCAATGAAAACATTAATGGCAACACCATCATAATCATTCATACTTGCAACATGGAATTCAAGAGAAAGACTATTTGCAGCCAAGAGATAGAATAACATACATGTTTTCTCTATTTAAATTTTTTATTTCCTTCCATTCAAAGTAGCAAGAAATAATGCTGCTAAAGAGATAGAATCATGTTAATATCATAAAGTTGGAAACTCACAATTAATTTCCTGCTAGAGGCTATTTTGCATGTTAAAGAGAAGAGTTTATTTTGGCTATCTTAGATAACGAGATTATGTTACAGTCTAAAATAGGATACTTTATATTAGAGATATTTTATCGATTTTTAAAATGAGTGTGAAAGGATAAGTTTATGTATTCTTCTATATAGTTTATTATTCATGAATCCATACAGGAAAACATAGTATAAATGTTAGAGAAATGGCAAGATTGATTAAGTATTTCCTTAGAAGAGTAAAGTAAGATTAAATAGTGTAATATGCTATTTATTTGATGAAAATTCAAGGATGAGCATGATGTTAAGTTTCTTGAATCTTGATGATATTATATTTCATGTATCCCCATTATTTCTTATGATATCCTTGTGAACCAAAACCATATAACTTGATATTTTAAGTTTGGAACAAGAGTAAGAGGGAGTAATCCTCTATTTAGTTTAAATATTATTATTTTAGTGCTTGTTTGATATAATATTAGTACCTTCTATATGACCATGTTCACTCCATGATGATCAAATAGTTATCATCAATATTTACTAAATAAGCATAAGAATAGGTGAGAAGATAATCCTTATGGTTCATGTTAGGACTTGAATTAGAGGAAGTAGCCTACAACCTAGATGTTATAGAAACATAAAAAGGGAATTTAGTGTCCCGGATATTTTACCAATCTAGTCATATTGTCAACCTTAGTGGGTAAACACTTATGAATGCAAATATTTTGAAAGTAGAACTAGTTGGTCTATACTTTGATTTTAACCTTAGATCAAATGAGGTTCTTCAATTTTAGTAGAGGTGGGTGAATGAACAACTCCACTCATAAGTATTGGTTGAATATGTTTCAAATGCTTTTTCCAAAGTGAGTGTAATAGTCTATGCTTGGACTTTTTGGTTCACTGTGCTCTAAAGTTTCTTATCCAATTAGAAGTGCCATGCATAGTTAGAAGGTATCTATAGTTGTATGACCATATTGGGTAAGTATGACACAACATCAAATCTTGGATGATAATACTAGGGGGTACTTAACTATACTGTTCATCAAAGGGTAGGGCCACTTCCAGTAGGAAGGTGTGCAAGGGACCACTATCTTGTGGTTGGAGGTAAAGTTCTTGGGTGATTCTCTCCCTCTTGTAGATGACATGCCGAGTATTGTGAGATAGAAGGTATCCAAATATGGAATTCCTAACCTTGTTTTCTAAAATTAAATATATCTTTATTTAATTTCAATCATTCATGTGGATATCGTAAATGGAAAAGTTGTATGTTCTTGTCAATTCAAAAAGTAAAATGAGTTTATTATGAAATTTTTATGTATTTAGTTATGCATTTGTAATTTTAATGTTTAAAAGAGAAAATGTCTATATCCTAATTTTATGAAATGCTTTAATTTACTGCATGGTTAAAAAACCTAGTAATTTCCTTGTTGTAAGGTTGTGGTTGTTATAACACTCACCAAGTATTTAAGAAGACTCATAGTGTTTAATGTTTCTTTGTAGGTGACTATGACCATGGAGATCACTAAGGAGAAATTTGTTTAGCTAATGGAGAATGGAGTTGTGGAGGAAAAACATGCCACACCTTGGCAATTTAGTGAAGCTAACAATATTTCATTCAAGAAAGGGTACTAGGAGCTCAAAAGAAAGTACAATAATCAATACTTAGTGGACAATCTGAAAAAGAGGGTAAAAGAAAAAGGTGGACCAACAATCTTTGGCAATCATAGAGTAGAAAGTGATAACACAATTCCCTAATGTATTTGTTTTTGGTATATAGTTATATTTTTTTGCCCATGAACAGGTTCAATATAGAAGAGCACACACATCTTGCTAGCACAATGACCACTTACAATTTATATGGATAGTTTAGATTGCTTAATTATGAATATCTTTTGTACATTATGATCACCTACAACATATATGCACAGGATGATCACCTATAGTGTATAAATACATGTGTTTTTATATCTCATTAAGTAGCAAATAATTTTTAAGACAACATTCTGTTATGTAGAAAGCATGTTATTAGAGAATTTTGTATAGTGAAGATGTAGTTCTGAGACCATACGTGCTCTAAATCAAGACTATGAATAGCTTGCTAATCCATTTAATTGGTTTTTCAACTATTTATAATACCAAAAAAAAACCTAAATCCTAATTGTTCTACACCAAGACTTGACCCTTAAAATATAGGTAAGTGAAAGAAGCTGAGTCCACTTTTTGGCCAAAAGGTGGAACCATTTTAAAAAAAAAAAAAATTTGTCATAGTTGCAGTAAAAATTTGAAGCACTTACACATAATATATTTATATGATTTAAAAATATTAAATAGAATTTTATTTCTAGTTTTCAAATATGTAATTTATTCCAATACATAGATAATAAATGTTCTTTTAGTATAGGATGTAAATGACTACTTTAAGAATGCGGGTTTTAGGCCAAACCATGGATTTGTACAACAAAAAAAAGAGTAATAAATGATTATTTTAAAAATAATTTTAATTATTTTTAAAAATAAATGATTATTTGGCTAGTTAGGGTTTGTGTTTTAATTGATACCTCAAAGGAGCTTCCATATCAGATTCAACTGAATTCAAATTTTGGGAAATGTGTTCAAAATATTGTGTTGGAAACCCCAAACAATGTTTGTATGAACTGTCACATATTAGGGCACAAATCAGTGAATTGTCAGAATAGCGTAGTTTATGGTGACCCCTTTTGTTAGCAATGGAGAAAATTTCCAAATTGAGAGCCAACTAATGTTTCAACTAAGTTGGTGATGGAAAAGCCAATAGAGAGCTCATGTAAGGGGAGCACAAGGGGGATGAAGGTAAAAGTTTCTTTGGAGGTAAAGAGGTATACTAATTCTATAAAGAATAGTTCTTTCTCCTTGCATTTTCCTAACAAATTGGAACTTTTGAGGAGATTGTATGAGGGATATTGTCTTCATCTTTACATGCTGGATTTTCCCCAGTTATTGGAAAAAAAATTGGAGGCTGTAGTCCAAAAGCTGATGTTCGAAGGATGTTCATTGCCTCATGCGGATTTTGTAAACAATAGTAATAATGGTAGAGTTTGCCAAAAAAACTTGCTACAAGATTCAACTATTATTACTCATGAATATTTTGAGAATTCATAGTTGCAATTAGTGAATAAGCCTGTAAAAGATTAATTAGAATGGTTGGTAGAAAAAAAATTAATTTCTGTAGGATAAAAAATGTTTGCTAAGTTAACAGAGGAGATAGCTATAGATGACAGTTGGGGGGGAGATGTCAAGTTTAAAGCTCCCAATGGGGCTATTATAACAGTAAACGAGGAAGTCTAGGAGGGTGAAGACATGAACAATGAAATCCAGGGTTTAGGCTAGAGCTTGAATAAGTTCCCAGAGCACTCTTTTGTGCACCAAATGACTAATTCAATGAGTGGGAAAGAGGAAAAATTTAATTTTTCAAAGACACTTTCTATTGCTCAATCACTATCTCAATATTTCTTGAAAAAGTCACCAGGGAAAAGGGGAAGAAAATCAAATTTAACCAAATTAAAAGAGGAGATTGAAGCTGGGGTGCAAAAAACTATACATGATTCTATTTCAAATAAATGACCGAGGAGAGCATGTTGCTCTCCTCGAGCACAATGAAGGTCATATCATGGAATGTTAGGGTTATTAATTCCCCTAACAAATGAGCTTGTATCAATCAAAATATTGATGCTTGTGAAGCTGAGATTGTTCTTTTATAGGAAGCAAAACTATCTATGGACTCATATGAAGCTTCCATTCAAAAATGGGTAAAGTGGAAGTCATATCATTCTCTAGTACAAGGTGCCTCTGGGGGGATTGTTACTTTGTGGAACCCTAAATTAGTAAATGTTTACACAATAAGGTCTGAATCCAACTAGAAATTGCTTGAGATTTCTAGATTTAATCAGAAGTTTTGGTTATTTAATGTTTATGGGCCCATTCCTACTTTATATAAAAAACTATTGTGGGAGGAAATAAGATGAATTTTAAATAGTCTGGGGAATGCAAAAATTGTTTTGGGAGGTGATTCTAATGCACTATTTTTGATAGAGGACAAATTTGGGGGTGCTAGTCCACCATTGAAAGTGATGGAAGACTTTAACTCTTTCATCATTACTAATGCCTTGAAGGATATTGTGCCGAGTAAAGGAAAGCTTACATGGAAAAATCAAAGGAGAGGTTTTTCACAGATTGTTGAGTAGTTAGATAGATTTTTTGTATCTCCTAATTGGTTTCAAGGGCAGTATGGATTGGAGTCAGAAATTTTACCTACTACAGATTTTGATCACTATGCAATTTCTTTAAGCATCTCAAATACCTCCCTTCCCAAAAGAAAATTTTCCTTTAAATTTGAAAGCATGTGGTTTAGGCATTCACATTTCATGCCTCTAGTGTGAAAATGATGAACAAATGTGCCTTTTGTACAAGGAACAACAATGTATCAGTTGTATTGTAAAATGAAGCATGTCAAGCAACAAATAAAGGTATGGAATGCTTAGGTGTTTAAAAATATTTTTCATCAAAAAGAAATAGTATTTAAGGAGTTGACAGAGGTTCATGAGAAAATCATATAGGATGGCTTAAATGAAAGTTTGTATGAAAAACAAAAGGGTTTACAGGTGGAATGGGAAGAATTATGTGCTAGAGAGGAGATATATTGGAGACAAAAGTCTCATGAACTTTGGCTCAAAGAGTGTGATAGAAATACAAAATAATTTCATGCTTCCACTCAGTTTAAAAGAGATTTATAAAAAAAATTCTCTATTCAGGAGCTATCTTCAAGTAATCAACTATCATCAGAAGAAGAAATAAAAAGAGAAGTGGAGAAATTTTTTTCTAAGCTTTTAACAACTGCTCAAGGAAAAGATGAGAAGTAAAGGAAAGATGAAGAAGAGATCCTTGTTGTCATTCCTATGATGGTCAACCAAGAGGATAATGATAACATTTTAAAGCCTTTTACCTTAGAGGAAGTAAAAAATGTTGTTTTTTCTTTACCTCTGAATAAAGCACCAAGACGAGACAAATTCACAACAATCTTCTTTCAAAATGCTGGGAGTTTTTGTGCTCTGATTTATTATGGGCTCTAGAGGAGTCAAGGAGAATGGGGTCAATTCTTAGGTAGTTCAATGTGACAAATATTGTCATTATTCCCAAATTAAAATATCCTAAAACATTTGCAAAATTTAGGCCCATCTCGTTATGCAACATAGTCTACAAAATATTTTCCAAGGCAATTTATTTAAGGCTGCAACTGCTAATAACAAAAAATATTTCTCAGGAGTAGGGTGGCTTTGTTAATGGCTATAAATTTTTTGAAGGGGCCTTAATAGCACATGAGACACTTCACTCTATCCATAAGGACAACTTGCCTTCTTTCATTGTTAAGCTAGATATGATGAAGGCTTATGATCATGTAGATTGGGTATTTCCAGATAAAGTACTTGAAAGTTTTGACTTCAAAGTGAAGTGGCGAAGATGGATTCACTCTTGTTTATCAGGGGCCATGTTATCTGCAATTCTAAATGGCTCCCCCATAGGATTATTTTCTACAACACAGGGTGTGAGACTGGGGGACCCATTATCCCCTTTTTTATTCATCATAATGGCAGAGGTGCTCAGTAGTTCAATCATTTAGAAGCAATACCAAGGGCTTTGGAGAGGAGTTATTATCCCTAACACAGATATTTTAGTGACACATTCTCTTTTTATAGATGATACATTATGTTTTGGAAAATAAACAGTAGATGAAGCTATTCAAATCAAGCAAGTGTTAGACAAGTACTGTTCAACTTCAGGTCAAAAAATAAATGCAGTTAAATCCAAAATATTCTTTTTTAACTTGAAGGTGGCCATGAAGGAAAGGATAGTTAAAGTATTGGGGTTTAAACAAGAAGAATTACCAAGCACATATTTAGGCATTCCTTTGTTCAAGAGTGCAAACAAGGTGGCTTATTGGGGGAAAGTGATAGAAAGACTAAAATACAAAATTCTAAAGTGAAAGGAAAGATGGTTATCATTGTCAGGTAGGATTCTCTTAATAAAATATGTTCTTGTTTCTATCCCTAATTATTTTTGGTAGTACTCAAAGCGCCAAAATCAATCCTTTTAGAAATTGAGAGAATTATCAAAAAAAATCTTTGGAAGGGAAACATGAATGATCAAAAGAAAGTTCCCTTAATGTCTTTGGATAGCATGACAAGGGATAAAATTCAAGGTGGAGTAGGAATACACAACATTGCAATCATAAACAAGGCATTCGGGGCTAAATTAGCCTAGTAAATGTACACAAAATTGGAGGAAAAATGGTGTAAGCTAATGCAAGTTAAATATTTAGACAATTTTAGTCCTTTAAGAATTCTTACCATTTCACACCCCCCAAAAGGATCAGCTATATGGAATTTCTTGATATAATGTAGGCCCATTGTTACTTCTTATATTACTTGGGAAATTCATAATGGCCAAAATGTAAAATTTTGGGATGATTATTGGTAGGGTAAGCCTCCTCTATAGGACATTCTAGAGTTGCAGCCACTAAGGGAAGTATTAATAAATGAATGGGGGCAAAATTTTTCAAATTATGTGAAGTCAACACAAGGTTTAATAGGGAAAGTGATTTGGAAAACAAGCTCTAATTCTTCTCTCATCGGCTCAATTTTTGCCTCTTCATGAAGTATTGAAAAGTAGAAATTTGTATCTTTCAGGGAGGTTTGATAGGATTTTGTGGGCTCCGTCAAAAGAGGGTATTTATTCAGTCCAACAAGGTTATAGAGCTTTAAGCCATAAAATGGGACAGTTAGTTTCACAAAGAGTTTATACTTTCTGTTGGAATAACAAAATTCTTCCAAAAGCGAGGAGTTTTGCATGATTGGCGCTAAGGAAGATGATTCTAACGAGTGATCATCTAACAAAATTGAAGACTGTGGATCCCTTTAAATGTCCATTATGTGATGTAGAATTGGAAATATCTTACCACTTGTTTGTGCAATGTAATTTTGCACAAGAATTCAGGACGTTTGTAAAGAGTAAATTAAATTTGTAGATTCCTTTTCCAAATTCCCTTTGGGACATCTTTCATAGTTGGCCAGTGTTATATAAAAATTCCTTTTTCCATCTATCTGGAAGGTTATTCCATCTGTAGTAATATGGAGCTTATGGTGGGAGTGTAATTTGTGAATCTTTTGGAAAACAACATCTTCTCTTGAGATCATTAAAGTAAAAATTGAGAATGCAGTTTCAGAGGTAGTAAATGCACATGTGCTAAAGTACAAGAATACATCTTCACTCTATACAAGTTGGGATGCTTTCATTTTGAAAGCTTGGAAAAGTATAGTACTACCATTTTTAGGGAGTCTTAATCAAAGCATTAAACAAAAGGTGGATAGAAAAGAAATAAAATGGAAACCCCCACATTTTGGTTATTTAAAATTGAATTTTGATGGTGCCTCAAAAGGGAATCTAGGAGCTTCAAGGGCAGGCATGTGCATACATGATTTAGTAGGAAATGTGGTTGCAACATGCTCATACAAACTACCAATAGGCACCAATAATGTTGTTGAAGCCTAGGCTAACCTATTAGGGTTAGAGGTGGTGTTAAATTTGGTTATATCAAGGATCCACACGGAAGGGGACTCGTTGATTATTATAAATGATTGCAAAGGTAGAAAGATCCAAAGTTGGAATCTAAATTATAGTTTGCAAAAAGTATGGGACCTATTAGACATATTTTAATCGTACATAATCTCACATACCTATCGAGAGGGAAATAATCTGGCGGATAAGTTGGATAACTTGGGTTGTGAGGGTATAGAAGTCTCAATATATAATGATGTTAAATTTAAAATGTACCCACAACTAGTAGAGATAGCTACACAAGAATCTATGAATGTGGATATGTAAAATGTTTCATTAGAGAATATTCCTGCTGAAGTTTATAAGGTTCACCCATGTTGAAAATCTGAATTAAATTTGCTGTGCAAGAATTTAGTAATTGGTGGAAATTGAGGTGGTGATGGTACAAGGGAATGGGCAGAGCTGGACCATGAGGCATGGGAGATATCATCAATGGCAAGTGAAGGATTTTATGCTAACATGTTGCTTTGTTTTATAGGTATATTACCATTGAAGACTGTTGAGCATTCTCTATGAAAGTTCCAAAATTAGGTTCTATTGATGGGTGTTAGTCTCATCGGTGAGACCTTCTTATTTGTCTCCTCGATAGCCTGATATAATTTTGATTCGGTGTGGCCTGGATCTATTAGCGAGACCACATGCTTTATCTCACCGATAGAGTGTTATTGTTATCCCATCGATGGAACACTGTTCTTTTGATAAAACCCTTTCAACAGTCTCAATGATAAACTAATATGCCTATATCAGTGTCACTCAGGGACTTCAATGGAACCCTCCACCATGTCTTGATGATGGACCAATGACTATGGTGAGACCCGAGCTAACAGATGGGGAGCGGTAGTTGGTGTTGACTTGGTAGTGGGTGCCATATTCTCTACAAAAGTTCTAGAATTACATTTGATAGGCGGGTGTTGGTCTTGTCGACAAGACCTTCTTATTTGTCTCCCCAACAACTTGATATACTTTTGGTTTAGTGTGACCTGGCTCTATCAGCAAGACCCCATGCTTTGTCTCAACACTAGAGCGACATTACTATCTCGTCAATGGACCACTGTCTTGTCAACAAAACCCTTATTGTAGTCTCAACGATAGATCAATATGCCTATATTGGTGTGCCTTTGGTTACTTTAGTGGAACTCTCCACTGTGTCTTGATGATAGACCGATATGCCTATATCGGTGTGCCTTGGGGACTTCAGTGGAACTCTCCACTATGTCTCAATAATGGATAGTGAGACCTAGGCTAATAGATGGGGAGCGATAGTTGGTCCTGACATGGCAGTGGGGGCCACATCAAATGGTGTGATCTTTATTGGTATGATATCCTCATATCAATGAGAGTCAACTTGTTGTCTCGCTAATAGTTGATATATCATGAACCATTTGAGTGGTAAAGTGGACTTTGACAGGACTTGTTCATATCAATGGAAGGTGATATGTTGTCTCTTCGATGTGGCGATGGACTTGGTTGATGGTGTGCAATGAGGTTCTCGTATTGGTGTGACAATGAGTGTTCGGCGAGACATAGTCATGGGTCTCACCGATACTTTGATGGCTGTTAGTCTTGGTGGGTATCACACACGTCAAAGTGATTTAAACAATTCAGAGAGAGTTTTAAGTTTTTCCCACTGATGGCCCAATATGGTTCAATGGGAATTGCCATTCTTGGGCTATATAGAGAAGGTACAACCACAACAAGTATTTAAGGAGGTAGAGAGACAATGTTCAAATTCATGAAGAAATTTCATGGAATTTATTTCCTAACACCTCACATTTGTCCTCAAGGGTTAGAATTAAGAGAGGTGGTAGCACATCTCAGGGCGATAAGAGGGCAAGGTAATATACTTGAAAGGATTGTTGTAGTGCAAGAGGATTAGGGGCTAAACTCAGTCTAGGGTCCTCGTAGGGGAATGCAATTAGTCTTTTTCACTTATACATGTGCTACTGTAATCCATATATGGTAATAGCTTTGCTTTTTTGGTTCTGGGTAGTCTAAAGAACAATAAATTTTTAGTGGCATATAGGGGAGGGAAGATAGATAGTAGTTGTAAAGGTTTTATTGGTCACATTCAACTACATTATACTAGATGTTGTAACTATTTATAAGTTTTAATATAATCTACAAGCTTTTTCCTTTTGCTTAAAAAAAATTTTGAAGTTTGGCTAGGACATTTTCTTACTAAATATGTAAAAAAATTTTACTAGGATTAAAGTGTTTTTTAAAACCTATCATGTATAACCAATATAATTTTACCTAAAATAATTGTAACATGATTATTTTATTGTGTAGAGAATGATGTCTAGATTGGTTAGACATTTTTTTTCAAAAAATATCAAAATTAAAAGTTTTAAAAATAGTAATGTGTGTCATTTCAATTTTATGAGGCCTATTTTTAAAAAATTGACAAATAAATATAAAAATATGTTGAAGAATTGAAAAAATAGATATTTGGAAGCTATACATTGTCATTTGTAATGGGTTTTAATTTTGTCCAAAAATTCTATAAATTGTCATCAACCATATTTTCAAAGTCTATTTTTACACTTGTCAGTGCCATGAAATTATAGTTGCAAGTTCAAGGATTAGGGGGTTGAATTTCCAAGTCTATTCTAAGCTAAAAACCGAAGAAAAAGTGTGGGTGTGAAATTATAATTTTTACAGAATGTGTACTTGTTACAAAATTTATGTGTTCTAAAATATAACACATACACAATATCAAAAGAAATGTGTACCTATTTAGAAATATTTCTTTTTTATAATTCATGAATTTTTAAAATTGGTACTAATTTATACTATAGTCTATTTCATCTTTTCAAAATAGATACACATTCATAAACTTGTACATGTTTT